>SSNQ01034581.1:922800-997631 GCA_006942095.1 Nothobranchius kuhntae | reverse complement strand
TGTGTGTGTGTGTGTGTTTGTCTGTGTCCGTGTGTGTGTTTGTGTGTGTCCATGTGTGTGTGTGTGTGTGCATGCGTGCGTGTGTGTGTTTGTCTGTGTGTGTGTGTTTGTGTGTGTCTGTGTGTGTGTTTGTGTGTGTGTCCATGTGTGTGTGTGTTTGTCTGTGTCCGTGTGTGTGTTTGTGTGTGTCCATGTGTGTGTGTGTGTGTGTGTGTGCATGCGTGCGTGTGTGTGTTTGTCTGTGTGTGTGTGTGTGTGTGTGTGTGTGTTGTGTGTGTGTGTGTGTGTGTGTGTGTGTGTGTTTGTCTGTGTCTGTGTCTATGTGTGTGTGTGTGTGTGTGTGTGTGTTTGTGTGTGTCCATGTGTGTGTGTGTGTGTGTGTGTGCATGCGTGCGTGTGTGTGTTTGTCTGTGTGTGTGTGTTTGTGTGTGTCTGTGTGTGTGTTTGTGTGTGTGTCCATGTGTGTGTGTGTGTGTGTTTGTCTGTGTCTGTGTCCATGTGTGTGTGTGTGTGTGTGTGTGTGTTTGTGTGTGTCCATGTATGTGTGTGTGTGTTTGTCTGTGTGTGTGTGTGTGTGTGTGTGTGTGTGTGTTTGTCTGTGTCTGTGTGTGTGTTTGTGTGTGTCCATGTGTGTGTGTGTGTGTGTTTGTCTGTGTCTGTGTCCATGTGTGTGTGTGTGTGTGTCCATGTGTGTGTGTTTGTGTGTGTCTATGTATGTGTGTGTGTGTTTGTCTGTGTGTGTGTGTGTGTGTGTGTGTTTGTCTGTGTCTGTGTCCATGTGTGTGTGTGTGTGTGTTTGTCTGTGTCTGTGTCCATGTGTGTGTGTGTGTGTGTTTGTCTGTGTTTGTCTGTGTCTGTGTCCACTTGTGTGTGTGTGTGTGTGTGTGTGTGTGTGTTTGTGTGTGTGTGTTTGTATGTGTGTGTGTGTGTGTGTGTGTGTGTGTGCATGTGTGTGTGTGTTTGTCTGTGTGTGTGTGCATGTGTGTGTGTGTGTGTTTGTCTGTGTCCGTGTGTGTGTTTGTGTGTGTCCATGTGTGTGTGTGTGTGTGTGTGTGCATGCGTGCGTGTGTGTGTTTGTCTGTGTGTGTGTGTTTGTGTGTGTGTGTGTTTTCACCAGGCCAGCGCTGCACAGTGCCGAGTTGGAGAGCCACAGCTTCGACATTCCCGATGGACAGACGAGCCGTCTGCAGTGGGTAGAATCTCCAAACGTGTCTCCGTCTGACTCTGCCTCATCTAAAGCCAGTGAGGATGCTGCTGATGTTTAATTTATCAATGTGAAGATGGCTCATAAATCCTTTTCTCTCCCTCTCACAGGCACTAACCATCCAGATTCTCGGAGGCCCAAGAAGAAGAAGACTCTGTGTCTGAACAGTGGAGGAGGAAGTGGAGGTCTGACAGAAGGAAGTGGAAGTGGTGCTCAGAGTAGCCTCAGCTTATCAACCAGAAAAAAGAAGCCCAAACTCTCTGCAGCTTTTATTTCAAGCATCTACGATGACTTGAACTAGTTTGTCAGTAAAATCTCACCGGGCGGACGGGTAAGACAGCACTTTGTTACGCATTCAGAGCAGACAGGGATTTGTTTTCCTGCATCATGAACGAATGGTGGCTGGATCATCTGTAAGCACTTAAACCTCAAATATCAGGAGATGTTTAAAATGTTCTATTATTAAGTTTGTTTATTGTGAGATGAAATCGTTCAGGTGAAGAACTAAGCCCGACAAAGCTGTGCAATAAATATTTCTCTTAAAATGAGATAAAAATAGCATTTAGTGGAAATTATTGTAAATTTATGATGCAGTAGAAATAAATGTGGACAACAGGGTCTTCTGTAGACAAGTCCCTTATTTCCATGAGGCTGTTTTCACCATCTGGTCTTAAAATTCAACATTATATTGTTATAATTATTATTATTAGTTCAGGTGCGATTATGTCAAGCTTTAAATTAAGAGACTCTTCAGCGTTTTCACACCAAAGCAGTCTTAAGGTGGATTTTTTTGTGTTATGAACCAGAAAGCAATCGGGGCACACATTTAGTGATCTAAGCTGAATCCGTGTAATTTAGGTCATGGTTCATTATTTTTCTTCTTTCTGCCTGTAAATGACATCATACAGGTCATTTTTAGCCCTTATCTAAAACATTTAAAATCATGTTTTTTAGAAATGATCTTTCTTTAAAACAACTTTTACAGAAACTTTCTTGTATGATGAGCTGCAGTCTTTAGAGGAGGAAGGGCACAGCTTGATGCAGTTGGGACTAAAAGGTTCAAATCAGAACGAATGTCAAGAAGGTGAGTCAGCCGAGGAGCGATGGAGCTGGTTTCCCTCTGCAGCCACCTGGTCATTCACATCCAGCATGATCAGTCTAATGGGACGCTGCTGATGTGATACCACAGTGTGAATAAAGGTAAAAGTAGCGGTGCAGAGGCCAGCAAAGCTATGTTGTGCTGCTGTGTGCACATGTGAGAGTTATGGGTTATGTCACTGCCATGCGTTGTGATGTTTTTGTGAATAAACGTTTGAACCCACAGACTGACCGATTCAGACCACTGGAACTGGTTTGGTTGGAAATGCTTTAATGTTAGATCCACCTGAAACAAGACAAGTCCAGTATAACCAGGAGGAGTCTGTAAGAGCCAGATATCGCTTCATCTGATGCTAACTTATTATTTACAAGAAACATATTTACAGATTTTTCTCTGAAACGTGTTGAGTAAATGCTTTAATGAGCATATTTCTACAAAGCAGCAAGTCTTGGGCTCGCTCGCAGGCGTTTGCACTGTTTGTTTCTATTCATTCAAATAATATGAGTCAAAGTGGCGACGCGCAACAGTCAGTGGCTTTAAAGGAGTTCTCGTTTAGAAACCAGAACCTCGCTCAAGGAAGCTTCATGAAATTCTACCAGTTAAAGATGAGATTAAGTGTTTAAACATGGTGGTGACCACATAGTCCTAACTGACAAAATAATGGTGCAGTTAATCCTTATTAACTGCATTTAAGCAGTACAGCTTTTTCCTAACAGGCTCACCTTGTTGCAGCATCAGTTCATCTTTCTTCTTTTATTTGAAGCTTTACAATATTTTACTGCATGTGAGAGCCAAGTCGCCGCCTTCTCAGCGGCTGTGCATCCCAAAAATGAGAAAGCTAAAGAACACAGTGACTCCCACAAGGGAGATGGTCGCGGGGGCGGTGAAGAACTGCCTGTAGTTGATACGGAAGTACCACACCACAGCCAGGATCACCACAAACACAGGCACCACCAGGCTGCTGGTGCTGATGGCCACACTTGCAGCTCTCAATCCTCCCGAGGGCCCAGAAGTGACCCCTGTCCCTGCCCCGGGCTGAGCCCCCTCCTCCAGGCTAGCTTCTTGCATGGACTGGGTGATGTGGCAGTGGATCACGCTGTTGTCTGTGATGTTTAGGGAGAACAAAGTCCTCTTGGGGTCCTGCAGCAACTGGCCTCTGAAGATTAATTTGATCTGATGCTCCCGACCAGGAAAGCATTTGCTAAAATAGAAGACGGATAAAAGAAAACAAACAGGTCTTGATGTTGAGCAAACAAACTGCAGACAGCTCAAATCTGTTACAGGGTATCTGCAGGTTTAAGGGAGCCAAATTTAAGACTTTAAGACCTTTTTAAGGCCACTTTGACCAAATTTAAGCTTTTTTTAAAAAATTAAATTTAAGCTATAATTTCCAGCTATTGCCTGGAACCAGTGCTAACCACGTCGTGAACGTGGGATTAGCCATCCAGTTACCATTAATGTTGCACTTCCCCATGGCGCAAGCTCCCACTAGCATGCTCATCTAAAAATGGCCCCCTTTCACAACCAACCGAACGTGTACGGTTCCGCTTACGCCAACATCGTACACAAAAAATGTACAAAAATTTTATAGAAATATAAGAATCTTGTTTAATGGGTCTTTGGTAATTTAAGACCTTTGGAAACTATTTAAGGATTATTTGTCATTTATAAGGATAATTAAGGCCTTAAATTTGGAAAAGCAAATTTAAGACTTTTTAAGGACCTGCAGACGCCCTGTGTTAGTGAATGTCATTTGAAAGTATGAAATTAATGTCGGATTAGCTGTGAGGTATTTGTTTTGTTTCTTTACAAACCTTCTCAGTATTCCCACTGTATCATGTGGCTCCACCACAGCCACTTCTTCTGTATCATTTAAAAACTTCAACCGAACAGAGATGGAGGTAGTCGTCCCAGTGGTAGCGATGATGGTTCTGGTCAGAACTGGTGTAGGCTTTACTTGCTTTTTATCTACCCGTTTTAAATCCTCCACTTCCTCCTCCTCATCATCATCCTCCTCCACCTCATCACGTTCTTCCTCCTCTCCATCAGAAGCATGCAGCCTTCCAGCCTGAGGTTTTTTGCTCTGTATGTCCAGCAGAAGATCGGTCCACACCCCTTCAGCTCCAGCTCCTTCTCCTGTCCCCTCACCCTCTCCTCTCTCAGTCTCAGGCTCACTGTCGTCTGGCTTGTTTTCCTGTGAAGGTGGAGGGGTCTGCTGCTCAGGGGCATCGGCGCCAGTGGGCCCTCCGCTGTAGTTGTCGTGGCCTCCCAGTCCTATGAGAGAGGCGTGAGCGCCCACTGTGAGGATGGTGCCCAGTATGTGGTCTCCTCGATCAGCTACGTGGGTGGAAAGCCAAGCCAAGATGAGGGCCAAGCCAAGGAGCAACATGCCCCCCGCTGCTGCTACCTCATCCCCCAACCCATCCATCATGGTCAGTGCAAAGACTGCCATCCCTGTCCTCCAATCCTGCAAGAGACATGAATATGAGGAATATGACTCAAAAAGGGAACCAGACCAAGGGGAAACCACAGCAATTGCATTACTACATATTAACTCGAGTCCACATCTGCCACTAAAATGTAACATTGCACTCGATGTGTGGAAAAATATAACGGGACGCAAACTTGTTCTCCCCTGCTTTCAAGAGCAGAAACCACCAGAATTCAACCATCGTGACGGTCTTTCAGAGAAAGCTCAGAAGTTGCTGCAGGTATTTCCCGAAAACCCTGTTTTCCACCAAACGATGGTAGATATTTAACGAACTCAAACCCAGGTTATTTTGAATCCTAAAAGTAGTATATTTCAATATATGAACATTTAAAGAGTAAATTTAAAACGCATAGTCGTTAACGTAAAAACAAAGGAAGTGACAGTCAGTAAAGCTCTCCAGGTCTAAGCTTAGAAACTAATTACATTACTTGACAACAACGTTACACCACGTTTATGTTTGACATTCAGTCTTTAACCAGACGATAAAAATTTATTGTTCTGCTAAAACTGTCATGTTGTAGTTTTTGCTAGCAAGCTAACTTAGCCCTCCAGTTAGCCTAGCTAGCTAGCTGGCTGTCTGAAAAAAACGACCTTCGGCTGTTTACAACAGCATAACTCGGTTACTTTGGCCGCAGCAGTTTTCACATTAAACGCAGGCATCGAGTGGACACCTACAGTCCCCCAGTCCAGTCTACCTGGAGAAGTCTTACCTGTCAGCCGTAAAGTCAGAGCATGTCTAAACACCAGATTCAGTTCTAGTTAGCAGCCGCGGCTAAAAAAAAGAAAACAAGAATAAACAGTGCAGGCGGTGCGACGTCATCAACAGAAGGAGGAACCGGTTGTTATGGTAACGAGATTAGCTTGTTGCTTCTTCATTTTATTACATTGTGACAGTCAGAGCAGATGGTATCATCGCTTCTCCAGGTTTTTAGGGAGGTTTCTGATCTGACCAGTTCTTCAGGCTCGCTGAAGGTCTTTAGACCGGTTCCCTTCACACATCAGTTGATTCTGCTCACAGGGCACGATTATACCCACAATGCATCTGGGTGCACTATTTCCAGCAGCAAAAGTCGGATCAAGGAATTTATTTTAGGTTTTCTGTCAAACGCTGTATGGCTGAAGGTAAGAGTGCGAATGAAATAATGTTTCCATCTAAATATACTCTAAACAGGTCTAAATAAAACTCCCTGTTGGTGGATAAAAAGCCACAATGACAATTTAAAAGTATGTAGTTTTTTTATGTAGCCAAGTTTGAAATGTCTGTTTTTAAAAGTGACTTCTTTTTTTTACTTTTTGGAAAATGTAAAGCAACAGTCCAATACTTGTCAAATGGTGTGATGAAAAAGAAACAAGCTTAAATTTATTGCATTTATTTATTCCCACTTTGAAATAAAAGCATTGATTTATATGTAAATATAAGATTAGTCAGGAAAATGGCTTTACCAATGATAAACAATAATATAACTTGTCTAATGTGTCCACAGATGGCACAGAAACATTAAAACTTTACTTTAGAGTCCCATCATTGTACAGCAGCAGATAATCCCTCACTGAGCTGGGAATGTCCAGTCTCCCGACAGCTGAGTGACATCGGGCTCCTAAATGCAGCCGCAAAGCATGTCGACTCAGATGCTGCAGGGAGCGAGGCGAGGCACTTCGCTGATGCACCAAGTCTAAGAAAGGCCCGTGCTCCTGAGACACAGAGGCAGAAACACACCCACAGTGTGGAGGGTAATCAAAAAGAGAGTTCATTTATATCCTGTCACACATCTTACCTCATACACCTCATCAGACAGAGAGTCCATCCATTCACATGGAGGGAGGGACATGTATGAATTCAGCATCACTTCTAGAACGGCAGGGACCGGAGCACAGAGTTTCAGCATCTGCAAAGACAGCAATGACATCGATATCCCATAACAACGCTGACAAAGAGCCAAGCTGCAATAAAGAGAGGTTAAAGCATTCACTGGCTTTCTTTAAATAAGTTGCATTGTGTTTGCCTTGTTAATAGAGTAAAATTAGACCCACACATTTGTTTCCAAAAAGTATTTATGTATAAAATGAACAATCAAATAGAGTGAAATGGTCTACAGATAATCTATTAACTGAGAAAACAAAACAATCAAATGAGCCAAAAATGTTAAAAAAACAAATCAAAAATCATATTTCTGTAAAAAAAAAAAAAGATGTTATAGTTTGTGTTTAGTTCACCGAAGTGTATGGTAGAATATCATCAACTGAGCACATATTTGTAAAAACCAACAATAAAAACTAAGTGAAGCTTGTGTTTTTATGCAGTGTGGCTGTTTGCATGAACCTTTGGTGAAACAGGTTTGGCTCCGTGGTTCAGAAGGGATCGCGCTATCTCCTCAGGTTGTTGGGTTTGGTAGTCTTCCACCACCTTTAGAGCCAAGCAGAAGTTTTGTTTTTATTTAAATAAAACATCTCTGACTGTCTCTATGGTGACTGCACATGCAGTGTTAAATGTTCATGTCAGCTACCTGCAACAGACAGTCCATTGGAGTGTACCCTGCACAGTTTTTAATGTCGGCTTTAGCTCCGTGCAGCAGGAGAACATCTGCAATTCTGGAGCAGCAGTTTGCACAGGCGTTGTGCAGCGGGGTGTGCCGTTTCCTGCCCGCAGTTTGGGGATCAGCTCCTGCACCCAGCAGCTTCTGGATCACTCGAAGATAGCGCCCTGCTTCAGAAGGCCTTTCCGCTCTGGAGCATGCAGCATTCAGAGGAGTCTCACCCTCCTGATTAGTGGCTAAAACATCTGCTCCATGGCTGAGAAATAGCTCCACATGCTCCTCCAGGCCTCGCTGGGCAGCCACATGCAGAGGTGTAAGCCTCGACTCCCGACTCCTTATGTTGACGTTTGCACCTCCTTCCAGGAGCAACTTGGCACAGCTGGAAAACATCAAGATACAAATGGAAAACATTTAAAATAACACGATTCCACATAGGGTTCAAAAGCTTATTCTTACTGGAACGACAGTGCAGAGGTACAGAGGTGAAGAGGGGCGCTGCCGTCTGCTGACAACCGTTCAGAGTCTGCTCCATGAGACAGCAACAGCTGGACACAAACAGAGTGGGCTCCGGTACATGCATCGTGTAGAGCGGTGTTTCCTCCAGGGTCAGCGTTAACCTCAGCTCCACGAAACAGCAGCTCCTCCACACACGCTGCATGTCCCCTGCTGGCAGCCAGGTGTAAGGCTGTAGTTTGTCTCACCTTGGAGCTCAGCGTCCACATTCCTGACAGAGGGCAGAGAGAATGTTGTTGGTATTGGTGGACATTGTGAAACTAGCATCTCTGAAGTCATACCCATCTCTGGAGCCCACACCATCTCCTCGTGCACTGTCTCCATCAGGGCATTGACCATCGCAGGGTCCTTCAGCACGGCGTAAACTCCCTTCATGTCCCCACACATGAAGGTGTTGTGGATGGCTGTGTCTCTGCAGTGAACTTGGGGTGGAGGGGCTCGTACCTCCTGAAGCCGCCGCTGCCTGGGAGGAAGCCGGGGAGGGCTCGGCAGCGGGGACCTGGTCATGCTTCTTCTATGGGCCAAAGCTCGCCGTGCATCCTCCCATTCTTGGAGCTCCTGCTCCAGTCTGAGTGAGCGCAGCGAGGCAGAGGTGAAAGGAAATGTGTTCTTTGACATGGGATCCTAAAACAAGTCCTATTAAGGTCAAATCTCTGTCGGCTGGATGAACAAACACACATATGCTGTTAGTTATGTCATTAAATCTCAACTCCATACACGATAAGCAGTACTATATCAGCCAAAAAATACCTACTCACCCTTCAGTAGTGCTGTAAGTCAAAAAAAAAATTTCTACCATGGATCAAGTGAACACTCACATAATTAGATGTACTGTCTTTTAAAATAACTATAGAATGATTATAACTACATACTGTAAACTATAACGATAACACTTCTCCCTTCTTCTGTGGACACAGTCACAAGATAGCTACTCAAATACAAGTTCAGCTCTAGCTATAAATAGAACAAAATGCAAGCTGACACTAGTCGTATCTTATACGGCCGCTAGATGGCAGTGCTACACCGAAGGTCATGAAAGCAAAGACGAAAGAAAGACCAAGATGGGTACCAAGTATGAGTGGGTCAAAACAACACAGTAGAAAAATGTTGCTGGACGCTGATTACTGACATTTTTGTTGCTTTTTTCATGACATAAGCTGCATAAATGTTAAATAAAGACGAGTGGAATTTCTATATACTTCCTGTCTCGTTATTTGCACGTGTAAAGCAGAAAAATGAAGAAAAAGGACAAAACAAAATTCCATGGGGATTTCTCTTCAGATTTGACATGTGAATGCAAGTTGGCTCTGACTGAATAATCCTTCTCATTTATACTGTTTAGTAGTTAATTTTAAGTTTTGTCTGTCACAAAATTGAATGTTTATTTTTTCATTAATCGAGATGTTTCTATTTATATTCTTGCTTTGTCCTTATTTTTTAACTTATGTAATATTATTGAAATAAATAAATCCATTAAATTAAAGATATCTGTGTTTGAGGCCTGTTCAAAGACGAACAAAGCGAAGCTACCGCAAAAGCGACGAGAAGTGAACCCTCTTTTCCTTCAGCACTCTTTACGTAAACATTTTACGTCATCGCGTACTGTTCAAACGTGGCGGCAGTATCGACCCAGAACACCAGCACTGTGGCTGCACATTTCTCACTTTTATCAGTTAGTTTGGAGGTTAGATTCGAGATAAGAGCGTTATTAACAACCTGTTATTGAATGGCATTCGACTTTAGCTTGTTGTGTTTGTCTAAACTGGTCAAATACGGGTTTCATCGCGATATTCCATGACTGCGATGGTAAGTTTTAACGCTCACGGCAGCTTGAGCTAAAGTTAGCTAACAAGCACACGGATGAAATGCGCAGTAGAGCTTACCAGGGTTTCTTTAGCTGCTAAAGAACGTTTTATTTGTGGGTTGTTATCTGTTACAGACCTGCAAACTGAGTGGCCTGTTCAGCATCGGAGACGACTTTGATGATGAGGTGACACACCTGATTCAGCTGATTGTAGCTTGGGTTTCTCATATTCTATAGCTTGTCGTGTTTCTGTCTGTCTTCCTGCGTGTTTGCCCCAGGACCTGCTTAGTACAGACTGGACCGCCTGCTCAGCCTCCGGACCAGCCAGTGTGGCAGCTGCTGCGCCATCCTGCACTCTGCGGGCTTCCTCTGTGGCTGACAGAGAGCCGGAAAAAATCCATCATCAGCAAACTGGAGAGAAATTGGCTGCTGTGTGTAATGGCACCGCATCAGGGAGCAGCGTGCACAGTGCTGCCAGGCAAACTGTTGCTTTGGGTTTGAGACAGCTCTCCTCCTCCTCCGCTCGTCCTCACTCCCCTCCTCCACTCGCACTGACTACCTCTCAGCCTAATTTGGCTCAACAGCAGAGCCACGTCAACACTCAGGCGCTGATAAAGCCTCGCATCGCTCAGGATGATTTTGATGATTGGGATGTTGACCTGGCAGACTTGGACGAGTCTGACAACCATATGGGGACACTACAGAAACCTGCTGCTTTCGCTCCACCTGCAACTGCAGCGGAACCTCAGTCTGCAGCCAAAACACTGCGTCCCTCGGCCCATGGAGGAAGTCAAACCCTTCATAATCAAACCTTTAGAGAGCTCAGAACTGCATGCAACTCTTCCAGCTCATCAAGTTTTAATGCACCTCCTCGGAGCCCCTGTTCGCCACATCTGCAGTCTTCAAATCCTCGTGCCTTTTATCCTACAACTTCTCCACAGACTCCTGCGGTTTTTCTTGGGCTTACTGCACGCTCCCCGACTCCCAGCAGTTTTTCTAGCGTTGTAAATCATCCTCATCAGTCACAGAAACAGTGGACTACTCCACGAGCCTCTGCTCAGGCTCGAAATCTGTTTGAAACGGTCTCCCCAGCACCCTCCCCCTCGGTGAGTTCCACCACCCGAAGTACTCATCCTCTACACACACCAGTCCTGACTAATCGCCTGGTTCAGCTGGTATCTGCCTCCAATAAACTCCCCAAGAAGAGACCCCGCTCTGAGGCTCACCAGCCCAGGACCAGGCGCTTCCCGGGTCCTGCAGGACTCCTCCCCCAGCAGGTTAGACTCACTGCTGCTGCTCTGCAGTTTGAGCTCTGCTGAAATCTCTGAATCCCACTCGTGTTTATATATTTTTTCCCACATTTTAAATTTCTCTTTTCTTTCAGCCTCAGGGTCAGAACCTGGATGAGATAGTGGTTTCTGTTCCTCAGACTCCTGCTCACGGGGTCGTGGCTCGATCACCGAGTCAGGTAAGCAAAACACATGATCGCACCTGGATGGTTTTTCTTAATGAATTTTTTGGATGGATGTTTGGAGGTGTTCCAGTCCGGCGTCAGAATCTGCACTTTTAAAGGCTTTAAACGACGTGTTCTTAGCCAATGACGCAGGCGATCCTGTGATTCTGCTCCTTTTAGACCTCTCGGCTGCTTTCGACGCTGCGGGCCATAATATTATTTTATATCAGCTTGAACAGTAGGTGGGAATCACCGAACGTGCACTGGAGTGGGTTAGATCCTACCTCTCTGGGAGGAGTTTCTGTGTGAAGCTTGGTGATTTCTTTTCCACCTGCGCTAACCTCTCCTGAGGGGTGCTTCAGGGGTCTGTCCTGGGGCAATTGCTGTTTTCCCTTTATCTGTTGCCCCTTGGTTCATTTTTTTGAAAGCATAAGATTAATTTCCACCTGTATGCCGATGATTGTCAAATTTACTTTCCCCTGAGAATGGGATCAGCAAGATCAATGAAGCCCTTACTGGATTGTCTGGAGGAGGTCAGAGCATGGACTAGCTTCTTAAGTTTTAATGAGGGTAAAACTGAGGTAATTGTTTTTAGCCCCAATATAAATATTGCCTCTGGTCTAGACGCTGACCTCTCTTTGTTTACCCCGTTTAAGAAAGTGCTAGTTAGTAATCTAGGTGTGAAGTTGGACGCATCACTAAAGCTGGATGCTGATATTAACAGTGTAGTTCGCTGCTGCTTTTTTCATCTCCGCTGCATATCCAGGTTGAAGCTGCTAGCGTCACGGGCTCGCCTGGAGACTTTAGTCCATGCTTTTATCACCTCTCGATTAAATTACTGCAACTTCCTCTACTCTGACGTTAGCAAGGATGCTCTAGCTCGGCTCCAAACGGTGCAAAATGCTGCAGCTAGATTCCTGACTGGCACCCGGAGGCATGAACACATCACGCCAATCTTGGCTCATCTGCATTGGCTTCCAGTCTCTTTTTAGAGTCAAGTTCAAGGTACTCATGTTTGTCTATAAGTCACTACAGGGCCGTGCACCATCATACCTCCCTGACTTAATCACACTCCATCGCGTGCTTTGAGGTCATCACAGCTGGAGTTGATTGTTCCGCGTGTGCGGTGCTCGACCAAAGGTGGCAGGGCTTTCTCGGTCTGGGCCCCCAAATTATGGAATGACCTTCAGTTGGAGATCAGACGAGCGCCTTCTCTGCCAGCTTTTAAGAGCATGCTGAAGACCCATTTTTACACCATGGTGTTCCACTAGTTTTCTTTTAGTCTTTCTTATCTTGTCTTTTAACTAATATCTTTATTGCTTTAATTCATTTTGTTTTATCGTAGTCACTGCATGGTTGCTGTTTAACTTTTTATATCTTTGTTGTGTGTACAGCGCTTTGGTTCAATCTCTCATTGATGGAAAGCGCTTCATAAATAATGATGATGATGATGAATTAAAACAATTAATTCCATGCTTTTCCTGATAAAATACCAGATTCTTAGTTTACTGTGAATTAGACATAAAGGGCTCTTAATTAATAATACTATTAATCAAAAATCAAATTAAAGTCTTACTGTACTAATATAGACTTATAGCTGGATTATTGGGGAAAAGTGCACATTATTATTATTATTATTATTATTATTATTATGGGATTATTTATGACAATTAGGTCTTTATTCAGCACAATTTAAAACCTGTAAAAATATTATTTTCTCTGATGGAACAATTGATTTATTAAAATAGCATCACTGGTAAGTATCTGTGCTGTTTCTCTCTCTCTCTCTCTCTCTCTCTCTCTCTCTCTCTCTCTCTTTCCCTCTCTCTCTCCCTGTTTTGTATCACAGAGTGAAATAAAAGATGAAAACGTTTTTATGGTTTAATTAAAAGAAAAAAAAAAGTCATTTTTGTAGCTCGTGTTTATTTCTCTGCCACAGAACTGGCCTGTTCAGTTAGTCAGATAGATTTATTTCCAATTGTCAGTTTGGCATCAAACAGTCATGAAAACAGTTGTGCTGCTTCCTGTTTTGCCATTAATTCATTCGACTCCTTTCCACAAGGAGCCTCTGCCAGGCTACATGTATGCCGGTCTTACTGAAACCAGTTCTGCTCCAACAGCTGTGGTGCAGAACTGGTTCCGTAAGTAATCATAAGCGACTAACCGGTTCCAGATTCACCGTTAGTTTTAGTCCTTAGTGATTTTCACTTGTTCTAAACCAGATCGGATCTCAGTGCTTTCAGTCACAACATTATGGGATGTAGGGCTGTACAATAATTCAATAAGGATATGTGTATAAAATTAGTCAATAAAAAACTTCAATTAAGCGTTTCCCTTTTTTCATTCTAGCCTATCGGCTAGTTGCTTACCCCCAACCAATCAAAAACGCAGACCCAGGCACGCGCCAACATTAAGCCCTGTCCTCTCACCTAAACAGAGAGCTTGTGACTTTAAAAAGACCTCGCAACAAGGAGAGGGGGAGGTATCTGTAACCCAAAAGGGCAATATTTTTGTTTTTACAAGTCTGTTAAAAAGCAAACTACAATCCTTTGAGAAATTTGCAGAGAATCGATAAGACACAACGTACTTTTATCATAAAGTGGTTATAAAATTACGTGGGCTGCACATGTATATTTTCCATAGTTATTAATGATTATTGATGTCAATCAATATGAATACATTTATAGAAATATTTTTTTCTGTATAATCCAGCCTTAATAGGATGCCTTACCTGAGCTGAAAGTGGTGTTGCCTCCCAATGATAACTGCTTATCAGGGACCTGTTAATACACTACCCAGCCACAAGGGGGCCCCAGTGAGGTCCTCTCTGTGATCACATACTGTTAAGTCCAATATAGACTCCTGTAACTTTGTGTTAACCTTTATTATCTACCTCTGTTGAAAGCTTATCTGTATTTACCAGGCAGCACAAGCACAATAGTGGGGAAAATGATTTTTCTGAGAGCACAAACAAGCAGACTTTATCTTCCAGTGTTCGAGCTCACAGGCGGAGGACGATGAGTTCAGCAGCAGTGGTGCCTGGGCTGCGATGAAGGCAGAGATGGGTCTGGATGAGAGGAATCCGTCATGCTTCCTGCACACCTACAGCGTTGTCATGGTGCTGCGCAAGGTGAGCTCCGATAATCACAACAAGGCACATTCAGCTACTAACTCCTTAGAAAACCTACATTGTGTGTGTATGTGCGTGCGTGCTCTGATATTTAGTTCAAGCCGTTTTTCTAAAATGATTCATCTTCCATCCCAACACCCATGTGGTGTCTGCTGGAGGTCTATTGGCATAATCAGGATGGATGACGGCGCTGCTCTGGAGGTGTTTAGCGATGAAAAACAGCGTGATCTCTCATCAGTCCCTCTGATGGAGACTGCTGTTGCTTCATAACCACCGGCAGCGCATGGAACTTTCTTTTGAGTTCTTGCACACGTTGGTCCCTGACTACATTCACGTGTAGAGTCATGCAGGCTGAGCTTATTCAGGTTAAAAATATCAGCTTCTCAAAATCCTCGTTTGCGTGAATGAACAAATTAGCACCGAGCCTGAACATGTGTCATCTAATGAAGTGGAAATAAAGACTCGTCCAAGCAGTAATTCCTCCTCATCCCAGTGTCAGAGCGTCCTCGTAGCTTCCTGTTTGTGATAATAAACCAGCAGTGTGTGTGTGTGGGGCAGGCATTTAGTGCTGGGGGGTGGGGTTAAAGTTTCAGTTGGTGGGTCTATTCTGAAAGTGAGAGGACATTTAAGCTGCTACACCAAATCTGCAAAACAAGCTAGCTTTTAAACACAAACACGGAACTCTCACCCCTCCTGTCAGCGATCATCCCTGGGCCGCCTTCCTCTTGATTCCAGAACGCACATTGCCACAGTAAACAAGAGAGCACTAAACACCAGGTGCCATTTTTTTTTAGGTCCAAATGTATTTTGTTGTCCATGAAGTCAAATGGAGTTTTTCTTTTTGTGACTCTGGTAGTTTGTCCTAAAGTTGAAGTGGTAGCAGCCAGCTATTTCTCCTTCTTTGATGTTACTCAACAGAGAACCTTTCACACCAGTGGTTTTGCTAAATACGTGAGTGTTTGATGAGTGGAGGACCCAGGGAAGTGAGGAAGTGCGGTGGTTTGGTGAGACCGACAACCAGATGGTCGAATAGTTGCTTTTGGACCGAGCCGTGTTATTGGCGGAGGATTTTACACAAATGGTAAATGACCTGCAGTTGTATGAAACTCCAAAGCGCTTTACACTACAGTGAATCATTTCAACCCTTCACACCCTGATGGTGATGAGCTACAGTGTAGCCACAGCTGCCCCGGGACACACTGACAGAGGCGAGGCTGTGGCAGAACTACTTAATTATTCTTTTTTCATTTATTTCTTTCATCTTCACAAAATGTTTATAGTTATGTTAGAACGTTGTTAAGAGTCATGAATAAAATGTTTAAAACGACTCAGCCTCCCTCAGGTCAAACAAAGTGAATGACGTATTTGCAAACTGTTATGGGATACAGTTTAGCGCATTCCAATAATCAAATTTTCTTTCATAAAAATTAAAGACTTTATGTATTCAGTAACATTGGAAATACTTCAAAGCTCTTTTCACTAAATTTGTAATACATCTGCTGTGGTCTGATAATATGAATGAATGCCTTTTCTGGCTATTTCTGTAGAAAAAAAGATCTGGTTGTTGGTTTAGCATCCAGGAAACAGCAGAGAACATCTCTGCTTATAGAATTGTTAGCATTAGCAATTCCGCCACACAGCAGAACTCCTCCAGGCTTGTGTTATTTAAGGAGATAAAAAAATCAATGATGCAAAGCAAACTGAGTCAGTGGTAGTCGCGTTTCTTTTAGCTAATCAGCCTAGAGGTTCAAATATCAGGAAATGGTAATGAGTAAGTTTCCCCACAGAGAACAACACATTTAGACTAAAGTCCACTGCAAATGTATTGAAATAATGAGTGTATGCCCTCTTAAAAATCAAAGTCTTCCCAGTATTCTTTCAGCATTTCTTTAACTTTAGAAAAAAGCAATTCAATAGGGTAACATATGGACATGGGTAGGGTTGTCACGGTATGAAAATTTAACCTCACGGTTATTGTGACCAAAATTATCACGGTTTTCGGTATTATCGCGGTATTTTTTAAACGGTGTTGCATATGTTCAGAAAGCATTGATAGTCCTGTTCTACACAAACTGAAATAGTTTTGAAAAGGTTTAACAGTGTTTATTAAACCTAAAATAACACAAAGCCTTAGCAAAAGTGCAACTTTTCACAAGTAAAGGAACAAATAGCTTCTTTTTCTGGAACATGTTACAGTAGTCAGTGCAGGTTTAAATTATACAAATCCAATCATTCAAAACATAAACAATATGTAAACAAATCAAAGAAACACCACTTGTTTTCTCATATACTTGTTTTCTTCATTATCAAAATGAAAATCTAAAACTCCAGTCCACACTTGACTTGAGCACTGTACAAGTCAACCTTAAAAAAATATGTATTTAAAATAAATAGCCACTTTAAACAAATAACTAAAATAACTACTACACTATGGAATCAAATCCAAATGTTCAAGTATAAATGGCATTGAATAAGTAAACAAATCAATGACAAGGAACTAATTGTATATTTCTCTTCATCAACAAATAAGATGCTTCATCCAGCAACAGGGTGTCCGTGACACGGTTTAAATGCTGGCAGAGGACGCTGCGGCTGCAGTATATAGTGACTCGTTGCATTCTCCCTCAACCAAAAGTCCTCACGTCCTCACGTTTAAGCTAAAATGCTAATGTTAACTTACCTTGCACTGGCTGTAGAGACGTGGGTGATGGTCACGCAGATGTGCCATTAGATTCAAAGTGTTGCTGCCTTTTGCAGACACTTGTTTCCTGCACGTTCTGCAAACGGGATAGCCGTCTTCTATTAACTGTCCCTCAGCATTTTTCAGAAATCAAAATATGCCCATACTTCCGATTTAGTCTTCTTTGAGAGCTGATGGATGTCCTGGGCGCTGCCGTCTCCTCCTTCGGCCATTATTTCAGCTTCAAAGTTTTGGTGCCGTTGCAAACTAAAAAGTGCGTGTGCGCGCCGCGGGAACTTCAGCTGAAGCGACGGTGGCTGGTAAGGGTCACCGCGCCGAAACCGCGGCCACGGTAAACCCACCGAGATAATTTAGTTTTTTAAAAACTGGACGGTTATCTTTATTGTCAACTTTTTTACCGGGGTTTACCGCTATACCGGTTACCGTGACAACCCTAGACATGGGTCTGTTTTGGGATCCAAATGATGGAATTATCCATCCATCCCTCCATCCATCAATCCATTTTCATCTGCTTATCTGGAGTCGGGTCGCGGGGGCAGTAGCCCAAGGCGAGAGGCCCAGACTTCCCTCTCCTCAGCCACTTGGGCCAGCTCCTCCGGGGGAATCCCAAGGCGTTCCCTGGCCAGGTGAGAGACATAGTCCCTCCACCATGTCCTGGGTCTGCCTTTAGGCCTCTTCCCGGTTGGACGTGCCCAGAAAACCTCACCAGGGAGGCGTCCAGGAGGCATCCTGACCAGATGCCCGAGCCACCTCAACTGGCTCCTCTCGGTGTGGAGGAGTAGCGGGTCTACTCCGAGCCTCTCCCGAATGACCGAGCTTCTCACCTTATCTTTAAGGGAGAGCCCAGCCATTCTTCAGAGAAAATTAATTTTGTCCGCTTGTATCTGCGATCTTGTTCTTTCGGTCACTACCCAAAGCTCATGACCATAGGTGAGGGTAGGAACGTAGATCGACCGGTAAATCGAGAGCTTCGCCTTCTGACTAGGCTCTCTCTTCACCACGACAGACCGGTACAACACCCGCATCACTGCAGATGCAGCACCAATCTGCCTATCGATTTCACGCTCCAGTTTTCCCTCACTCGTGAACAAGACCCCGAGATACTTAGGGGTCCACTTGGGGCAGGACCTCATCCCTGACCCGGAGAAGGCATTCTATCCTTTTCCGAATCAAGACCATAGTCTAAGATTTAGAGGAGCTGATTCTCATCCCAGCTGCGAACCGCTCCAGCAAAAGCTGAAGATCACGTTCTGATGAAGCCAACAGGACCACATCATCTGCAAAAAGCAGAGACCTGATCCTCAGGCCACCAAAACCGATGCCCTCCACACCTTGGCTGCGCCTAGAAATCCTGTCCATAAAGGTTATGAACAGAATCGGTGACAAAGGGCAGCCTTGGCGGAGTCCAACTCTCACTGGGAACGAGCCCGACTTACTGCCGGCAATGCGGACCAAGCTCTGACACTGGTCATACAGGGACATAACAGCCCATATCAGAGGGCCTGGTATCCCATACTCCCACAGGGCTCCCCGAGGGATGCGGTCAAACTCCTTCTCCAAATCCACAAAACGCATGTAAACTGGTTGGGCAGATTCCCATGCACCCTCCAGGATCCCCCTAAGGGTATAGAGTAGGGTTGTCACGGTAACCGGTGTAGCGGTAAACCCCGGTAAAAAAGTTGACAATAATAATAACCGTCTTGTTTTAAAAAAATTTTTTATCTCGGTGGATTACCGTGGCTGCGGTGTAGGCGCGGTGACCCTTACCAGCCACCGTATCATCTGCTGAAGTTGCCGGCGGCACATGCGCACTGTTGTTTACGACCAAAACTTTCTTGAAGCTAAAGCTGAAATAATGGCCAAAGGAGGAGATGGCAGCGCTCAGGACATTTATTATCCCTCAAAGAAGACAAAGTGGGAAGTATGGGAATTTTTTTTGATATTTGAAGAATGCCGAGGGACAGTTGATAGACGGCTATCCTGTTTGCAGCACATGCAGGAAAAAGTGTCTGTGAAAGGCAGTAACGCTTCAAATCTCATGACACATCTGCATGACCATCACCCACAACTCTACAGTCGACGCAAGGCAAGTTAACGTTAGCGCTTTAGCTAAAATGCGTGATCAGAGGATTTGGGTTGAGGGAGAATGCAACGAGTCGCTATATGAAGCAGCCGCAGTGCCCGCTACCTGCATATAAACCGTGTCGCCGACACCCCCATATTGAAATGATGCTATGCATTACGGGACTCCCAGGGGCAGATAAGAGTTGGTCTCTCTCCGAGAATAATTATGAATTTAACAATGATTACTGCCTGATGACATTTTCCCAAATCTGCAAAGCTCACTGGAAGGACACAAACCGAGGACAATATTTTCCTGATATATGGTTTATTACTCAAGTAAGGGTAAAAAAAAGTATCTGATTAGAAGGCTACTACTAATATTTTTAAAAAGATGACATCAGACACAAAATAAGAAGTTATGGGAAAATATTGGTATTAAAGACTAAAGGGGAAATATGTAAACAAATAAACAACATAATTACAAAATAACAAATTTTTGGCAAACGTTAGACACAAACTGAGGACAATATTTTTCTGACATACAGGGTTTATTTAGTTGTCTGAAAATGTAACACGTTTAAAAAAATACCGCGATAATACGGAAAACCGTGATAATTTGGGTCACAATAACCGTGAGGTTAAATTTTCACACTGTGACAACCCTAGTATAGAGCTGGTCCAGTGTTCCACAGCCAGGACGAAAACCACATTGCTCCTCCTGAATTTGAGGTTCAACAAGCTGACGGACCCTCATCTCCAGAACCCCTGAATAGACCTTACCAGAAAGGCTCAGGAGTGTGATCCCCCTGTAGTTGGAACTCACCCTGCGGTCCCCCTTTTTAAATAAGGGGACCACCACCCCGGTCTGCCAGTCCAGTGAGACTACCCCCGATGTCCACGCGATACTGCAGAGCTGCGTTAGCCAACACAGCCCAACAACATCCAGAGCCTTAAGGAACTCCGAGCGGATCTCATCCACCCCTGGAGCCTTGCCACAGAGGAGCTTTTTAACCACCTCATTGACCTCAGCACCAGAGATTTGAGAGGCCAACCCAAAGTCCCCAGACTCTGCTTCCTCACTGGAAGACTTGTCGGTGGGATTGAGGAGGTCTTCGAAGTATTCTGCCCACCGATCCACAATGTCCTGAGTGGAGGTCAGCAGCACACCGTCCCCACTATAGACAGTGTTGGTAGCACGTTGATGGTGGACCAGAATCTCCTCGAAGCCGTATGGAAGTCTTGCTCCATGGTCTCACCAAACTCCTCCCATGCCCGGGTTTTTGCCTTGACGACCACCCGAGCCGCATTCCGCTTGGACTGCCGGTACCCGTCAGCTGCCTCTGGAGTCCCACAGGCAAAAAAGACCTGATAGGACTCTTTCTTCAGCTTGACAGCATCCCTAACCGCCGGTGTCCACCAGCAGGTGCGGGGGTTGCCACCACAACAGGCACCAACAATCCTGCGACCACAGCTCCGGTTGGCTGCTTCATCAATGGAGGCACGGAACAGGGTCCATTCAGACTCAATGTCCCCCGCCTCCCCTGGAGCATTTTGGAAGTTCTGTCGGAAGTGGGAATTAAAGCTCCTTCTGACTGGAGACTCTTTTTATTTTTTAATAACCGTGTCCTGTCTGGCTGTGAAGCAAACAGAATTGATGTCTGAATGCTGGTAACAAGCCTTACAGATTTATTCTCAGGTGGAGCATCAAAGCGTCTGCTTTTAATGTCACGCCTGATACTTAAAACTTTATTGTTATTGTTTTTGAATGCTTTGTAATTCCGACCAGACACGGACTCACAGGTGAAAGAGAAAGGAAAAGACAAAAGATGGGGAGAGAGGGGGGAAGGGGGTGGGGGTGGGGGGGTTCCACAAAAATAAACAATAATGAACAAGAGTCTGCTTCTAGACCTGCAGAAAGAGAAAGAACAGAAAAAAATGGGACACACAACAATACATCAGGAGCAAGCTATCACTGCATCAACCTGATGATGAAATTTAAAATCAACATTGTTTAACAGAACAATCACACGATAATAAATCATAGTGCATTTAGTGGCAATGACAGCCTTAAGACATGTGTTGAACGTGCCCAAGCCCATACTTTTGAGAGCACCATGTGAGCACCCGTGTGTGTACACGCGCTTGTTTATGTAAGGTTTCTCTATAGGAGCGTCCAATAGAGAGTGTGAGGGACCACAGATCTGCCCCCCAAAGATGTGTAGGAGACAAGGGGAGCTCCAAGTCCCAGAGATCCAGGCACTGCCCCAGAACACAGGAACCCCAAGGAGACTGCAACCGGAGGGGAGGGAAGACGAAGATCTAATGGGCCATTCCCATTTGTACCGGGTTGGCCCGGGCCGGGTAGCCCCAGTCAGCTCCAGTCGGCCCCAGCCTGGCCCGGTTGATTCCACACATCCTTGCCTTAAGCCCATGTGGGCTGATTCTACCCACCAATCAGAGGCTTGCTCTAATGGAAGGTGTGAATTTGCTGTCAGCAGTGGGTGTGTTGGCCCTGGTCGGCCTGAAGCAGACCCCCTCGAGAAGAGGGCTGAGAATGAGCCTTGGTTGGCCCGGAAAAATACCAGGCCACCCAGATATGTAAACAACCTATGCTGCCCGGGCCGACCCGGTACAGTTGGGAATGGCCCATATATCATCAAAAGAAGTCCCAGGAGAAGAGAGGAGTCAAAGGCCCCACCTGACATATACAGTCATACACAAACACAGTCACACACTCCCTCCCTCATGCTCACACATACACATACAACCAAAGACTTACAAAAATGCACGCTGGACACCCACTCATGCTCCCCATACACACCCTATTCACTGTGGTCCCGGTACTGCTGCACATGGGGTACAACCATCACCAGTTACCAGAGTGTGACCCTTTCTGCTGGGGTGCTGATGAGCAGGCTCCCCCGCCCAATGCTGAGCACAGCAACCCACCACCCCAGATCCCAACCAGACGGCCAGATCTCCCTCCTAGCCTCCAGCCCCAGGAAGCCAAGCAACAACAGAGGTGTGCTAAGACCCCTAGTCTCCCTCCGCCTGCTCCAATATAGTGTTGTGTGTTGATGAGGTGTGTTCCATGGCTGTGGTGAGCGGGCAGTGTGGGCATCATCCGGCCTATGCCAGCTGATGCCACCGCACCACCCCACTTGCACCCACAGCCCTCGTTGTCTAAGTGCAGTTTAAAATTGGAAGTGGGCACCAGCACTCGGGAGGAGGCTGAGAAATCCCCCTGCCAAGTGCCGTTGAATGTGCTCATTCCCAAGGCCCTAAGTGTGTGTTTGCGTGGAATGTCGTCGGTGAAAGTGTATAAGGTGCAAATAAAATTGGGGGGCAGGTTGCCACAGGAATGCGGAAATGGGGCCCATACCCGCACTCCCTGATTTGTCCACCCCCCAAGGTCCTATTTGATGATGTGAGAGAGCAGGAGGAGAGAAATATGCGGGGATGGGGAGGAATGGCTGGTTGGGCTTAGCCCTCGAGGGAGCCAGCTCCCCCACTGGCCCCAATAGGCACCTCTGTTGTCAAATTTCCACCCAGGGCATGGAGACCCCAGCCCATCTTGCCAGGGCCCAAAGCAGCAGCATTGCAGAGCCTCACAGAGTCCGAGGACACCAACCCAGCCCCACCCCGGCAGAATATCTATGCCCATCCCTGCATTTGCAAAACTTCCAGAATATATAAGACATAGGACATCCAGGTAAGGTTGCGTCCTTCCCCTCCTGGACCTCCCCCTCCCCTGTGATGGGACAGCAGAGGAGCCAAGGTCTACCTGAGGCCCCTGAACCCGGGCCAGGCACGTCTGCATGTTCCTGCCTTCTTCCCGGCAGCATACATGTCAGGACCCGACCCCCAAGGCCCCCCCCCAGATCCCCACACGGCGCTGGCTATCCCCACACCCCGAGCCCCCAGGCCCCCACCCAGACCCGCTCAGGGGCAATGCAGCTGCCAGGCAGTGACCCATGGCCGCCGCCAAGACTTCCAAGGGGCTCCACTCGCAACCGCCAGTAGTCCACTCCCCGAGGCAACCCAAGCACCTCCAGAGGAGGGCAATAGCCCTCCAGTCCCAGACACCCCCAGTGAACCCACCTCCAGGGACCATCCGGATACTCCAAAGTCAGACCCTCCACAACCCCCCCACCCCCACCCACCCACATCACCCCGCAGGACAATATCAATGGTCCCCCCTCATCGCTATGTGATGGAACTGATCAAAGGAGCCCAGAGAGATTGATTTGAAGTGGAAGCAGAGGCTAAATCAAGTGTAATATGATCTACCTAAAGATTTCTATACTGGTTAAAGCAGAGAGTTTCTCTATTTTTCCAATTCAAGAGGATAGTTTTCTTAGCGATGCATATGGTAGTCAGAACCACGTGAACCAAAGATGTTTCAATCGGGACATCGTCCAGGTTTCCCAGTAAACAAAGAGAGTGGGAAGTTGGGATATGACATTTCAGACATTTTGACAGATCCTCACATACTTTACCCCAAAATTCCTGGACAGGTGGACAGGACCACAGTGCGTGAATGTAATTGTCAGGAATGTTGTTTGTGCAGTGTGTGAAAGGAATTATAAAGGTTAAAAAAGGAAAAAAGAAGAAAGAAAAGAAAAAGTGTTGTGGGTGTGAGGTGGTGAGGGAACATTTCTAAACGGATCTAGCAGCTATAAATCCTGACATGTTCAAACCCAGTGAGTGCTTTTAATAATAATAAAGTTGTACCTGAAGTTTGTCTAAAAAAAGCCAGTCTGTTACTCCTCGTTCTTTGTAGATCTTACCGTCAACAAACAGTTTATCTACGGAGATCACAGCTCGCTTCCCATCCTGGATGAACTTCTTGCGCAGCGGGAAGAGAACTCGACGGCGATCCAGAATTTCTTTAGGAAACTGGTCGTTTACGCTGTAGTCTTTACCTTTAAGCTCTCTCCCGCAGCTTTTAACAAGATCTTTCTGCTTAAAGTGCTCAAATTTAGCCACGATGGGACGAGGTCTTCTGCTGTCTGTTCTCCTGGCTCCAAGGCGATGTACAGATGAAAGGTGATGTTTTTAACCGTTTCCTCAGGTATCTTCGTGTGGGTGTGGAGAAAATTCTTGATGGTTTGTTCGCAATCCTCCGCTTCTCCTCCGGTCTGCTCTGGAAGGCCTGCAAACACCAGGTTATCTCTCATGCTGCGTGATTGGAGATCCAGAGCCGTCTCCTTTAGAGCTTTGTTGCCCTGGGAGCTCCGATCTAATCCTGCAGTCAAGGAGGAAATCGATTCCCGCAGAGACGCGTTCTCAGCCGCGAGCCGCTCCACCTGCTCCTGGCTAAACTCCAGAGATGTTCGGAGGTCCTGGAACTCCTTGTGAAGCACCTCAAGCAGGTGGAGTCGCCCCTCAAATCCCAGAAGCCGTTTATCTATGGACTGTAGTAGATCTAGTACATCCTTATGGGGAGATGAGGCCTCGGGCGAGTCCTGGGGACGGCTCCTCTTGGTCCCAGGTGTTTCCGTCTCAGCTGCTGCTGGTTTCTTCGGTCCCATGACAAAACGCTCAAAAACCTTGTCAATATATATTTGCAAATTTTCTAAATTTTCTCCACTCACCTCCAGGTTGAGTGTGTTATATTTACCAGCTTTATTACTGTTTTTGCATTGTCAGTGAGTAAATTAGGCGAAGATCTGTCTTAATTGTTTGTGGAAGTTGATTAACAAGCTGCCATCTGCTTCAAAACGCCGCTGTGTGTCCGGTGATCGGGCCGTCAGCGCATGCTCTGACAGGAGACTCTGCCAGACATTCGCAGCAGACCGTCCCGATATGTTTGGGCCTGCCTGGTCTGATCTGCATTTTCCCCACCATCTGAGCCAACTCACCACCAGGTAGTGGTCAGTTGACAGCTCCGCCCCTCTCTGCACCCGAGTGTCCAAGACATGCGGCCGCAGGTCAGATGAAACAACAACAAAGTCGGTCATCGAGCTGCGGCCTAAGGCATCTGGATGCCAAGAGCTCATATGGACACCTTTATGTCTTAACATGGTGTTCATTATGGACAATCCATGACTGGCACAGAAGTCCAATAACAAAACACCAATCGAATTCAGATCAGGGGGGCCGTTCCTCCCAATCACACCTCTCCAGGTCTCACTGTCGTTGCCCACATGAGTGTTAAAGTCCCCCAGCAGAACGAGGGAGTCACCGGATGGAGCGCTTTCCAGCACCCCCTCCAAGGTCTCCAAAAAGGGTGGGTAGTCTGAACTGTAGTTTGGTGCATAAGCACAAACCACAGTCAGAACTCGTCCCCCCACACGTAGGCGGAGGTAGGCTACCCTCTCATTCACTGGGGTAAACCCCAACGTACAGGCACCAAGATGGGGGGCAACTAGTATGCCCACCCCTGCTCGGTGCCTCTCAGTGGGAGCAACTCCAGAGTGGTAGAAAGTCCAACCCCTCTCAAGGAAACTGGTTCCAGAACTGGAAATAACTAAGTAATTAAATAAAAATGTAGTAGAATGAAGTACTTTGAATCAGTGTTTATCCTAAAGAATCATTTTTATGGTTTACTTTGCAATGCTAATGTTCTAAAACTTCAATTGTTGAGGGGATTTGCGAATAAGCCCTTTTTCTTCAGCCTTTTCCATTTTAGTTTGTTTTGAGGAGTAAATGGGTGATTTATTTTAAATGAGTTTATGTGGAAAATTGCTTTTGATGTTTTCATGGTTTGTTACTTTATTTTTGTTTTCCTGTTGGTTGTAATGATTGTTTGTTGTAATTTTAAAACTATAAAACATTTTATTATTTAATTTGATATTTGGCGTGTCTGATCGTTTTGATCTGACCAATCAAAGTGTGATTTTAGTGTGCCACCTGGTCACTGCATCATCCTGGATGAAGAGCAAGCACAAGTTATCAGGCTTAACATCTGATGTGCTGCCTATGTAATCTTCTCAAGAATGGGTGTAAAAAATGGATGAATGAACCAAGAAACAGGAAGTTGATGTTAAGGTTGTCTCTTCTCCACCAGGCTGCACTGAAACAGCTGCCTAGAAACAAAGTGCCCAACATGGCTGTGTGTCTGAAGAGCATTCTCCACACGAATACTGACGCTAAGGTGGTGTTTAAGGACCCAACAGGTAGAATACACACACACACACACCAAATCAGGTGGAGTGGTGATCTGTCAGCTACACCTCTGATATTCTCTCACCTCCCTCCACATCCCGCTCTACTGCTCACACACGTTCCTTCAGCAGGGAACCTCCTCCTTCCCTCCATCCATCTCCTCTGCAGCTCCATCTTAAACCTTCACCCTTTTCTCTGATCCACCTTGGAGCAGAGTCTGTGCCCCCCCCCCCCCCCCCCCCCCCCCCCCCCCCCCCCCCGCGCGCAGCCCCATGTGGCGTTCTGATTATCAGCAGGAGTGGATGTTGTTCAGCGTGGGACTTAAGTGCCCGTTAGTGATTCAGTTGTAGTGGCCTGGCGTCAGTGGTGGGTGGGTTTAAGTGCTTGTGACACTAAGAGTGACTGTTCCCTCAGTAATGAGCCTCCTGCCTACAGGAAGGGTTTTCACAAGACCCTCAACGTTTTCTCACACCTACGTTTTTAGAAATGCCCTGTGTTGTTTTTTCAGCTAAACAGTAAATTCTCAATGCACACAATAAAAGATTATTTTTAATAATGTATTTTTTATATAGTTTTGTATTACTGTGTGATTATCATGTTAAAGTTGTTTGTGGATTATGATAAACAGAACAAAACGCTAAATCTTCACTAATTTAAGAGTTGCCATGACGATAATTCCATTCAATAACATGAATATTCTTAATATTCCAGGAGACTTTTTTTTATCTTAGAGAATGAAACCGTGTGAAAGTGAACATGCTGTTCCACTTAGGAGGAGTTGGAAACAGACTAAAGTAGTTGTTTTCATATTTGTTTTTATTATTTTCTTTTTTCCATTAGTTTTCTTTTTTTCTTGTAAAATTTTCATCCAAAACATAAAGGAAGAACATCTTTTAAAAAACATATTTTTGTGAAAATGAGTTGAACATTTATAATCTTACAGTTTTAAGTGGCTCTTTGAACAACCTCAGTTTGGAGAAACGGACATCGGCTCTGACAGGACAGAGGGTCAAGCGGGTTAAAGTCTTTCTGTTATCTTACATGAATTATTTGATCGCTGCGGCGCCACGCCTGAGCTCATGTAGGGGAAACACTGACTCCAAATCCTGTCGTGTTCTGCTAGTCTCTCCTCCAGCTGACTTCTACGTCCTCAAACTGGAGCATCTGAGGTTTTTTCCCCAGAGAACGACTAACAAGACATTCATTCTGACTAGAGACCACTGCAAACGTATCAAAAATAGTAGTAGTAGTGAGTAAAGTTGAGCTTTAAGTCTGCAACAACAACAAATCTGGGGCTGTTGCTGGGATAAAAGATTTAAAGAGCAAATTGCAGTTTAAAATTGATTTTAATTTTATATAAAATGCTGTCCGAAAAATACAATTTCAAATGCTTATTGAGGGTTTTAATTTTTTTAACAATACATAACAGTGATGTGATGGGAGTTCAACATGACTCCTATTCTCCAGAGCCCTGTGATGTAGTTTTGAAAATGTCTTGCCCGCTCCTAGAGCCCAGATCAGCGTCGGAACCAGGTCAGGGAGGTCCGCGCTGAGCTCCAGAAGCAGATGGGGAGCGTTAAAAAATTTCTAGCGGGTCGGGGAAGCTGGTTTCTGGGACGTAACTGACTCAGAACCGGCGACCCCAACCTCCTAAAGAGGATGTCGTCGTCGTCTTCCTCCGCTTATCCGGGTCCGGATCGCGGGGGCAGCGTCCCAACTAGGGAGCTCCAGACCGTCCTCTCCCTGGCCACCTCCACCAGCTCCTCCGGCAGGACCCCAAGGTGTTCCCGGACCAGATTGGAGATGTAACCTCTCCAACGTGTCCTGGGTCGACCCGGGGGCCTCCTGCCAGCAGGACATGCCCGAAACACTTCCCCAGGGAGGCGTCCAGGAGGCATCCTGACCGGATGTCCAAACGACCTCAACTGACTCCTTTCGATCTGGAGGAGCAGCGGTTCTACTCCGAGTCCCTCCCGAATGTCTGAGCTCCTCACCCTATCTCTAAGGCTGAGCCCGGCCACCCTTCGGAGGAAACTCATTTCGGCCGCTTGTATCCGCGATCTCTTTCTTTCAGTCATTACCCAAAGCTCATGACCATAGGTGAGGATTGGGACGTAGATCGACCGGTAAATCGAGAGCCTGGCTTCCTGGCTCAGCTCCCTCTTCACCACGACAGATCGGCTCAGCGTCCGCATCACTGCAGACGCTGAACCAATCCGCCTGTCGATCTCCCGATCCCTCCTACCCTCACTCGTGAACAAGACCCCGAGATACTTAAACTCCTCTACTTGAGGTAGGACCTCTCTCCCGACCCGGAGTTGGCAAGCCACCCTTTTCCGGTCGAGAACTGTGGTCTCAGATTTGGAGGTGCTGATCCTCATCCCTCTAAAGAGGATGTGAAGCTTTAAAAAAATCCTAGTGGGCCAGGGAAACTGGTTTCTGGGTCGGACCCAGGTTCGAGCTGCCTGCCCTGAATAGAATGACGGGCATCTCTCCCTCTCTCTAAAGCGCTAAGTCCCATTACGTAGATGGTAAAATAGTAAATGGTACATAAAAGGATATTAAAGATTGTGAAACGGCTGACAAACGCTCATTATAGTTTATTAGTGTCAGTTAACACTGACCAATAATATTTAGTCTGGTACATGACAGTAATCTGTACAATGTTGTGATGTTAGCACACAAGTTTAAGCTAGCTAGCTTGCTAGCCTCGTTCACTGACAGAAACACCTGCTCTCTCCACACCACAGCCAAATCTCTCTCCTTTGGCCATCATTTCTCCCTCTGGCTTGTCTCTGCTCTCTGGGGCGTGCAGCAGGCTCATAACTGAATGGTTGTGGTCCATCACAAGTATAATTATAAACCTCTTAACGTTTCCTCTGTGTCAGAACCAGGGGAAAAAAAATCCATATCTTTCTCTGGATCAGGCTAACAGGGCTGCCTCTGCCTGCATCACGTCTGGTAATGCAGAAAAAAACACTTTTCTCACAAAAACAACTCCCAAAGCCTAAATAATTTATTTATGTGTTCCTTTTTATTTAAAAATGGTTCCAATTATGTTTCTCTAAATATTTATTTCTAATGAGGCTCTAACCTGCAAAGTGCTCTTTAAAAATGAATTCACGAGAGATGAATTCACAGAAAGGCGAAGATGAAATATTAGTTTAACGGTTAAAATAGTTTTTTCTCACTGACCTGCTGATAATCCTGATTCACTGGATGAACTGTTTTTCTCTTTGCTCTGTATTCTAACGGAAGTGTTCATGCATCACACACGGTTTCAGTTGCTGTTTGAAACAAAAGTGAGCTGTCTTCTTTCGTTCTGGGGCTGAAGGGGAGATCCAGGGAACGGTGCATCGGCGTCTCCTGGAGGAACGGGTGGAGGAGCTGAAAGTTGGAGCTGTGCTGCTGCTCAAACAGGTGAGACTCCCCGCCTGCCGTCTTAAAAAAATACCAGCACTGATGGTGCTCAATCTAAATAAGCAGGGATAACAAATCTGTTTCTTTCTTGTGACATCAGGTGGGGGTGTTTTCCCCCTCCCATCGTAACCACTACCTGAATGTGACATCCAACAACCTGCTAAGGATCTACGCCCCCGACGGAGTCAGCCTGTACTCCAGTCAGCTGCCTCCACTCGTCCTGGTGAGCGCCAGCTGCGACAAGGAATGACAGAAAATCCATAAATGTTCGTTAACGTGTCCCAGGATCTTTAAAATCTCTAATGTCTGTGCTCAGGAGCCGATGTTGTCATCACCCGCTTCGGTTCCCGGCGTCCTCCGGGGGACGGTGTCTCGGATGCAGCTGGAGTTTGATGAAGAGGACGAGGAGGGAAAAGAGGGAGGAGGACACATGGAGAAAGCCAAAATCCCTCGGGCCCAGACACACACCGAGGAGAACAAAGCGGTTACCTCCAGCAGAGGCCCCCGTGGGAGCACCGAGCAGGAGGCAGGCTGGGATGCAGGTCGGACCCCGCGTAAACATCAACTCCGATTGTTAGACACACGCCTTCATTCTAGTCACATCTTGAGAAGCAGATTGCAGGAAAATGTGTGTTTGTGGAGTAAACAGTACAGACTGGAGCTGAAAGCCTGACGAGCTGTGGCAGAACAACAGCAGAAGGTTCTGATCCGGAGACGCAGAAGATGCTCCAAACTCCCACGATCAGGACTCACCGAGCTTTGTGCTGCATCATCAGTTAGACTAAAGAACAGAAGTAATGGCAGGGTTGGACACAGACCATCAGAATAATCTGTGGATCAGAAACGATTCATTAGATGATTGTTATTAAAACAAACGAAGGATCAGTTTTGACAAAGTGAAGTTGCATAGGAGAGGCCTGCGGTCTGCTGAGCGTGTGTGTTGCCCTGCAGCAAATGCCTGTAGGCCTACATGTGTTGCATCACCACACCTGCTGCTGCTTTTAAACAGTATTAGTGTCATTAAAGTACACAAAATGGCTGTTAGATAGTAGGGATGTGAATCTCAGAGCAACTCACGATTTGATTCGATTCCGATTGCCGGGGTGCTGATTCGATTCAGAATCGATTCTCGATTTAAATCGATTCACAATCAGTAATAACAAAGAGTGTCAGCTCCAGGATGAACTACTTTGTTGTACAAGTTAGTTAAAGCTATGGGACATTTTTATTTGACTTTAAACGGGTCGTGCTCCAAAAATGCAAATTTACAATGTAAACTAAAGTGATTCTAAAACTGTAAACAGAAACAATCTTTTGACCAAAAGGCAACGTTTATTTTTGCTTACCTTGTAAAATATAACAAATCTGTAGTTACCTAACAGTAGCTTTGAAAGTAATACGGTCAAATACTTTTCAAGTATGTGTAGAAATAAGTTACACGAGTAATCCTGAGTACTTGTTTATCAACTTAGAAAATAAATATGAGAATATCTCAAATTTCTGAGTATGGAAAAAATGACATTCAAGTGCCCTCTTATCAGCAGATTCAAACATAAATCATCTCAATTTATGGGACCACAAAAGTAATCGGAGTACTGACTCTCCTAACAAAGATTAAAAAGTGCATCTCAAACCTGTAACATGCCAAATATTTGAGTTCTTGGAATCGATTCTGAACCTTTGTGAATCGATTCTGAATCTTTATAAATATGAATCCCGATTCAGACTTGAATCGTTTTTTTTCAGCACCTCTATTAGATTGTGTAAACACCATATCATCCTAATCTAATAAATAAATCAGTCATTTAGATGAACGGAGCTGCTGCAGAGACGTGAAGGTCCAAACGTGGAGTCGATTGATAAAAAGTGTTATTTTCAGGCACATCTGCACTTGGAAATGTGAACCACATGGAAAATATTGCTGAACGTGCTGCAGAGCATCTCAGTTATAATGGGAAATAAGTGGACGTGTTTTTACGTCCATCAAACACTCACGTGTTCTGATCTTTTCTTCTTGTGCTGATGTTTTAAAAAGCTGCTCATGAGTTCAGCCTTCAGAGGAGGTACGAGTGTGTCATTCTGGAGTCGTGACACAATGAGAGCATGCTCACTAAACCAAATGTGATGAAATCTAATTTAGTTTGTTGATTGGATTGCTTTTGTGATTTTTATGGCACTGAAATCACAATTTAAGTGCTAAATAGTTGAACTGCTCAGCCCAATAGGACAGTTCTGTAAAGAATAAAAGCACATACCAAGTAAGTTCAAGCACACATTTAACTAGATAAATACCAGAAGCGAAACACTTGAGATTTTTCCACTGACAGCTGGTGGCTTGTGCTGATTGCCTGATTGGTGTTTTGAACTGGAGCTTCTACTCTCTGCTATTAAGTGGCTGGATTGCTTCAGATAGTCAGTAGTTGTATTTGCATGGTAGCTGGCTGTCACTGATGTGGTGAAAGTGCTTTTTGCAGCCCATCACTGCACGAAACCACTTTGATGTGAGTAACTACATGAACGCTGATGTGGCGCCATCTTCAAACCAAACTAACTTTAATTTGTTTGCTTTTTTTTTTTGGCCATGGCATGAGTGCACTTAATGTACGGAGACTTGATTGTTCGGGTGATTGCTTGAAAGGGTAAATTGTTGAAAACTACCTCACATCTCACCACCCTGTCACTATTTGCAGATGATGACCTGGACGAGCTGCTGGGAGAGTTGCCCGAGGACACCTACAGCTTTTGATCCAACCTTTTTCCTCCTGAAGAAGCTGTAAAAACACGATGTTAAGCTAGTTTTATTTGTTAGAAAATAGCTGACATCCACAAAGCTTTCTGTTTAAAGCCTTTCTCCTAAGTGACACGTTTAGTGATTTGTCTTATGACTTCTCTTCGTTGAGCTTTTTCTGTTTCTAAGCTTGTTGCTTGAACGTGGAAGCTGGAAATAAACAAGTTTGCACAAAAATGACTAATTATGCAAATTAAAGCAAGGCAGCCTTTCTTTTCTTGTGCAGTTTTTGCCTTCCACCTCCATTCACCATCAGTGTCTGTCCCTGATCCTATCAAAGAGGATAAGCTCTCTGCTTTGGGGATTTTTTTTTATTTACAGTGCCTTGTGTTTTAGAGTTTCTCAGTTCTCAAGCAGGACGGTGCCCCCTCACGGTCCTGTGTTGATTCTGTGATGGGAGAGGTACTTATCTTGCCCGGTCTGCATCAGAATTCAGTCACACTGTGACGAAGGGGCTCTTAGAGGCTTTCCCTCCAGGATTTCCTCCTCAGACTCCACCACCTCTGTCTCACTGTAGCAGATTCAGGTTAATCTGCAGCCTCTTTGTCATTCAGTGTGCTGCGGCTGCTTAAGTGTCCTGGTTTATGTTCAAAAGCAGTAATTGGGATGATAAAATGGGTCTTATTTGCAGTATATTTTCTTTCTGGTGTCTTAAAAAGAGTACAATTTAATTTGGCCTGTAAGTGTCGAGGCAATTAAACACCTTCTGTTGTTTGTCTTCCATTTTTCTTTATGTTGGAACTGAAAGGAGCCATTAAATGAGAGCCTAAAGTGCTGACTGTCGGCGTAAATGTGGGCTGATTATGCCGTAGCATCGTCTTTTGTCCTGGAATAACCGCAATGAGTCAGAAATCAACGTCCTCGTTGCTTCACTTTAATCATTTTCGCACCTTGTGCCAATTTTAAGCTCATTCTGCAGACCAAATAAAAATATAGGAAAAAAGGTTTTAGTGTTGACCTAGAACCGTCGTAAAACACCAGACTGGAAGTACACACGTCTACATAATAGATGTCTATGGAAGTGAAGTTGTTTAAACAGTAATCCTTGCTCAAATATGTAGGTGCCGAATCTTCTCTGCTAATATGTTTCCTTAAAAGTGTGGGAAATGATTTTTTTAAACAATCTGTCTATGAAAATGGTCTCCTACACCTTTCTTCGGCCTTAGCTTCAGTTGGCAATAGTCTGTGAGACTCTAGAATTTAAAAAGCCTGACAGATCTACATCAAACGGTCACTTGGACTCGCCCATCTTGGCTCATGATGAGGAAGGCTGTTTTAGCATCCGGAATCAGCAGAGAACATCTCGGCTAGTAGAAGCTAACCATTAGCAACTCACCACACAGCAAAACTCCTTCAGGCTTGTGCTATTTGTGGAGATAAAACATATACCTTGCAGAGCAAATTAAGTCAGTGGTCGAGTCATTTTGCTGTTAGCCAATCACAGGCAAGATGTCAACATTTCAGGAAATAGAACTCCCAAATCCTGCCGTGTTCAGCTGTCCCTTGATGCTTCAGACTTGTCTGTGCTGATGCAGGTGTTTCTGAGCTTGTTTGCCCTGAGTACAACCTGCAAGACATTCAGAGACCACTGCACATGTATTGATTAAATGAGTGAGCCACACCTTTAATAAAAATAAGCTTCAGAAGCAGGTTTAATGGAAGTCCTAAAGGGATACTTAGCAACTTTTTCCACAAATTTAAATCATTTTCTTGAGCCAGTATGTGCTAAAATGACCTTTTGCAGGGTTAATGAAACGCCATCCAGCCCCTATCGCCCCCTGTGGCCAGAACTTTCCACTTGCAACTTCAGACTGGCGGGTGGCTCTGTTGGGGCCCTGCAGTTTGGTTCCAGCACATTTCCTGCACATGTTTTAGATCATGAGCACAGCTAATTTGTTAATTTAGTGATTAATCACTCCTGTAGACACTAATGAAGGCAGTGGAGACACTTCAGCTGTTCAATTAAGCAAGCTATTCAGTTAGCTTCTGGACCTTTCTTGTTTGTAATAAATAACCTAAACATATTTCATCATAATTAAGATGCAACGATAATTAAAAAGTGACTCATTTTACAAACAAAAGTTAATAAAAAAAACACCTGAAATATAAACACAAAAACAGGTTTTAGTTGCTAAAATATGATTTCCTTTTCCTGGCAAGTAGATTCTAAAATGAAATCTAATTTAAAATTATGTGAAATTTTGTCAAAAATAGTCATGTTCTAGGAAACTCAATCATTTATAAGCTAATACATAAAGATTCCCAGCTTTAGATAGATACAACATCCATACATACACATCCTCCTTGACACATCAGGTCAGGAGGATCTTCTGAGATAAAACAAAAAAACAAAGTTAGGAGTTGTGATGAAACTCTTAATTGGAGAGGACCTTAATTTGACCAGGAAAAGCTCTTTGAACATATCTGTCCTCAGAAGGGATTATTCCTTCCCCTATTCTGTATATCTACCAATTAGGATGTTCACAAGCAAATCTGCAGTTATTGCTCACACACTTGAATAATTTGCCCTTTTACTTCAGTCGCCTCTCGCTGGAGGTAATAATAATAAACTCTACAGCGTCTGGCCAAATCTGGCACGTATTCATCCTAATTATCTACTAGTAGGACCTTATTAGTTTTTACAGTTCATTAAAATGGTCTGATAGTGTGATTACTCCTCCGGTTTTGTCATGCATATTATACAAGAGGTGCAAGTGACTCCAAAATAAATAAAGGAAACAAAAGCATGACCTCAAGGGCCCTAAGGTTTATTCTGGTTTAAAGTTTGGGGAGAAAAACTTGCTTATGTCTGATGTTAAACGCTGTAAATATCTGAATTTAGCCTTTAAGAAATCCCACTAATTATGTTCTAAAAGTTCATATTTTTAATGAGGACTTGATAAGATGGGTAAAATTAAAATCCCATTTCACACGAAGGACACGGCTTTTAAGTTTACAAAGATATTTTTTTAACGTTTATCTTTGATTACAGCAGGTGTTCAACCTTGTATTATTTTAATCATTCTATCAAATTACAATAACAGGATAAAAATAGTTATTTCCTGTGAAGTCTTGCCAAAAATTCAATTTTCAGTAGGTTTATTATTTTCTGTACACTCTTAAATACCTAACAAGTGTGACTGATTATCTACTGCATCAATCCAGATCAAGCTGTTTTCATGCCCCAAGTCAAAAACAAACACTTTTTAATGTTGGTTTTTGCTGCTGAAAACTTTTTAGTGTTAATGTGATGCAAATTAAAAAAGAGAAACATGAATAAAGTCTGGAAATATGGATCTGTTAATCCTTTGGCTGAAAGTAAAAAAGCTTGGGTGGATGAATGCAGATAAGATTTCAAAAGCACGAAGCTTAATTTTCAACCTTGGAGATTGTTTAATTCCTGTAAAACTATGCTCATTACCTCAGTGGAAAAATGAAAGATTTGCTTAATTAAGTTGTTAAACCAGCAAACCCTGCAGCTGTCTGAGACCACAGCGAATGTGATTTGGGAGAAGGAGCTGTGATCGACAGTGTGGGTGTGCAGCAGTGGCGGCTCCAGAAATGTTTTTCTGCAGGTGCTATGAAGGAGCTAGTCTTTTTATTGAGGGTGCCATGAAGGAAGTGGTCATGCGTACCTATTGTTCTCTAAAACACCTTCAACACTAGCAGATGCACATGCGTGCACAACACCTCAACAACACCTGAAACAATCATTAATAAACATCATAAACATATGAACAATCGCTGATTTTTCCATGAAATCATAAACACATACAGCCACACAGAAAACCATCTAGAGTGTTGCAAGGTTAGCTAACGTTAGTGTTAGCATTTCCAGCGGCAAAAACCCTCGACTGCTGCGGCGGTTGAGGTTGACTCTTCATCAGATCCGTAGGTTTTTGTGGGTCTGAGATCACTTCCAAAGATTCATTCGTTTCTGACTGAACCCGTGGAAATTTGGGCAACATAAACTGATCCATTTTACCACTAGCTCTACCTTTCACTCGTTCGCAGGTGGAAAATGAGGTCAAAGGTTAACATCAATTTCCTGTTTTGGTTGACGTTTTTACTATCTATATGTTAATGTTTATGTATGTAGCAGACGCTTTTGTCCAAAGCGACTTACAAGTGATAATCGGCATGTTGCCCTTGAGGCTAACAACAACAATAACAACAATGGTGACAGTTGACTGATTTTTTTTTGTTTTGTATGTTAAATATTATCACATTCACACATGAAATTTAAATTAAATTGTAAAAAAAAAATCTAGTATTTACTTGGGAGTGCTATGTGTCACACCCTATCCTGTCTCCCCATTCTGTTCAGTCATGTGTTAACTGCTCCCACCTGCCTCTCGTTTTCCAATCACCCAAGCTCCCAGCCCTCATGTATTTAAACCCTCTCATTTCTGTGTCTTTTGTTGGTTCATTGTTTCCATGTCCTGTGTGCGTTTATCGTTAAAAACCTTGTCTGTCTGTCTGTCTGTCTGTCTGTCTGTCTGTCTGTCTGTCTGTCTGTCTGTCTGTCTGTCTGTCTGTCTGTCTGTCTGTCTGTCTGTCTGTCTGTCTGTCTGTTTGTTTGCCTGCCTGCCTGCCTGCCTGCTTCCTCCCCAGCATTTGGATCCTCACCTCCGCTTCACTCACCAGCACGCGTGACACAATGACTAATCCAGGGGTAGCTATAGCGGCCCCTGGCGCCGCCACCGGTGTGCAGGCCTGAAAGATAGAGCATGTTTTATCTTCTTTATCATTCTTTAGTTTTAATTGAGTCTTTAGTGATCTTTTAAGGGGCAGAACTCAAAGAGAAAGTTCATTGTGATACTCAAATACCCTCAGGTGTGTACTGCATAGAATACACAGCTAAAACTATTCATAACAAAATGTTTGTTTTTGAACCGTTTGATATTTTAACCCTCTGATGCATGAATTATGAAATCTTCAACCAAGATTTTTTAAACAATTTTTTTCATTCATCTTTAGGTGTGAGTTAAACAAATTTCAACAAATATTTTTTGTAACATTTTGTTAATTTACAAATACTTTATTACATGTCCATCTCGGTGGACAGCGTGCATTCTGAACATGAAATATGTTGGCTTGCCTTACTGAAGTCCAACTGGAGGGGCTCAAATGCAATAAAGTCTTCAACAGCTGTGCTTAATAGCAAAAATAAATAAATAACAATTTTGAGTACCTGTCCACTGTAGTGACCATTATGCATCAAAGGGTTAATGTTGTTTTCTTATAGCTGCAAATAAACGTTTCACCGTTCTATTTCACATCTAAGAACAGTCAAATACATTGTGTTTTTTAGTTGATTTTGTTTGACTACTTTTTATGTAACACAATTGTGTAGCCAAATATGAAAATAACAGAATTTATTTTTAATACATTTCATTTATATTTTATTAAAATCAGGTGAAACGGTGCTTTGAACGTCACCTGACGTTTCAGAAGCCACTTTTCTTCTCGTGCTCTTATTTTGGTAATCTAGAACCGGTAATATGCGGTGACCTCATTAATGAATCCAGTAAATTTGTTGGCGATGAAAACATGTAGCTAGCAACCTATATGTATGTCGATGGTAGCAACAGATTCGCAATTTGCATTATTATTGAGAATTTATTTTATGTCCGACCATCGTTTGCTCAAATTATGTTTTTTGTTTTTGTTTTGGGAAGACAGCTGTTTGCGCCACAGCAGCAGGTGAGATAATTAAGAAACACGTGTGTAGTTAAAGAAGAGAAACACGTGTAAAAAATATTGTCTGAAAATTACATACTTTTCATGCTAAAATGTTTAAAAAATCAGCACACTGAGTTCAGACGCTTAACAAACCTCCCTAAAGCTGCCATGGTGTTGAAAGCTAGGCTAAATGCTAGCTTATGTTGTATGTGGAGCACTAATGAGAACTGTTGGGCCTGTAAGTCTATTTTGTAGATAATCTTTATCTAAAAATAACTTTTCAGCCAATAGCTTTCTGCAAGTTATTTTATCGGAGCGTGAACTGTTGTCTTACACATTTTCTAAAGACTCAACCAATTCTTTGTCATATTTACTTAAAAAAAACCTGTTTAAACAAGTGGTTCCTCTCTTCATATTTGAGCCGTTTACGTTTGAATAATTTCTAAAGATCTCATTAATCCGAGAAGCGGTACAGGATCTACTGTAAATTTGAAAAGTGTTAAAAATCCTTAAAAATATCCATAAGCTGTTTAAACCATTAGAAACAAAGACTGTCGTCGTCGTCTTCCTCCGCTTATCCGGGTCCGAGTCGCGGGGGCAGCATCCCAACCAGGGAGCTCCAGACCGTCCTCTCCCCGGCCTTTGAAACAAAGAGTGGCTCCATAAAAACCTAAAGAAACCAGGAGTGACCCGAGACCTCTGTGCAGTTTTGAAGATAAGAATGTATTAATTGGTAAGGAAGTTCATTAAACTTTACCATAGAGTTTTAATTAAAGTGCTCAAACTTAGGCAGTTTCATCATAGATGTGTTTAGACGTAATTTTATGATGGCCTATTTCATTTGGGCTTTTTATTACGTTTTAATCACTTCATTATAGATATTAAGTAATGGAGTAATTTCTCAGTCCATTTCTGAAAATGAGTTGAAAGCAAGAAGGGACTTCACCAACAGGGATATCCCATTTTTATTTGCAAGTTAAGCTGATGTAGCTGTTTTGGGTAAATGAATGTTTACTCTATAAGCCAGTCCTAGAGTTTGACTTGACTCATTGTCAAGTCTGTAAACCCAGTGAATATAAGTATGTGCACAATTTTATTCAATACTCTGGTTAATTAACATTTCCACTTTCTATTACCTGGCAGATTTATTGTAATAATATTTTAAATAATCATTGTTCACACATTATATTATTCATTATTTAATGGAACAAACATAATGTGCAATTCTTTGTGTTTCAGTGTTTAATTTCAGACGATTGTCTCTGTAATGCTTTCTGAAACACTCCCATTGTTGTTTTTTCTGATTTTGTAAATATTTAATGTAGAATGATGATGCAGAATTGCCAAATATATTTGGGTATAAAAATGAATCAATGCTAATTTTGTACAGAGCAAGACAGAACCAATTACCAATCAATATTCAACAGCTGTTTTTCAATAGAGAGGGTGGATACGATTTGCGGGGATCACGTAATTTCAAGGTGTTATGCGCCCGCACAACCCTCAAAACTCACTGTATATCCAGAAGAGGCGTTAAGCTTTGGAATGGTTTAGATGACAACTTAAAGAGTGCTACTAGTCTACTACTATTTAAAAGACAATATAAGACGACTATTATTGAGAAATATGTTGAGAATATGTGATGGAAAAGCTTCTTGGTTTTTTTCTGACTATGTGTTGTTATATAAAAGAATAGTACAAAATATAAAATGAATAACTAAATATGCATGAAAGGTTCATTAACAAAACATTTACTGTCAATAAGTATAATATTGTAAATTGTACAATATTGTAATGTGGGGTAGGTGCACATAAGCTTCTTTGCTTCAGCCTACTCCATTTGAGCATGTTGTAATGTTGTGAATTTTGAAAGAATGCAACAAATGTAACTGCTCAATGAATGTGCTAGGGCTGCACGATATTAGGAAAACCTGTGATATTCGATAACAGTGCTTAATATTGCGATATCGATATTACTCACTATAAATGAATAAATACTAAAGTATGCAGTGTTGATGTTGTGATGTCTGCTCTGGGTTCAAAGCAAACAAAAACTAATGCATGAATTCCATTACAACATAACATTTTTATTGCAAAAATATGCAGCTGCACCTGCTACTGTATTAGCAGCAAAACAACACACTGCATGCATGCAGTTTCTCAGTGACTTTAAAACATCACCTCCACCATAAAACTTTTTCTGATGCTCCAAATACAGAAAAACATCCCTTACCAGGGTTTTTGAATAAATAAAAAATCAGAAAATAAGTTTAAGGCCTAGTCCACACGTAGCCAGGGTTTTTTAAAAACGAATATCCGCCCCTCCAAAAACTTGCATCCACACCACCTCGTTTTAAAAACAAACTGACCACACGTTAGGGCTGCTCAATTAATCGAATTTTATTCACGATTACGATCTGAGTTTTGAACGATTATAAAAAACAAAACAAGACGATTATTTGCTCCTCCCACTTGCGCTGCCCTGAGTTGCAAATGAAGCGCTCCTCCACAGTGTTGCCAACTTGGCGACTTTGACGCTATTTCTAGCAGCTTCTCAGACCCCCTTCTTGACTTTTTAAATCTTAAAAGTACCTAGCGAAAACCTCAGAAACATCTCTGGAAACCCTTAGCTACTTTCTGGATAACTGTCGTTGACATTTCCTGCAGGTTAGCTAAACACTCCGCCTGCGCTCCTGACCGTTCTTCAGGACATTAGGAAAGGGAATGATGTAGTGATGTTNTCAGTCGCTAAAGAAACAGCTCTCGGAGCCGGCTCCCTGTTAGATTAACCAGAGTGAGTGACACACACCGTACCTGCGGGCTCCTGAGCCGCTAAAAACGGCTAAATGTGCGCGTGCGGCGTGCTAAACACACGTACATCTTGCCCCTGATTGCTGTGAGACCGGGTTGGGGGATGGGGGGTGCAGCTGTGGTTGGGACATTTATTACATTAACTGATGGGCCTGTAAATGAATAGTTTATAAATAAGGTAGAAATAAGTTCCTCACGCTGATAACTAATAACTAATCTCTCTGAGGACACGGTGCTAGTGCACTCACCTACAGCACCTTGACACGACTCAATAAATGTTATGCAACATTTTGTGAACATCAATTTATTTGCATTTATTTGTTATAAATGCCACTGTATAATTCTTGCTGTCAGTATTTGCAAGATACTGGTATTTGGGTCTGTACTGGTTAGACTTAAATGAGTTAAACCAAGGTCTATAGCCCTTGGGTCATAAACTATGAGCTATAAGTATATTGGTCTTTTTATACTGGGAACCAGGAGTTCTTTAAGTGATCATCTTGTTTCTTATTTTTGTCCTGATTGTGCCCTGAGCAATTTTATGACTGAATAAAAACAAATAAAATCAACATAAATAGAAAAATCGTCCTAAATAATCATGATCTCAATTTCAGTCACCATAATCGTGATTATTATTTTTGCCATAATCGAGCAGCCCTACCACACGTACCCGGATAAATACGTTGTTAAGGACATGCCAGACCTGTAGGCGGCAGTACTTCCCCCGTTCTTAACCTCGTCCTTCGTTTGTGGTCTTCCGCAAGGAGCAGTAATTCCGCTTGCAAAAACAAACAAGCAAAAAGCGCTTGGACAATTGATGGATCGGGTAGTGACAGAGCACAGCTCTGAGGGCTTCCATGATGCCGGCTAGTGTAAACACAGGTCGCACATGTGATGTCAGCATTTTTTGTCACGGAAAGTGACGTTGCGGACCTTAAAACTCCGTTTTTGTCCGTCCACACGCAGACACCCAAAACGGAGAAAACGCAGATCTTCACTTTGGCCGGAGTTTTTAAAAAGATCCGTTTTCGTGTGAAAAATCTCCGTTTTCGTGTGGATGACAGGCCAAAACGTAGAAAAATGTCTACGTTTTGGCAGATCCCCGGCTACGTGTGGACAGGGCCTAAATGTTAAAAGTTAACATCACTTAAATGCAACAGCAAATTCTCTCATTGCTACTGAACATTTTCTCCACTTATGTGGTTATGTGAAAACGTTTGTTTTTAACCCCAAATTGAACAAGTTTACCTAGATCTTAAAAAGCAGCTCAGATGATGAAACTGCAACTATGATTCTGATAACAAGCTAACAAATTGAACTAGCTCCTCTAAGATAACCGGCTAGCAGAGCTTCTGACTGACAGTTTATGTGCAGCAGGAAATCAACTATCCTGATTAACAAGGTTATAAAAGCTCATAAAGGAAAAATCACTTTAATGTGTGGGGGAACTTTTCTAGGCCCTCTTTAGCAGGGTGGGACTGGGAGGAGAGTGCTGTAGCCTTTGGAAGCTAACCGGAGCCTGGGGCTAACACTAGCGACATGAAGGTGGGTTGGTTCACCGGCACGTGTCAGAGTCAGCCCAGTAAAAATGATTAACGACACCGAGCGGACTCACGTTCACGTTTGAAAGCAGCGCTGAATCCAGAAACATCAGCACAAAGTGCGTCCGTTGCTCTGAGCCAGCATGACGAACAAGGGAACAGCACCGCTAACTCTGTTCGGGTGTTGCTTTCCAAAAGGGTCTATGTAGGGGGCGGGCGTATTACGTGAACGAAACCATCTGATTGGCCGCATATCAGAAGGACTACATTTGATTGGTCAAATAATACTTCCGCGTAAAAAACAGAGCTGGTTTACAAAAAGCTGATGTATGACACGGATGGAAATGTTTGAACCAAACATTTATCGCTGTTTTTGCCGTGTTTTGCGATGGGCCTATCGCACGTCCTGTTATCGCGATGACGATAATTTTTCGATATATTGTGCAGCCCTAGAATGTGCTAAATAAATGTGATAAACAAGCAGTTGAAAAACCTAAATACAAACCTTTTCCTAGCATAAACAGTGGGTCAATTTTTCACTCTTTGTTATATTGCTGCCGTTTGCTATACTCAATGAAATTCTTTTTTTTTTTACTTATTAATGTTTACACAGCACTCCATATTGGCAGAAAAACACAGAATTTTAGAAATTTATGCAGATTTATAAAAAAAGACAAACTGAAATATCAACAGTCCTAAGTATTCAGACCCTCTACTGTGACACTCATATATTCAACTCAGGTGCTTTCCATTTCTTCTGACCATTCTTGAGCTGGTCCTACACCTTCATTTGAGTCCAGCTGTGTTTGATTATATTGATTGGACTTGATTAGGAAAGCCACACACCTGTCTAAGACCTTACAGCTCACAATGCAGGTCAGAGCAAATAAGAATCATGAGGCCAAAGGAACTGCCTGAAGAGCTCAGAGACAGAGTCGTGACACAGATCTGGCCAAGGTTACAAAAAAGTCTCTGCTGCACTTGAAGTTCCTTAGAGGACAGTGGCCTCCATAATCCTTAAATGGAAGATGTTTGAGACTACCAGAACCCTTTCTAGAACAGGCTCTCTGGCCAAACTGAGCTACCGGGGGATAAAAGCCTTTAGAGAGGTAAAGAAGAACCCAAAAATCACTGTGGCTGAGCTCCAGAAATGCTGTCAGGAGATGGGAGAAAGTTGTAGAAAGTCAACCATCACTGCAGCCCTCCATCAGGGCTTTAGAGCAGAGTGCCCCATTGGAAACATCTCCTCAGTGCAAGACACACGAAAGCCCACATGGAGTTTGCTAAAAGACACCTGAAGGACCCAAGATGGTGATAAATAAGATTCCCTGATCTGATGAGACCAAGATAGAAATGTTTGGCCTTAATTCTAAGCATTATGTGTAGAGAAAACCAGGCACTTCTAATCACTTGTCCAATACATTTCCACAGTGAAGCATGGTGGTGGAAGCATCATGCTGTAGGGGTGTTTTTGAGCTGCAGGGACAGGAGGACTTGTTGCAATCGAGGGAAGGATGAATGCAGCCAAGTACACGGATATCCTGGACAAGAACCTTCTCCAGAGTGCTCAGGACCTCAGACTGGGCCGAAGGTTTACCTTCAAACATGACAATGACCCTAAGCACACAGCTAAAATAATGAACGAGTGGCTTCACAGCAACTCTGTGACTTTTCTTGAATGGCCCAACCGGAGCCTTGACTTAAACCCACTTGAGCATCTCTAGAGAGACCTAAACATGGCTGTCCACCAACGTTTACCATCCAACCTGACAGAACTGGAGAGGATCTGCAAGGAGGAATGGCAGAGGTTCCCCAAATCCAGATGTAGGACACTTGTTGCATCTTCACCAAGAAGACTAATGGCTGTATTAGCTCAAAAGGAAGCTTGTACCAAATACTGAGCAAAGGGTCTGAAGGACCCTGTGATATTTCAATTTGTCTTTTTTAATAAATCTGCATACATTTCTAAAATGATGTGTTTTCTTGTCAATATGGGGTGCTGTGTGCACATTAATGAGGAAAAATGAATTTGATTTTAGCAAATGGCTGCAATATGACAAAGAGTGAAAATTTGACGAGGATCTGAATACTTTCCGTACCCACTGTATTTGTCACAGGTCGCTTTCACTGGGTACAACTTGAAAGGTTGGACCCCCTTTTACCAACGGAACTGCCATCACGGCATGAATTAGACTAGGCATAAGTAATGTTCCTTAGAGGTTCTGGTCCATAATGAGGACATCATCATACAGTTGCATGTCCATGAAATGAATCTCCTGTTCCACCACATCTCAGAGGTTCTACTGGTTAGAGATCGGGTGACTGTGGAGGCCGTTGGAGTCCAGGAAACTCATCGTTATGTTCTAGAAACGAGTTAGAGAGCTTTGAGCTTTGTGACACTATTTAGCCGTAAGTAGCCATCAAAAGACGGGGCCACCTATGGGACTTATTCTGTATTCTGATGCTTGATTTAAACTTCAACAGGTCATCTTCATCACCTCTAGATGCCTAAAGGCATTGAGTGACTGCTGCGTGATTGACCAATGAGTAATGTGTCTTAACAAGCAATCTAACAGTCGTACCAGGTTGGTGAGTGCATGTAGATAGCTCAGTGGCTCAAAATATGTTTTCCTGCTTTTAAAAGACACAGTTATATTTTTTCCTGTTTGGGTACCACTACTGGCCCAGCGACCCAACTCCGGATAAGCAGATGAAAATGAATGGATGGACGGATGGATGGGTACCGTGCTAGATTTGAAATGATGCGGTGAAGACGTACACAGTTGTGATCAACTTTTATATTTCTCCTGTTCTTAAAGTCATTATGTCGACTGAAGTGTTCTATTTACAAAGAAAACACGGAGGAATGGACACATTTCACTGTACCTGTTATATATTTTGATAAAAGCCATCTTGCAGACATTTCAACTCAGAACATGTTGTCAGTTTCTTATCTTTAGTCGATCATTATTCTAAAAAAGTAAAGTAAACATAAACGGTAAACATGCTTATGAAATCTGCAATGAAACGTTTAGCTAACAATATGAGTTGCAGAGGGTTTGCATCTCGATATCAGGTCTGACATGGTTTCACTTCTGAGCTAACATTTGAATTATTTTAAAACACTTATTTACAATTATAACACATATTGTATGAAAAGCTTTGAGTGGCTGATTTCCACCCAAATTAGTTAAATTTCTTTCGACAAAACCTGGTATGAAGACACCTAAGGTACCTGCAGGTTACTGGGCGATCGTGACTGAGCGGCGTACATACAGTCATGTTAATGGAGGTTATCTAATTACCCTTGAGCGTCAAACAGGAGAAGTTCCCTTTATAGGAACGCCAACATCATTAGAGTGTATTTGAGCCGCTGGTTAGGAGGCTTACATTAAATCAAAACTGTAATTGTCTAAACTCATCATCAATGTTCACGCTGTGGCATCTTTTCTTTCTTTTATCACCATTTATCACTCTCACACCCTTCTGCTACTTCCGTATCACTACTTCCTTCCTGCTGTCTCCTTGTATCACTTCACCCATGGTCTGTTTCCTGTCTCCTTAGAGCCGGATGCTCAGGAACATCCCCTCCATCAGACTATTCATTCAGACTCGTTGTGCGCCCATTATTTCCTTCACATCTTCGTCGCTCACCTCTACTTTTGAATTTCTATGTGACGTTTCCGTGTAGCCGCATCTCCTTGCCCTCCACCCCGTTTTTTTAGTTTCCTATCTTATTTTTGTCCTCAACCTAGATCTCCCTGCCTTTACTCCTCCGTCTCCACTTCTGCTTCACCACCCATGACATGCACCCCTCCCGCCCCACTCCACTCATCAGCCCGTGCAACTACCATTGTTTTCGCTCCCTCTCAGACAGACAGTCTCTCGTTTTAGCATCCATCCATCACTCTGTTAGTGGTGACGAGATGTGGAAGTGTAAACGGCAGGGAGACAAACATGAGCAAAGATGGGGGTGTTTTCTGGGGGAGGAGAAAACATATTCAGTTAGACTTTGCTTTGGGGAGATCAAGCGAGGAGAGTGTTGGCTTCCCTCCCTACTCTCTCCTCTCTTTCCACTCTGCCTCAGTGCAAGCATGCGTGTGTATGTGTGTGTCGGTGTGTGTGCGCGTCTCTCCCAGCTCCGCTGTTGTTCGCTGCCGCCACAGATGAGCTGAGAAGAGGAGGTAAGGCGGATGTATCTGGCCAGAGGAAAACGGGAGGAGTTTGGATCGGCGCGCGAGACTAACTGGCAGCTCTGATCGTCAACGGCTCTCCCTCTGTCGTTCACACACACATACACGCACACATGTGCGCTGTCAGACACACACACTCACGCCAGCTGGATGTTTCCTTGCTACGCTGAACGGGAGAGGTGCTTTGGCTTGTCATTAGTTGAGGGCACGGAGGAACATGAGAAGCCTTGACGCGTGTTTGTGTTTCTGAAAGGAGATGAGCCAGTACTTTAAACACACCGGAGCTGCTTTCACCGGCTCGCGGCTGAAGTGACTCGCACCTCTCGCTCCGGGTGACACCGTGGACTAAACTCTGGTATTTTCTTATGTGAATTAGAGCAGTCACAGAGGGCAATGGAGGATGAAAGGGCGGGGTGGGGGGGGGGGGGGGTGTTGGGATTCGTGTCTGTGTTGAGTGGATGTTTAGGGGTGTAGTGAGAGCCACAGGCAGCCTGGCAGCCAGTGTCACGCTCAGCTCAAGTGAATAAGAGTGGAAGTGGAGATGAGAGGAGAGGGATGTCCTGAGGGAGCATCTCTCTCCTTCGTCGCTGGTTCTGGTTTTAGAAGTTTTATAATACTTACCAGTTCTTGGCTTCATATTAGCTGTTTAGTCATTAATTTCCTCCATGTTCTCTTGCTGTGTGTCTTAAGTTTGTTTCAGTCTTTTACATTTTTACTCCTGAACTCTGTCTCTGCTGCTGCTTATAATGTGATCAGTTAAACTATGGATTGTAAAACTAAGTCTTGGTTTCTTTCTGCGCAGGTGCGAGTGCACGGGGGGGCTCCCTGGCTGAGGAGGTGGAGAGCTGAAAATGGATCTGAAGGAAAGTTGTGGCAGTCAGGGGAGCCATGAGAGCTCCAGCCTGCATCCCACCTCCTGGCAGGCTTTCGCTAACACCAGTACGCTGCACGGTCTGCGCTTCATCTTCCCATATGGACGAGCTGGTGCACGCCGCTTGCTCTGGGCTGTGGCTCTCCTGGCCTGCCTGGGACTTTTAGCCTTGGAGAGTGCGGAGCGGCTCGCCTACTTCCTGTCTTATCCTCACGTGACCAGCGTGGACGCTATTGTGTCGAGCAGTTTAGTTTTCCCTGCTGTGACCATTTGTAACCTCAATGCTTATCGCTTCAGCCATCTCACTCGTAATGACCTGTACCACGCTGGAGAGCTGCTTGCCCTGCTGGATGTACACCTGGCAATCCCCCAGCCGCACCTGGCTGAGCCTGATGTGCTTGCTGTCCTGCAGGAAAAGACCAACTTCACAGCCTACAAACCCAAAGTGTTCAGCATGAAGGAGTTCATCGATAGGGTTGGCCACGACCTTAATGAGATGATGCTTTCGTGCAAATACCAAGGCCAAGAATGCAGCCACAGTGACTTCAAAACCGTGAGTTTCTTCTTCAAATGTCATCTCTGCTCTGTGCTCAGCTGGAGTTAGAACCTCTCTTAGGTCATCTGTCCGTCTGAAACTGCTCGTGAGGTTTTCAGGGTGCTTGGTCTGACTCTTGAAAGTTTCTAGAAAAGAATTGTCTTTTGAAAATGCTGATAAAATATCTTGATGCATGCTGAAAGCTGAGCTTTCCCTCCTGCTGTGCACAGCTTGAAGCTTCCTAACTGGTTTTCTCCGTGGTACCCTCATGGCTCGCTTCACATGTAGCCTTTTAAGAATTGTTCTGCAAATACGTTCTGTGCTTTTTCCTTCACGTTGTCCTCAGCTTTCACACAATAGCTTTGTGCTAGTGGCAAGTGCAGTACTGTGACAAGTCTGAAGTATCCTAGTCACTGAAGCAAAGTAACTGTTTTGTCCTCGGCCATTTGAGTTGTGAATTCCCTTGAATCCTCCCGTCACTTCGTTTTGTTTCTGCAACCAAGTATTTTCTTTATTTTTACAAGTCAGAGCTTTCAAACGATGCTTTTCCCCTCTACTTGAGTGTCTACTGGAGAATAAAATCAAAACAAATAAGTATTTATTTACACGTTGGCAGGAGTTTTTCCTCTTGTTGATTCTGATCTCCAGAGTCTGGTGATGCTGGCGTGAAAAGTGGTTTCATATTTGCGTTATTTTCAGTGATAAAAAGAAATAAAAAGCTTTAATTAATCTACTCTATTACAGAGCAAAGTGAGCATGCTTGTTGGCTTGGACACCAAATGCTGATATTTAACTTCAACTTGTTGCTTACTTCAGCTCCACCAGGGCGTGTGAGGATTGCATCCATCATAGATAAAACATTGACTCTTTTAAACACACAACCTTCTTTTCTTTTAACTTAATGAAATTGATTCTAAAATTTCTTGTGAGAAGACTTGCTGGATCTCTTCAGAAATCTCTGGTATTTACAAGGTTTAAGTCATTAACACAAATCTGGTACACCTGGCATTTATACAGACCATTTAAAAGGAAGGCTGCAGAGTTTCTGTCTTCTTCAGGGCATTTATTCAGCTGTTCTGCTGTCAGCAGACGCGTGAGCTGTGTAATCCATCACGCCGAAGAACAAGTCTGCATCGGTTTATTGGCATAGCTCTGCTTCAGCCTGGTGAGCTTGAAGACTGTACGGTCGGTGTTTCAACCTGCCTGTTAGTTTGGACTCTGGAAAATCGTAGCCCGCTGCTAAGAAAACACTTAGGCCCTGTCCACACGTAGCCGGGGATCTGCCAAAACGTAGATATTTTCCTACGTTTTGGCCTGTCATCCACACGAAAACGGAGTTTTTTCACACGAAAACGGAGTTTTTTAAAAACTCCGGCCAAAGTGAAGATCTGCGTTTTCTCCGTTTTGGGTGTCTGCGTGTGGACGGACAAAACCGGAGTTTTAAGGTCCGCAATGTCACTTTCCGCAACAAAAAAATGCTGACATCACGTGTGCGACCTGTGTTTACACTAGCCGGCATCATGGATGCCCTCTCAGAGCTGCGCTCGCTTTATCAATTGTCCAAGCGCTTTCTGCTTGTTTGTTTTTGCAAGAGGAATTACTGCTCCTTGCGGAAGACCACAGACGAAGGACGAGGTTAAGAACGGGGGAAGTACTGCCGCCTACAGGTCTGGCATGTCCTTAACAACGTATTTATCCGGGTACGTGTGGACAGAGTCTGTTTTTAAAACGCGGTGGTGTGGATGCAAGTTTTTGGAGAGGCGGATATTCTTTTTTAAAAAACCCCGGCTACGTGTGGACTAGGCCTCAGACTGAATTTATTATTCTTTGGTGCATTTTATCATTTCTTAACTATAATGGATTATATTTTTATTTATTTATAGTCATTTTCATGGAGCCAAAGCGCTTTACGGAAAATCCGTGATTCATTCCCACTCTGGTGACATTAAACTACATCATAACCACAGCTTTCCTGGGGCGGTCTGACAGAGGTGAGGCTGCTATTTTGTGCCAATGGCTCCTTTGACCACTACAGACACAGGGGAGTCAGGTGAACAGCAGAATTCCCAGGAAAGATTAGGGGTCGAACCGGCAACCCTTGCGTTACTGGACAACCAGCTCCTGAGCTGCTGCTGCTCCACTATGAAGGGTTAGCATGAAAGTAAAAACTCTAAAGAAAATAACAAGATCGTTCTTTGTGGATATTCATTTAATGCTTTTAATAAAATGCCAAAACTTTCATATGATATCAAAATGTCTGTCAAAATAATAAATAATGGACCTTTAGTTGTTTTATTGTGTTAATGATGTGGGGACCTCGGAAAGGGAAACTGTTTAAAAAGAGACTTTTTAGAGCTACTGGAGTCTTGATTGTGAAGGAAAGTTAAACCTTTTGGCCACCACAGAGCTCTGCTTTTTACTGCTACTAACTAGGGTTACCGCATGTTCCTCCAAATATGGAATAGTTCCATTTGCATAACTTAAATTGTTCATTCCATCTTGAATCTAAACACAGGGCGGGTCATATGTATGTGTCATATTTCTGAGGTGTCCTCAGTGCAGCTTCATCTTCTCCATATTTTATATGAAATAGCAGATTATGAGATGGATTTGTTAGGGTCTAACGTAGTGGTGATGTGTAAGATTACACCTCCCCCACACACACACACCTTCTCCACCAGTGTTGGGAGGAACGCGGTACAAAAGTAATTAATTACTGTAACGCATTGCTTTTTGCTGTAATGTGGTAATGTAAGGCATTACAGGGAAAGAAAATGGTAATATTTACTCGGTACAATTGTCAGTAACGCGGTAATTACAATGCATTTTTAAACCAGAATCAAGCTGCATTTCTTAAAAATTCAAATTGCGGGAAACCCGAAAAAAGTTCCAGTATCTGCATATATTACGTCATTTATGGACTCAGCTTTGCGGGCAGAGAGGACGTAGCGGTATCGGCTCAACTACTCCAGCTGCATCCTGCGCGCGGCCGCTGTAACATTCACAAAATCGCTCCACTAAAACAAAATAATTCACCTGCGATTGTTCATATCAGCGCATGTTCTCTGGTATTCTGTACTTTTCTGACGTGCTTTGCCTCAGCTGATTTAATCTGGGCTCCGGTGATTTTAACTCATTGCTGCTGGAGCGCCGCACACGTGGAGATCCCTTTGGCTGATTAGTTAGAAAGTAGGAAATCTAGGAAACGGGTTTTCTGGAAGACGGAGAAAACATGCAGCAGGACGGTTAGAGAGAGAAAGGGCGGGGAATTATTCAAATAAAATCAAGAAAACAAAACAAAGTGCTTGAAAAGAAAAAAGTAGGTAGATTTATCCCCAATACACATTTTTACCAGTGAAAAGCAATAATATTTAAGCATTTAATATTTATACATGTGATAGAATCAGATCACCCCAGAAGTCAGTACCACATCCAGGGCCGTATCAAGGCATTTGGGGACCAAGGCAAATATAGGCTTGGAGCCCCCACCACCTCACTCGCCGCTCAGTTAATCTAAGATGACAGCGTGCTGAGAGTACAGATTGTTGTTGCATTTATTACATAAACAATCCTTCTAAAGAACTGTTTTTAACAGCAATCCTAGCTCAGACACCACATCACCTTCCACCGGATGTGTCATGAGTTCACCAGGCATCAGATTACCGAACTCATACTGAAGTTGTTTTGTTGAAAGTAACTTAGAGTAGGGCTGGGCGATATGGCAAAAATAGAATATCACGATTTTTCCAATATTTTATCACGATTTCGATTTTATCACGATTTTTTATCCATGAATAGCATAACTTCAATTGCGTATTAAAGAAGAGAAACATTGAATAAATAAACATTTATTCATATTAGGGATAATCAGCCCTGAGAGAAACAATTACAAAAATCAGTTTTTCTCGTTTTTCAAGTAACTTAACATAAATTAAAATCGTAAACATATTTAAAGTGCAAACATGTCAATTGCAAACGTATTGTGCAAACATTAACTTGTTCAAAATACTATGTAGCTCCCATTTTCTCATGTAGTGGATAGTTAAGCTCAAATACGGCCCTGATGTGCAGCTGGACCAGAGATCGCTTGTGGTAGCAAAAAACTGCACATTCTGAATATTTTCTGCAACAAGTCTCTAAATAAAGTAAAATTTTCCAGTGCAGATTGGAGACAACCCATAGAAGCACTGATTTGATCTCAGAGAAAAATAGAACAGGTTAGATGCACCTAATAAATAAAATTACTAACAAACTCAGGAACCTTTCTTTGCTTCACTGTTCTGGTGCTGAAAACATCACTAATGCGGCTCAAAGGAGATACACAGATGAATGCACCTCTTATTATTTGGAAACTACATTTACTGCAGCTGGCAGAGGCAGAGATTGTTTCTATTGATACACGGATTTACAGAATCATTTTAAATGTTAATAGGGGAAGACTGCAGGAGGGAGCGGTAAAATACAGGGGGTCCCAGCAAAAACAAGAAACTACGAGTCTGATGAAACCCGCTGGTTTTCCATCAGGCAGTCACGGGGCAGCTCCAACGACCCAGTGACCGAGCTCAGTCCGGTACCGACACCGGCTCGGCAGAGGGTGGACGAGCTGAGGCGACGTCGTGCTCTGCTTAAGAAGAGGTGTTATTTTCCTGCTTCAGAAGAAGCGTTCAACGTGTTTTTACGCTTTCTCCGAGACATGTCACGTCACTAAGTTGTTAGCGCCGCACGCTAAGGAAACCCTCCGTTCCTCTTCGGAACGAAAACCTTGCTGTCGCTCAGCCGCGGCGAAGCCATGTTTGTTCACACACAAGTGAAAACAAGCGGGGCACTAATATATTACTATGACTCACTCTGATTGGTTAAGGGTCAAACAAAGGCGTGTCATTCGCCTGAGGTAAGTTCCATTTTCATTCAGAGGCAGAAATTCAACAGCAGAGCTGTGAATCGTGATAAAACGGTCTCTCAAAAATGACAGACCGTCAGATGTGTGGATCGTAAAACGGTCTAAAATCATCATATCGCCCAGCCCTAACTTAGAGTAATGCAAAAGTAGTGTAATGCCTTACATTTTAAAATCAGTAATATTGTAATGCAATGAATTACTTTAAAATGAGGGTAACAAGTAATAAATAATGCATTACAGTTTTGAAGTAACTTGCCCAACACTGTTCTCCACCACAACACCAGCACAAGCATGAGTGGGAGGGGTCAAATCTGTGGAGGTTTTCCAACACCAACCTTAAAGTTCTTTGCCACACGCAGAGGCGGATTTAGCAATTTGGAGGACCAAGGCGAACACAGACATGGGGCCCCTTACACAAAATTTTCGACAATCTTACCTTTAACTGGATTTGTGATACTCTCCCCTCTTCTGACATGAGTTATTTTCCCTTTTTATTAGTCCTCCTTTTTTCCTGTATTTCTCTCCCTTTGAGCGCCTTCAATATTTGCTCAGCTTTCTTCTTCCTGTCAGTGCTCCTGTGCTTTTGCCTTAGTTCTTTTTTTCTATTTTCCATTTTGATCCATGTTTTCCTCCCTTTAAACATTTTCCATTGTCTTTCCTTTCTGCTTCCTTTTGATGTTTACATCGAAAAACGACGTCACTTTCAGAAGTGAAAATAAAAGCTTTTATGAAGCAAGCTGCTTCTTTCTCTTATTGGAGCCACTAGGATAACTCCATTTCATGCTTAATATTTTGACTATCGCTTTGAGTTTGTTACGAACGCTCCCGCCTCTCTTCTTCTTGTTTGTGGTCTTATGGCACTTGGCAAACAACAATTTGGTGCATTACTGCCACCAACTGGATTGGAATGGAATGACTACCAATCACTTCATGTTTGTGTATCGCCGTCTTAATAACCCTCTTATGACCATAATTATAACAGGGCCGCCTGTTTTTTTTTCTTATGGCTGTAAAATTGTAATAAAAAGTGCGAAGTGTGTGTAACTCTCCTTTTTTCAGAACAACCTCAGCTTTTAGTGTATGGTTTGTATTTAGGATTTATTTCTATGAAAGCCTTTAAAACATCAGCTTAAAAGTGAAAAAAGCAAAAAACGGATTTGATTTTTTTACATTTATTACTGAACAGGAACTTCAAAATTACTGGGCAAACAATTTAAACTTTGAACTGTAATGCATCTACTCTAAAAGAAGTTTGAACCTTTGTATCATTTTTAGCTGTTTTTAAGACCATTTATTTTTGTAAACTTTCAGACGTTTTTATTTGATGTGGTAGACCTTGAAGCAGTTTCTCTCCAGCTGCAGGCAGAGTCCTGCACACCTCACACTACCATGGGGTGCTTCTCTTGCACACCGTGCACTGCTATACCAAAAACTTTTGTTTTTAGCAAAAATAATTATTTTTTGTAAAAAGATAAACAATGTTGGAATGAAGCCGAATCTTACAATTAGCAAATAGTTGAGGGTTGTTCAAATAAAAAAAAAAAAATAAAGACTGAACAAACATTCATATCCTGGTTCACTGGAGATCTGCTTCGTGGTCACTGTATTCAGATATAAGCCTTCTGGGACAACTAATAGATCGTGTTGATTTTCTTTGAGGCATTTCCATAATTTCATGCCGGCTTTTTATGCTGATTAACTTCCCCGTTCCGGTATCCGCTTTCACCGCGGCGCTGCGCTCCGTTTCAATCAGGCTGTACAGCAGGATTTCCCCTCGTAGCGATATTTTCCATAACTCTGATTGCTTCATGCTATCGATCGTTGGAAAGCTGCTTTTATGTACTTTTGGAATTTTTTGAATCTGATCAGCCATTCAAAAGTTATAAAACGGAGTATTTTGGATGACAAACTCAGCACGTCTCTGAATCTGTGTTGTGATTCGTTGTGCTCAAGACAGGGAATGCCAGTGGCTACTGTAATGTATTGTATATGAACGAAAAGCCCCATTTTTAAAGGGGCATTATGGAAGTTTGACAGCCAAAACATGTATAGAAATAATACATTTCTTCTTCATACATTCTCCTGCAATGCCCTGGTCCTGTAGAATGAGCCCTGGCATTTTTACTGTGATTGCCTGTTTTTCTGTAAAATCACAGAAAAAGAGAATTGAGCTGAGCTGCTTGGGTCGAGCAGGCTGCTTCATGCGCGTTCACGCTCAGGCATAGCCCGTAGCATTTGCTATCAGTAGCTTTAGCTGCAGAGAGTGAGGTAGTGCCAACTCAGCGACTTTGTCGCTGTTCCTAACGCCTAGTGACAAACCTAGCTACATTTCTGAGGACCCTTAGCTACTTTCTTCTAGATATTTCCTGCAAATTAGCAACAAAATAGCCATTTTCGCTCCGAACCGTTCTTTGAACGTTGTTTTAGCTGTAATCAAGGATATGAATATTACAGATAACATAAATGTCAGTGGTGGTTTAGCTCGTCTAGTTAGATGTCGGACTCTCATGCAGGAGACCCGGGTTTGATTCTAGGTGAGAACATAGTTTATTTGGAGTTTCTTTTTTTACATTAATGGTATATTTTTTTACAGTAAGATGCCCAAATTTTTATTTGAGACCCGCCGAACGGCATTGAATTCACAGATAAAAAAGATTTGGGTTCAACTTTCATTTTGGAACTATTATTCAAGCAAGGGAAGGGAATGATCTGAGCATGCAGGAGGACTGACCCATCATACACCTTTGTCGGCTGTGCTGAAGAGAAAGGTACAGAACCAAATTATTTAATTAATTAGCTGCGCCTGTCCTCTGTCCTCCAGGCCACACACACACACACGCACACACGCACACACGCACACACACACACACACACACACACACACACACACACACACACACACACGGGACTGTCTCAGCTGTTATTTTCGTTAAGGAGTGTGCACGTACAGCATGGCGCCTCGTGCACGAGCCTACTATTGAAGCTGTCGTTACGCTTTTGGCCTGAGGGGCAATCGCGAGCATAAAAATTCAAAACTCCGTAAAGTCCCTTTAATCTTTTCAGCACTTTTGGAATTTTAATGATATCTTGAACGGTACAGGAATTATGGCAATGAGAAGTGCGCATGTCCAATCCCGTCTGCGGCGACAGGTTGGTAATAATAATATTGTGGCATTAGCAGAGGGGTGCAGGCGGTCAGGGCTAGGGGGCCCCCCAACACATGGGGGCCCCAAGTGGCCTCCAACCTATCCCTAATGGTAAAACCGCCACTGGCCACAGAGTCTGACAGATGTGCGACCGCAGGTGTGTTCATGTGTTCCAAGTGAGCAACGTTCTCGTTCTGTCAGGGGCTGATGTGGTGGTTTCAACTTCCTCTGCAGTTACCCATTTATTATCAAACAACTTCAGATGTGTTTACCTCCACATTATGTCCAATAACTTTCAATTAGGGACCTACTAATATCTCCAACCAGGTGTTTGTGACATTATCTGACCTCTTATTAACTTCAGGCTATCATGTGATTTGTTTATTTAAATTTAATAATGATGGATACATGTAAGAGTCAGAATACTATTTGGGCAAAGAAAAATATTTTTGCTATGCAAAATTTGGTATCACAAACAAGTGTAGTGGTTGAAGAACTATTAAAATGTGTTGTTATACTTATTATGGACAGATCGAGGTGAACTGACACACAACAGACCTCTGGTCTGATGGTTTTTAACTGGTTTTTAACTCTGTCAACTGGCCCTTTTTATATTTGCTTGGTTTTAGTTTTTACATAAATGCAGTGTTTGCCTGTATTTAGCTTTTATTTAGGTTTTCATTGCTTTGGTACTCAACATGAACTCATGTGTAGTACATTTAAATTTTTACTATTAGGATGCATCATTCTCTATTTTAATGACATTATTGTGTTCAGCACTTTGGGCTGCCTTGACTGGCAGCAGGAAGGCACTTTATAAATGAACGAATGAATGAACGAACCTTATTAGATGACAGCACTACTAAATGAACCCTGATTTGCTGGATTGTTCTTATATCACTTTGAAATCACTTGAGTCAGTAACATAATTTGACTCGGTTGAAGCTAATCTATAATTGAGTGTTTATGTCTGCATGATGATCTCAGAGATACCTCAACAATTTCTTTGATCCTCTGGTTGCAACTTTTTTCTGCAAGCTCTGCAGATCAGCAAGACGCCATCCAGAATTTCTCCTTTGGCATTTTTGGGTATCTAAAATATTCCCAAACAGGAGATTTCAAGCACTTCCAAAGTGGATATAGTCCCTGTGGTTGTTGTTTTGTTATTATTCACAAGTGTTTGTTCCCTACGGCCTTTTGTTTTTGTCCATGTGGGTCGTGCCATAACGTGTCTTGGGTCCAGACACATTTTTTCAGCTCTCTTGTTAGTGATTATAACCGGTTTGACCATTAACTGCAATGTTTCACACCGTGTTTAATCGTCAAACTAGTTGGTTGTTACGATAAAAACTTTCATTTAAATATATCATATAGGAGACACACACAGTGATATTTGAGAAGTGAAACAAAGTCTATAGGTTTAACAGAAAGCGTGCAATAATCATTTAAACAAAATTAGGCAGGTGCATAAATGTGGGCACTGTTGTCCGTTTGTCAATTCCAAAACCTTTAGAACTAATGATTGCAACTCAGAATTGGTTTGGTAAGCTCAGTGACCCTTGACCTCCACACACAGGTGAATACAATCATGAGAAAGAGCATTTAAGGGGGCCGATTGAACGTTTCCCTCCTCTTTTAATATTCTTTGAAGAGTAGCAACATGGGGTCTCAGAACAACTCTCACATGAGCTGAAAACAAAAGCCCTTCTTACAAGACACACCATGCCGGCAAATCGGCGTAATATTACCGCAGTGGTATGTCTATAAACACGCCATGTCGGCATGGCGTTGAGGGAATTTTGTGGCATTCGTTCCGCCTCGCTTGGTAGTAATATTGCGGTAATGGTGTGTCGTATGCGCCCTGGCGCAACAGAGGCAGATGTCATGATGACATGGGGAGTTATTGCTGAGCTCCGGCTGGCAAATTATTGAAAAAGAACGTAAACACAGGCAATAAGGTTTGCTTTTTGAACAAAATCAGCTAAGATGGCAAACTGGAGTGCCGCAGCGCTCCATGGGCCTCTCTGTTAGAGCTGAAGCTCAGATCACCAGAGACCGCACAGGGACTGATGCGGACAGACACCTTTAGGAGCTGCTTGTTAAAAAAAAACTTAACGATCACGGCTTCAATCGCAATAAAAAGCAAGTTATGTTCAAGTTAAACGGAAGTCTGCAGCAGCGCAGAGACCGCCCCCATACCCCCTTTATGCCGCCATCACCTAATTTTTTATAAAATTGCCACGATTGCGCCACGTTACCGCCACGGTCTGGTCTTATAAACGACCTTTATCCTCCCCAGGGAGCCATGGCAAATCCTGTTTTGCAAACGCTCTGGTCCTGTAAAAACAGCTAAAGATTGTTCACCGTCATGGTTTAGATCAGTGTTTTTCAACCCTGGTCTTCAGTGCCCCCCCCTGTCCTGCATGTTTTCCATGTCCCTGCTACAACACACCTGGTTCACATATTTGCATTGCCTCCTTAGAATGACGTCAAGCGCTGCAGAAGCCTGTTAATCTCTCATTCATTTAAGTCAGGTGTGTGGCAGCAGAGAAACAATGCTGTTGGAAACGGCAGCATAGAAAGCATGCAGGACAGGGTGGCGCTGAGGACCAGGGTTGAAAAACACTGGTTTAGGGGAAGGATACAGAAAGCTGTCCCAGAGATTTCAGCGGCCTGTTTCCACAGTTAGGAACCTATTGAGGAAATGGAAGAGTTAAATCTGTGAATGGTCCAGAATACCTTCAGTCAGAATCCAGACTCTCATTGGAAGCTATAGGAAGCGTTTAGAGGCAGTTTTTTTCTGCAAAAGGAGGATCTTATAAATATTGAGTTCACGTCTTTTTTGTGGTGCTATAAACTTCGTTTCACTTCTGAAATATCACTGTGTGTGTCCTATATGATATATTTAACCCTCTGGGGTCGGTGGTATAATTAGCCGTTTTTACAAGTTTTAGTGTTTACCTTTATATTTCACTCTATATTTTATTGTTTATACCTTGTTTGGTATCATTTTTTTCAGCACAGCCTCACCTATGTGAGTTTAGAGTCGTTCATTTTGTCATACTCTATTAGCACAATTAACCTGAAAGTAAACAAAAAAATCTAAATCTGAGTGGAAAGAATGACATATTTACTGCAGTGAAAACCACAAACATTTGTAACGAACCATTTTCAGCTCTCAGAATGAAACTATAGGGTGTGAGTAAAAACAAAAAAGGTCAAATGTAGCAAACAACCGCTAAATTCAACTTTTTTTGCATTAAAATGCAAAGCATGTTTCTGGTGTTTTTTTATGTAAAATTGCTGTCATGCTAAAAATGGAGTTCCACACAGTTTCTGCCTACCTCTGCCACTTCCAAACACCTCCAGCAGAAGACAGGATCAGATTTAGCAAGCCACAAAATTATTTACATATATTAACATTTACATTATATACATATTATATGAATATAATGTAAATGTTGATATGACGTCATATATATTATATTAACATTTACATTATATACATATATTATTGACATTATATACATATATTAACATTGACATTATATACATATATTAACATTGACATTATATACATATATTAACATTGACATTATATACATATATTAACATTGACATTATGTACATATATTAACATTGACATTATATACATATATTAACATTGACATTATATACATATATTAACATTGACATTATATACATATATTATTGACATTATATACATATATTAACATTGACATTATATACATATATTAACATTGACATTATATACATATATTATTGACATTATATACATATATTATTGACATTATATACATATATTAACATTGACATTATATACATATATTAACATTGACATTATGTACATATATTAACATTGACATTATATACATATATTAACATTGACATTATATACATATATTAACATTGACATTATGTACATATATTAACATTGACATTATATACATATATTAACATTGACATTATATACTTATATTAACATTGACATTATGTACATATATTAACATTGACATTATATACATATATTAACATTGACATTATATACATATATTAACATTGACATTATATACATATATTAACATTGACATTATATACTTATATTAACATTGACATTATATACATATATTAACATTGACATTATGTACATATATTAACATTTACATTATATACATATATTATTGACATTATATACATATATTAACATTGACATTATATACATATATTATTGACATTATATACATATATTAACATTGACTTTATATACATATATTAACATTGACATTATATACATATATTAACATTTACATTATATACATATATTTACAAACAAGGTGTCATGACCAGAAGCCACAGTTTAGAAAATTAGTGGCTTTACAAATCTAGTGGGTGTCCTTCCTGACTTTGTCCACCTGGAAGCAGCAACGAGCACACTCCCTAAAGCAGAAAGTCTTCCCTGTCTTCACCTAGCGACTATTTACGCATGATTCTGTGATTGGGTGAACTAATTATGAGTGACTTTGTGACTGGATGATGTGGTTTGTATCTCAGCCTACAGGATGAGCTTCTTGATCTTCTTCCGGACTCCAAGTCCTAAGCTAAAGCCTTATTTACTTATTCACACTTCTCCATCCGTGTCGATGCGGAGATGTGCAATGCCATTATGTGTCGGCACAAGGGCTCTCCGATGGGCTCACAGAGGGTGACGGACACATGCCCAAATTTTTAAACATCTGTCGAAAGTGACGGAGACCGCAAGCTAGGAAAACCATTAATTATTACTTATTAACACCTATTTTAATGTGTTTTAAACTGGTTTTAAACTTGCAGGTAATCTTACTAAAAATAATGTAAATTTTCTTCTTATTGCCTACTGTTATTCTGAGGTCTAACACATTTCTCTTGTGTTCAATAAGCATTGGAGTCACAGCTTGAAACAGCTGCAGTCATTTGATGTATGCTCCTAAAATCCAGATGTTGAACAGTCTTTAAAGCAGCGGACTAATTAAATATATGAAATGAGTTAGGGTGCATTTATAAATCAGACACAATAAGATGCTATTATTTTATAATTAGGTGCACGACATAGAGATTTCGTTTTTTATTTAAGAGCTAATACCATTTTATGTACATCAGCAGAAGACAAATTAGTGGACAGGTCTCTATTTTTATCATAACAGAAGTCAAACACTCGCCAGTCAGCAATGAAACGGTGCAGACTTTCTGTTTCCACCCAGCAGGACACATCTTCTCAGCTGCACGTGTGCACACATGTTCATCTAAAGCTTGTTTAGGTGTTACTGATACAGTTTTAAAGGGATGTTTCTCTGACATCATCACAACTATTAACCTTTTGAAACAGGAGACCAGTGGTTGCTAAATTTACTATAAACTCTTTCTGTCCAACGATCTGTTATCTAAGGTTGTTACACAGTTATGCATCTATTACAGTGGGATTGTTGTACCTTAGCTAGTCAGTCATTATTAAATCTCTGTACGCTGTGCTTGGATTGATGTCCTTCTGCTTCGTTTTGAGAGAGGCTAAATGATGAAACACCAATTGTGCATCACACGTTGTTACAGTGAGGATCAGTTCACGCCATCAGACAGACGCTTTCCCTGGAGCTAGTCCACAGAACCGGCTCAGCAGGAGTTCTCTGCTCGTTTCTGCCAGGAGAAAATGCGTTTTTCATAAAGTCCTTTTCAGCACGTTAATGCAAAGCCAGCCTTGCTTTCCCATTGAGTCTCCATTTAACTCCCCCTTAGCAACCGTCTTACATGGTGTGTGACACATCTTTCACCCCGAGCTGTGTTCAAAGATAATCATGTTGACAGAGAGGTTACTAGAAGGCACTGTTATCCTCTTTGCCCTGTGCCTGTTGCATAGTTCCTCCTGACTTTTCCTCTCTTCCGTCTATCGACTCGTTCTGTCGTTCCCCTCTTTGTCAATACTGAAACACACCTTTTTATTTCTAGAACTTTCTCAGAAGATAGAAAGAAAATACACCCAACCAATTAGCCCTTTGCAAAAAATCATCCACGCAGGAACTCAGCCATGCGTCCAGAAAAAGGTATACTCGCTCGCTAAAATGCATGCATACATGAATGAACACACACACGGAGGGAGCATATTAACATGACACTCCAGGGACCAGAGTCAGCGTTTGAGTGGCACTGTGATGAATGACCGTGGGGAGGTTCGTGGCAATGTGGGAGTCAGTCTGATGTGACTGATGGAACTGGAGCAATGCACTGCACAAAAGGGGAAACAGCAACAGTGTGTGCATTCCCTTTCATATGCATAACATGCTGCCCAAGATCATTTTAAGCATTTTTCAAACGTGCAGACTGCTCATCTTTTTAATTTATGTTCATACCTGAGTGCCTCAGCAACCTACTTGACATGATTCTTTATAAATGAGCACTTTGCCACACTTGCTTTCTCAAGGATGCTTATAAATGAGGGCACATCTCAGGGAAAATCTTGCACCCCTCTTTACAATTTCCTATTTTCACCTTCAGTTGAACATCTATGCCAGCATGCTTGCTGCAGTGCTACTCCATTCTGATTATTGATGTAACAGTGAATCAGGGAAAATGCTGCCATGTTGTTGGGGAGAAAAAAAACAAACAAATTGTTGCTGCGAAGGTCCTATAACGTGTTTACTTGGGTTACTGGTACACCTTTTCATGATTTTCCTATGGCGACTCACATATTTGGAGTTCAGTTGTCACTACACTGGTCTCAGGAGACCGTAAGATCCGCTAGTCTTAGAAGATCTCATATTGATAACAAACTATTCATAGATGCATGAAGTAAAGTTAGATTGAATTAAGTAATAAATGACCCCCCCCCCCCCCCCCCAACAAAAAAGAACCAAGTAATTCAGTTAGATGAAATACACAGAAATAAAAATTAAAACACTTTAGACATCTGAACTCGGTCTTCGATGCCAAATAGACTTTTTTTTATTTTAAGTTATTAGGGATTTAGTGGTTGACCTATGCATAGACATGGTTGATCAACAATGATTTAAAAAGTAGCAAAAATTAGCCAAGATACTGGTCAGGTTGATTTATCTGCTTCTATTGTAAACTGGTAAGTGAACTGAACTTTAGCTTTCCAGAGTCACAGTGCTGTGTTTGTCCTTCTGAGTTGATGAACGGCGCATACTCTCACTGCTGCTGTGTTTTAGCTTCAAACACAGGCTCAGTGATGTCAATGAAACAAACGCCTCGACTGGCCACAACAACACTCCGTGGTTCACATGCCGCACCTGAGTTGAGCTGCGGCAATAATCATCTGGGACCCTTTAACCTAGTTTATATGTCCGTTAGAAAACCCCAATTATTAAATGAAGTTCATTCCACTCTGATACAGGAGGTGCCACATATAGTAAACAAACGCTGGCGGGAGTGAAGCAGACGGAGTAAAAAGCAGGATAAGCACAATGGCTGAAGGAATGGACAACAATGCTGCAGCACAGCTTATTTGGGACGTACTTTACTGTTTGATGGTGTTCCACGTGTTGCATTGTGGTGATGCAATCAGAAACCACTTCCCCAACCTCGTCACTTCTGGATGGGGAGTTATCAGCTGGGCTGAGCCGCTTACATGCAGAGGAATTTAGTTTCACCTTATCATCTGGCTACAGCTCAGTTAGAATCAGTTGGCCTTCAGCCAGACCATCGCGTTTACATACATTTTAAAAAACCTTGCTAAGGCAATAGTTTGGTCGTCTGACGCTGCATGTAAACACACTGACAGTTATTAACCATAAATCCACAATACAGCCTATTAATAGGTCATGGTATGTGGAAGAGACGGCTGATAAAATGTTGGGTAATGTCATTTCAGTCACTCAATCATCCCCTTTGATAAAGCCAAATGGTGTAGTAATTGTATTACTGGTAACCCTGGCATCACCTTTAAGAATTATGCATCCACAGAACGAGCAGGACAGCCGAATGTGTGGGTAGAGCCCCAGAATGAGTAAAAATACCCTCCAATATTCTGTTGCTATTCACTCTTGTTCTTAGGTGCTTGGTGAATTGGATCATTATTCTTTCCCACAGTTAAAAGGAAAAGCCATACACGTATTGGACATTTTCACACTTCATTCATTTTACAAAGTTAGGAACCTCAGTAGTGTGTGAAAAATCAACACAAATCCAAAACAGCATTGCTCCTCCTCGTCATTCAGGTCACCTATGGAACTAAAGTCACCACCATGGTCATGTTTACATTTTTGACTGGCAATGAACTTGCGACCCTTAATATTGCTAATTGGTTAAAAACCAGACGCAGTTAAATTACATTAAAGAGAGCAATTTTTAAATGTTCATCAAAATTATTATTTTGCTTATGTGGAGTTGTGATGTGTGTGTATGTGTGTGTGTGTATGTGTGTGTGTTGTGGTGATGTCAGCATGTGAAGATCATACGTCATGGGTACGTGGTTTAATGGACTGCCTATGTTTGTTTTGCCAAGTGTGATTGCAGCCTTGATTAAATGCTGATTGATCACACTGACAAGGCAAATCAGTGTTTGCGGCTCTGAATCAGCTCAGATTGCTTCTCCAGAACTCCCCTGCATGCCTTTTATAATACACATAAATATCCCTGGAGCTACGCAGGCCAGGGAGGATCCTATCCCACCCCCAGCCTTGATGTGAAAGCTGATAGCAGCCAGACTGTAATTAGCCACTCATCTCTCTCTCAGACCAGAGCCTTGTTGGAACAGCGCTGTCAGTGTAATGCTGTTGGCTCGTTGCAGTATTTGCAATTAGCTGTTACATGCAACCTGTGACCTCAGTACTTCACTGGATGATTATTGAATATTTGCCTTGGCCCCAGTATTCGACACACACCAAGCCATGTTTTTCACCACACCTCCTTTTTCTTCATTCTTCCCACTAGGTGCAGTTTATCCCTTATATTTCCCAACATTTAAACGCCAAATGCATCAGGTTAGGTTTTATTGCATTTATTGTATTAATCACCAACGTGGCATTACAATGGCATTTGAGGTTCCCAGCAGGTGTGACGGCTCAGTCTCTTAAAGGGCATGAAAAGCAGCACTGCCACCCACAAGCTCTCCTGTTTGAAACATCCTGGAGCGGCAGCAGAAACCTGTGCAATTTAACCAGCTCACAAGAGAAACTGGAGTGCAGCCACAGACAGACAGCTCAATATGGATAGTGCGTATGTGGTAGACAGCGCAGCTGTCTGCGGCGGCAGATTATGAGGGGCTCATGATGTATGGTGTGTGTTGTGATGAGGCTGGAAAATACAAGATGTCTCCCTGAGGGGCTTCCTCTTTTTAAAACAACTGATCATTACATTAGCAAAGAAACATGTTAATTTACTGAATGCATTAAAGCAGCGGTTCCCAAACTTATTTAGCCGCGCACCCCCTTCTATGTCCTGACCATGTTGACGCACCCCCAGCCCCACATCAGGGCATGGATATATATATATATATATATATCAGACGTCACGCTAAACCAGGGGTCGGCAACCTGTTCCCATCAAAGAGCCATTATTACCCGTTTCCCACAGTAAAGAAAACACCATAGCAGCCGCGGCGTTGTGGGCGGGGCCTACCCTCAGACAGCAGAGCGCTGCTCACAACAGGTGACAGCAGCCGGTACCGGTCGCTCATATACGTCAATGCTATCTTTCATAAGAAGATAATCAATAAAACGATTTATATAAAGTGGATCCAGAAGTTGTAGCCCGTCTCTGCCTACAATATTTTGATATTTTTCACCCTGTTGGTGGTTTTACTGAGCAGGTGCCACTTTTGTCATACGTTTCTTTTAAAACATGTTTAGACTGTTCAGAATACAAATCCAGGCTCTGTCACGTTTGATTGTTGTAATTAAACTTTGTAGGTGGGGAAGGTCAGAAAAGGATCCGATCAATTTGTTTTTCCCTCATTTACAGTGACGGAGATAACGGTGCAGTGCTCCTGGCTCTGGTGTTAATCAAGTTTAATTTTATCTATTTTCACAAGAAAACAAAACAGTTAAAAGCAGGGCTTGTGTTGACCGGATAGTTCCCGTATTTGGCCGTTTATTTTGACGGAGAAAGAATAGAAAGAATTACCCCGACGCATGCAGACGAACTGACACTTTATTCGTTTCGCAAATCACAGATGTAGCTAAGTCACTCAAGAAAAGATTCCCATCTGAACATCTGAGCTGGACACTGCTCAGTCAGCGCGTACTTAAGGTGCACAGTGAGCTGAAGATGTGGAGAGGGGCTTGGAGCACGTCGCAGAACCAGAGCGCATGCGGGAAAATTCCTTCCACTGAAGCGAGAGTTTTCCAAACCCAGTCTCTCAGAGAGACTTGTCACTTAGAAAATGTTCCCTGATGATGAAACTTTGGCTGAATAGTGCTTGTTCCTGTCTCCAATGTGGCGTCTGAGGAGAGTCCCAGAATCTCACAACGTTTTCAGCTCAGACAGCGCCTATATGATTACGCACAAGCGTGATGCGTCAACCCGGTCACACAGTAAGACCGGGTTGGACCTGTTCAGGTTTACGCAGACAATCTTTACATTTAGAATTAGCTTACAGATGTAAAATATAAAGCATTTTATTTAAATATCCATTCATTATTTTACAAGCACAGAGAGCCGCATCAGATGGATGGAAGAGCTGCATGTGTCTCCAGAGCCGCGGATTGCCGACCCCTGAGCTAGGGCATGTGCGGAGGACACAAACACACACACACACACACACACACACACACACACACACACACACACACACACACACACACACACACACACACAAGCAAAATATACTTGTTTTCAATTACGTTTATTGGGCCCACTTACATTTTCTTAGGCCCACCCACAAATGAGTTTCTGGCTACGCTAATGGTGACTTTTGACAGACTTCTCTGAGCTCCGCAGCCATTACACTTTTCACCTCGCGCACCCCCTAGCGGCAGCTCGCGCACCCCCAGGGGTGCGCGCACCACACTTTGGGAATCCCTGCATTAAAGGGACTTATTTTTTATTCCATCTGACTAGCTTGGATCGCGTGCCTAAAAAGCTAAACGCTTAAGTCAGTCAGTCAACAAATTCTTCCAACAAATTGTCAAGTTGGTGTATTTAAAAATGGTCTCCTGACTTCTAATCATTTATCAATGATATAAACATTAATTCACTGTGTATTAGGGCTGTCACAAATTATTATACCTATAGTTGGCTAATCACCAACAACTAAACCATAGACTATTAATAAACCATAAACTACTAAACTACATTTAAAAAATGGGCATGCTTTAACTTAAAGGCACACTAAAAGAGTTTTGGCTGGCTTTAACTCCCCCTAGTGTCCATTTTAATCATAGTTGTAAAAACTAACAGCTTTACCCTCCTCCTCGCTGTGAGTTTGTCTTTTTAACACCTTAATCTAACAGCTGAAACGTCTCCTCAGCCTTCACTAGTTTCTACAGGTTCATCAGTAAATCAAACAAATCAGCTGTGTTCATGATCTAAAACATGATGAGTCCTCCACTGGAAGCACGCTTCAGTGCTAGCATGTCAGCTAGCCTCTTTACCATTCCTGGGAAATAATGTGACCAACTTTGAAGAAGGATTTTGAGAGGAGGAATCGTGCGACTACAAGGAAAGGTTGTAGTGTGTCGGTAAACCCAAACAATGGCAGGTTACTCTGGAAGCTGCAAGCGGCTCTCTGACAGGACCGGCTGGCAGAGCGGATAGCTTCAGTGGGACTGGTAACAAAGGTGGTTTGACTGTTGTCCCGAGTCGTGATGAAAGTGTTGAGACTCATAAATGAGGATTTGAAGGCGTATGAGGATACGAGGAGCTTGGGTAGAGACAACGTCAATAACTCAGCGTTTGACAGGAGAGCTTATGAATGTGGGTTGAAGGGTGAGTGGATGATCGGTGACGGACCGGGCCGTGACCACTACCACATTTAGAAAAACGTAGTTACAAATGTAAAGTTACAAACATGCAAAAGTTAGGACTGCTCGATTAATCAAATTTAAATCACAATTACAATCTGGGTACAAATATAAAAACAAAACGAGCCGATTATTTGCTCCTCCCTCCTGCGCTGCTCCGAGTTGCAAATCAAGTGTACCTCCCCAACAGCATTGTCACTATTTCTACATTTTTATCCTAAAAACACCTAGCAAACAAGTTAGCAACATTTCTGATAACTGTTAGCTACTTTCTGTAGAACTTCGCTGGCGGTGTTCCCTGCAGGTTAGCAAAACATTAGGAAAGAGATTGCAGTGCACATGTGCAGTATGATACATCGACATGAACATCTCTTGGTGGATCTGACTCGCTAAAAACAGCAGTTTCACAAGCTAAATCAGGGCCTGAAATTCACTTCTAAAAATAGGGGGGAATTCCCCCCTCACATATGTCTGTACAGGGGGAATTTATATGGGGGGGGGGGGGGGGGGGGGATTACCGAATGTGCAGTCTTATGTTGTTCTAATCATACCTTACATCATGTTTATACGCAGCTTTCATTGGACTCCTGCAGCATTCTCATCTTCAGCAGCATTCACATAGAAGAGCCACCTCCACGGGACAGGACTCAGCAGTCCATTTACATCTAAAGGACAAAGGTCACTCTTTCGAGGATGCCAACGGTCACATTTTGGACAGAGAGGACAGATGGTTTGAAAGAGGAGTAAAGGAAGCCATTTATGTCCACTGTGAGCAACCATCTTTGAACAGAGGCGGTGGTTTACGACACCAACTGTCTGCCATCTATAATCCAGTTTTGAGATCCCTTCCCAGATGCCTCAACACCCACGCATATCCTGGGCCATCTGACCTCAGGAATTCACATGATAGGGTGGGGCCAGGCTTCACAATGAGCTCACCCGAAACTCTGGCTGAATAGGACCCACACCCACCCTCACACCTTGGCTCATGTGTTTATGTAGAAGATCATCAGGGGGTCTTTTGTTCCCTCTTCGGGGAGAAACTCCCACTGGGTATAGATCTGGGACTCTCCACCATTTGACCTTAGAACTGAAGAAGCCTCTCGGATGAGAGGTGAAACGTCTTCAAGCAACTCAAAGAAGTCCAGACGCTTTTCTTTCAAAGTTCATTAGACTACAATGACCTGGATGACTGAGAACCTTCACAGACCATTCTCATCTTCGTTGCTCTTGTCCCTTTCTTTGTTTCATCTCCTCTGCCTGATTTCTTTCCTCACACAGAAGTTAAAAAAGAAATATAAACTTTCCAGGAACTACTTGTGGGATTAACAATAGGCCTTAACATTGTTGTATTCTTACCTCAGATTGATGCATTTATTAACTTTTTTTAATCTTCCTTAGTGGTCCTCATAGCTGCATCTGTGGCCATCTTTTCTTTTGTCTGAATGTTGTCTTTTTCTTGGCCTCTAACACTGCATCTTTCTCCATTGAAATAACTTTGAAGTATAAAAATTAAATAAAAATGCTCCTTTTTGCTGCACTGGTATTAGAAATTATCTGAACAGTTTTCATTGCTGAAGTTTGTTGTCCAACTCTCTGGGCTGCATCTTTGCTCTTGTTTGTGCTTCTTTATCCGTTTTCTCCATCTTCGCTTCTTACTCTGATTTCTGTCTCTGAATTATTCCATCTCAAACTGGTAAATTTTCATTAACCCAACTTTTAACACAAACAGTTTTGTTGATGTGGCATCAAACACGATTGCAACTATGTACATTGTTGTATCTGTTAGCTCACAGTACTAATTAGTTTTGGAGCGGGGTTCTCCCACACTCCGCTTGGTCCTCTGTCCTCTCCGTCTTCTGTCTCCTCTGCTTCATCTCTTTCCATTTGATAAAAGCTCTGTTGAAATCAAACTGCTCTTGCGGAGGGCCATTTTACAAATGGAGCAGTTCATTTCACCATTATTATTTTCAAGCCAGGGATACAGTCTGAGCCAGTTAGCCTGAAACTTATCTTAGGCTGCTTGCTAACGTTAATTTCAGTGACGCTACCTTTTTGAAAGTCCAGAGGATCTGTCTCCTGTCTCAATCACAGCATCGCTGGAATCAGCGCTGCCTCCCACCCTGCCTCCAGCGCCTCCTCCCTCGCTGCCTTCTGCGCTGGGGATTTCTTGTAAAGTTTTTTTGGGAGCAGGTTCCCCTTCGTTGTTAGATTTCCGTTTTAACCAGCGGTCCATGTCTGCGTGCAGGCGTTAAATCCGACAACCGAAGCACTGCTTTGCTGCTAGCAAGGGACTGAGCTCGTATTTTGATAAGTGGAGAAAAAAAATAATCCAGCGCGCTGCCAATCACCAAGATGAACGGGTTCGATGTTGTGGGATTTTAATGGCTCCGATACAAACGTCCACATTCGCTGCAAGCTGTGCGGGACTTTCCCGCTTTATAAAACTAGATTTGCGAGAAGCGACTATATAACGCGCAATACCCGCAATCCCGCAGTGAATTTCAGGCCCTGTAAATAAATTCAAGACACAGCGAATTGTATCTGAAGTGGATTCTATTTTATCAGGGCTGCAAATTCTCATGCAATGAGCGTGAGACACGCATTTGACTGTCTTCATGCGTTCTCACGCAACACCTCCAGTTTCTCATGTAGATAGATAATAGTTTATCTCTGAGTGACACCTTGCATCGTGCTGCTGTACACACACACACCTACGGCTCCGCCTACAGGTCTAAACAATTGTCATGCAGCAGGTTGTGGGAATTCACTACAACAAAGATGCGTATTTGTTTCTTATTTTATATTAAAGATGTTATAGCTCTCTTTTGTTGTCAGTATTTGCAGTATTTGTTTTATAACAATGCGTAGGCTTAAATAAGGTAAACTTCAGCCTGTACCCTTTTTGGTCATAAACTATGACCAGGTGTATTTCACGAGGGATAAGGATTTGTGTGTGTGATTATCCTGTTTCTCTCCGTTTTTCATTTATTTTTATTTTCCTCTGGTCGTGCCCTGCGCAGTTTTATGATTTTCTAGACAATAAATAAATAAAATCAATGTTAATTAAAAATCGTTGTTGAGATTTCATTTTCAATCAAAATAATCGTGATTATCATATTTGCCATAATCAAGCAGTCCTAACTAAAGCAATAGCGTGAAGGCTAGGTCTGCATCCTGTATAAATCCGTACTTGCCTCTGAGCTCTCGCCATTCAGAAAACTCTTGATGTTGACTCTTGTTTGGTCAGATGTTCTTTTAATTGTTTTAGCTTCATCAGATAAAGGTTTTCTTTGTTTCTGCCATGATGAACACTTTACAGTGGTCTGAGCTGCAAACATGGATTTATAAATAAAATGAAATGAAATTAAATGAAAATGAAAAGCGTTACTGCTTCTCGCGAGATAGTTGACTTTGCGAGACTCTAGGTCACCAGTCCGGAGAGGCTCAAGTTGCAAATGCAGTATTCTGCCCACAAGCAGCGGAGCAGGCCGAGAGGCTAATCATTCACCCTGGATAGGGTCAGTTTAGCACTTTCTGACTCAAGAAAATGATTTAAAAATATGACAAAGTTAATTGGTGTACCTTTAAAGTAAAATATTATGTGCATACACAATTATTACACTAATCTGAACATTGTTTTTTCAAATATTTTTACAGTAAATTATATTATAATCTTTAATGCTCAAAAGAACAAAGCAGCTAAAAAGAAGAAAAAATGTTGCTTTTCTGTGGTGTGTAAGGGTCAAAGACAGAATATAGTCATGTGTTGTTTATTTTAGCAAGCTGTCATGTTAAGCAGCAAAATTACCATTTAATACTTATTTACAGAGCACAGTTAGCAAATTTTCTGCTGCTTTTGATCCACCGTGTTCTTCTGATAACGACCCAGATTCCTTAACTTCTCAGTTTAACGAGCACTGCCTCTCCATTCTGGACAACATCTGTTCTGTCAGAACCAGAACCTACTCCCTGGTTTAATCACAGCCTTCACAGCCTGAAGCGCCAATGCAGAAAAATTGAGTGCTTGTGGAAAAAACCCATCTCCACGTCCATCTGCTGCACCTAAAGGATCTTCTGACATCCTTTAACTCTGACGTCAGAGACGTGAGGGTTGCCTTTTTCTCTAACCTGGTGTCCCAGAGCAAAGGGAACCCCAAGGTGCTGTTTAACACCATCAGCAGCATCGTCTCTCCTGCCTCTCCTACAGCCTCCATCCACTCTGTTGCAGACTGTGAGAACTTTCTGTCTTTCTTTGTGGACAAAGCCAATAAGGTTAGATCTAGCATCTCTCCTTCAGCCTTATCACTGCCTCTCCCGACTCCAACCAGGCCCGTCATCCTAGATAGCTTTGCTCCTGTTTCTTTGCCTGAGTTAACCAAACTAGTTAACTCTATGAAGACCTCTGCATGTCCCCTCGACATCTTACCCTCGTCTTTGTTTAAAAGGGCTTTTCAGTCCATCGGTCCCAGTGAGTCTCGACCCCTCTCTCCATAGCAGCTTCAGACCCATCTCTAAACTTCCGTTCATCTCCAAGGTCTTGGAAAAGGTTGTGGCTAAACAACTCACAGCTGCTCTTGATGAACATAACATCTATGATAGCTTCCAGTCAGGTTTTCGTAGAGCTCATTCTACTGAAACAGCTCTTCTTAGGGTCTCTAATGACCTTCTGACTCACAGTGATGCAGGGGACTGTTCTGTTCTGGTCCTGCTGGACCTGACTGCAGCCTTTGACACTGTTGACCATCACCTGCTACTGGAGAGGCTGAGAGACTGGGTAGGCCTATCAGGATCTGCTCTGGAGTGGTTCTCCTCTTATCTCTCTGAGCGCTCCTTTTCTGTGGCCGTCTCCAAGTTTAGGTCCTCCATCACCTCTCTTACCCTTGGTGTCCCACAAGGTTCTGTGCTGGGGCCTCTGCTCTTCCTCCTCTATCTGCTTCCTCTTCAGCACATCCTGAGCTCCTTCAAAGGAATCTTCTACCATCTTTATGCAGATGACATCCAATTGTACATCTCCTTTAAGCCCCATGAGATGTCTAAGCTGCAGCTGTTACACACCTGCTTAGACTCTATCAAAACCTGGATGGTGGGAGCTTTCTTCAGCTGAATGAAGATAAGACTGAAATCCTCATCTGTGCCACAGACAAGCTGGTTCCCAAAGTCAGAGACTCTCTTGGTCAGCTTGCTTCTCACACCAAACCTTCTGTCTGGAATCTTGGCATGACCTTTGACCCAGCTCTCACCCTGGATTCTCATGTCAGTTCTCTTGTTCGCTCTTCCTTCTTCCATCTCAGGAACATTGCTAAGCTGAGTCCCATTCTGTCCCGCTCTGAACGTGAGACAGTTCTCTACACCTTCATCTCCTCACGCTTAGACTACTGTAACTCTCTTTTCACGTGTCTGAGCAGAACCTCCCTGAACCGTCTACAGGTGGTTCAGAACGCCTGTGCTCGGCTTCTGACCAAGTCCTCCAAACACACCCACATCACCCCGCTTCTCCTCCAGCTTCACTGGCTGCCAGTCAACTTCAGGGTTCATTTCAAGATCCTGGTTCTGGTCTATAGGGCCTTACATGGACAAGCACCATCTTACATTGGTGATCTTCTCAGTCTCTACACCACCAGCAGGTCCCTGAGGTCCAGTGACCAAAGCCTACTGGTTGTGCAGCACCAGGCTAAAGACCAAAGGTTAGAGGTGGGAATCTTCACTTGTCTCCCGATTTGATTCGGTTACGATTATTGGGTCAACGATTCAATTCGATTCGATATCCCAATGCATCACGATTATTTCATATTGATTTGTTTTCATCGATAAATAGAAGATGTCAGATAATTGCTTTTGATTTTCATTTAAAAAAAAATCAAAAACATAACTGACACAACCTGCCATCCCTCAAAAGCTCTCCATTAACAGGTTAGGACAAAACATTTTAAACATTTAAGAAGATTTAACAAAGTAAAACAATCTGTTTCCTCGTTCAACACCACACCTCAGGCTGAGAAAAACACGCTTTGCAAAAACTCACAAAATCTAAAAAAATACTGAAATCCTACAGGACACATAATGTAATAATAAAATACATAACGTGTTCATATATGTGTTTAATGTCTCTGAGCAGCTTTAGAGTTAGATGTTTATGCCACAGTTCAAGTCTGTCAGAAATGACACCAAATGAAATGTTTGACTTAGTTTGCTATTTTATTTGAACCCAGTGGTTCATTTCTGAAATGTTGGAGAATGAATCAAGTTCTGTTTGATGCAGAAAATAATAAAACATAAAACAAATTCTACACTTCCAGTAATATTTAAGATGTGTGTTTTATTCTTTCTGGTAATAACACCAGCAGAAGGCTGTGGGCTGGATTAGGATTAAATTACCCAGCTGATGGATCTCCTTCACTAACCAGCTAACAAACCTTTCCACTAACCTGTCCTGTGTTACCCTCATGTCCATGCTGTCTCTGGAGGAGTAGATAGGAGACAGGTCTCCTGTAACCTAAAATGAACCAAAGCTTCCTCCCAGCTTCTCTTTAAGCTGAATTTAACATCAGTTTATCATCATGAAACAAAAGAATAAAGTGGAACAAAAACTAACTTCTATTTCTCTCTCCTTTTAACTTCTCCATGTCCCTAAATAAAAGAGACAGACGATCACGCTGCAGCCACCGTCATTGACCCCGCCCCCTCCCCAAGACCGGATCTCCCGGCATCCCAACACTCGGTCTGCCTGAGCGCTTCCAGGAGAAATAATAATTCAATTATGAAAATAACAATGCGTGTTTGGAGCATCTGTTTGGAGGAGCGCCCTCCCATCCTCTCTCTTGTGTGAGCAGACAATCTCTCTCTCTCTCTCTCTCTCTCTCTCTCTC
>SSNQ01034581.1:903690-918094 GCA_006942095.1 Nothobranchius kuhntae | reverse complement strand
ACCGGAGCAGATTAAGATGAGGATGTCTCACTTAGATCGTTGTCTGTCACTGGTTTCATCATCACCCAGTTACCCATCACATTTAGTGAAGTGGACCCAAGCTTTAGCGTGCATTCTTTGCATGCTGCTCTCTTTACAACTGGCTCGCAGCGAGCGACGACATAACGCTCTTGCGCAAGCGCAGCTGTCTTGGCAAACTCTCGTTATGAAGGACGGGCACCGAAACGAGACACCGTTTGAAATGATGTGAATCGGTGCTCGGTCGGTACTATGGAATTCGGTTGGTACCTTAAAAAGTACCGAATTCGGTACCCATCCCTAACCAATACACATCCCTAATCAATACACTGCTTTTAAATATTAATTCAGTATACACAAAATAGCACAATATTTCAGTGTGTCAATATTTTCTTACATCCCTATAACTGTGTTTTACAGATATTGAGCTAATATTTCATGTTTTAGTTGAGCCACGACAGCGCAGGCACAGAACGTGATGACTTCACACATTTGTAAAGTCCAAACAAGAAAGCAGCTCATGCTGTGGCTTGTATCTTTCAGTGTCGACTGGCTCCATATTTTTGTCCAAGTTGTTGCAGTGAACCGAGCAGGCGTGGCGTGTCAGATTGATAGCTTTCTCTTTTCCACCATGTGAAATACCCAGTTGGCGCACATGACAAGTGGCTGTTGCGCTGCCCTTGCTGTCTGGTGTAAAATACTGCAGATATTTCCTCTCTCCCAAGGCAACACCTTAGCTCTGAATTATCCTGCTAGCTAACAGCTACATGTTGTGGTGTTTGAAATTCCCAGGCTGCCTTAAATTGTGTGATGTCATGGTGGTGTTGTCTTCCATTGAACAAGGAATACTGATGTGGATCTCCTCGTAAAAAAAAAGCCATTGTGATTATGTTAGAAAATTTGTATCTCAGGATAAATACAGTATTTTCCCCAGCACTCTATAAGCCAGGCGGGCCTTGCTTGGTCCCCCGCCAGGCCAAGCGTCCAACCCCCCTTCCCCGCAGTCGTAGGCCGCACGCCCCCTTCCGCTGTCATGGGCGATGGACAGTAGCAGAATGATCTGCCTCAACCAGCGATAATTATAATAAATAAATAGATAAACAAGGGAACTGATTAATGAAGACTAAAGCCTGAGTCATGCTTCTCCGTCTGCGTCAGTGCGGAGACACGCAACACCATTATCCGTCCTTGCGTAGGGCCCCGGCAGGCACGCAAGTACGTACGGAGTCGAGCCCACTTTTTTAAACACCCGCCCGTCGAGACGGAGAATGCAAGCTTGTGATTGGTCAGGACACCGCTGTTGTCCACACTGCCACCATTGCGCCTTCAAAAACATAAAGAGAGCCGAGGATAACTAGCGGCAGACATGGAGAAGCTTGAAGAACACCTAGCGAAAAAACTCTAAAATTTGAACGTTTAATTCCCCCGTGACTGGAGGAGCGAAAAGATACGCAGCAAGTGTTTTATTTGTGGACGGAAATGACAGGAAACGTGGGTTTAGAGGTGGTGAGCGCATGAAGAGGTGGAGGAGAATGAGAGACAAATTTGTCTGTGTTAAACAGTCTCTTATATACAAAAAACACAATATAAACACACCATCTTTGACCGGATACATTACAGGATACCACAGAACAGCGCTACGCCCTATGTTGTCCTGGCGGGGAATTGCTTTGCAACACTCTCCTGGAGACGGAGAAGTATGGGAGCAAAACGCTTCTGTCAATCCGTGCTTGTCTGTCCCTTGCGGAGCTGACGGAGAAGCATGAATCAGGCTTAAGCCAGCTTTGCAGATGCAGTGAGGATTTATCCATTTTCTTTGGCCATCACCCACAGGTGATGTAAACAATGCTGTGACTGCTCGTTGGAGCTAACTGCTGCTATTAGCACGATCGCAGCTATCTGTTTTCAGAAGAGATCGGCTCAACTTTCCATGAAACAAAATAATTGTACGCCTCCAGACGTTTGAAATTCTTTATTTTTCATGAGTGAAGTGTCCAGGGCTTTCTGTGAAGAACATATCTCAACAGCAGATTTGTGAAGAAAACCCAGGTGAATCGGACCAATGTTTTCCGTGAGCTCATGCGGGCTTTTAATAACTTTCATTTTGGCGTCAGTACAGATTTTAAGCTTCTCTCTAAACCCCCCTTTTGTCTATAGATGATAAAGTGTTTACATATCGAGGATTTTTCTGTCAGATTCAGAAGGGGAAACCTTTGTACAAAATACCTTGCAATCGGCATAAAAAGCATGTTGTAATTTTCATAATTAAAACGTGAAAAAATGACTCCCCTCTGCTTTTTTCCATAAATCACACACTGCCTGCATGCAATGCTATCCCTGTTGAAATTAACATGAAGTTATCTGATTATGAAAAGACGGTTTTTGTCTTTAAATCAATGTGACGGTCAGATATATGATTTTATGCTTTCTGTATTGATGCCTTTCATCCTCCTCTTGTTCTCTGTTTCCTTTATCTTTCATGTCTCATTCTTTTCTCTCTATCCATACTTTACTACGTAGCGTCTGAGCTGAGCCTTAGATGCTTAAAGCAGACTGGATAAAGTTGGGTAAAAAAATACAAACCCTCTTTAAACATGCTGCCAGACTCATTTAGGCTTCCTTTTGTCCACCTGTCCATTCCTCTTCAATCTTTGTCAGCTGCCCAGGAGCTCCTTTGATCCCCATGCTCATGTTCACCCAGGACCTGTTTGCTCAGGGCCTCATGTGTCTGCTTGCTGGGGTAAAAGAGATTTTAGGTGGCTTTAATGGAAGGTGACCACTGCTTAAATGACTGAAGAGACGGTTGTTTAGATAGCAAGCTTCGCTAACTCTTTATCAGTAGCTTCCGTGGTCGACCGTTGTATTTCAAGCTGCAGATACATTTTTTCATCTTCACAGAGGAAATTCTCGGCCTGGTGTCATAAATACTGGACGAAAACTTGTCACAATACTCCTCTGACAGCTCTCCTGCCTGTGCCTCACCTCCCTGTCTTCAGGTACGACCGATGTCCTCACGGAAGGGACCTCAGATTGGTGTCAGGCCAATGTGCGGCCTTTTTGTCAAATTGATGTTGCTTGTGCAGGACAGCATGACTAAAAGTCACTTTCATTGGCCCCACAAGGCCAAAGTTGGATTGATTCCCTGTCTCAACCTTTCCATTGTTTATTCAGAATCCATCATCCTTACACGTTTCTGTATGTTTTTTCCAAATCGATTTTTTTAAAACTCTTGTTCATTGATTTCACACTAACACGAACACTCTGTAGCGATGTGTGTTTTAAAGGGTTTTTATTTGTTGGAATAAAATAAATTTAAAATGTATTTTTATTTACACACCTGTGCTTCCTTAGGCTTGTTTTTATTACATTTACTAAACGTGCTGTTATTGACATAAATGTGAAATTTCACTAACACAAAACTGTTAGAACAGTACCAGTAAATAAACAAGCGCGTGTACACACACAGGTGCCCACATGGTGCTCTCAAAAGTATGGGCTTGGGCACGTTAAACACAGGTCTTAAGACTATGGTGGGCACTTAATGCACTGTGATTTATTATCGTGATTCTTCAGTTAAGCAATGTTGATTATATATTTCATCATCACGTTGACGCAGTGATAGCTTGATCTTGTTGTATTGTTGTTGTGTCCCGTTTTTTTTGTCCTTTTGCTTTGTTTTGTCTTTTTCTGCAGGTCTAGAAGCAGACTCTTGTTCATTATTGTTTATTTTTGTGGAAACCCCCCTCCCCCCTCCTCTCTCCCCACCTTTTCTTTTCCTTTCTCTTTCACCTCTGTCTCCATGGCTGTTCGGAATTACAAAGCATTCAACAACAATAACAATAAAGTTTTAAGTATCAGGCGTGACATTAAAAGCAGACGCTTTGATGCTCCACCTGAGAGTAAATCTGTAAGGCTTGTCACCAGCATTCAGACATCAATTCTGCTTGCTTCACAGCCAGACATGACACGGTAAAAAAAAAAAAAAAAAAAAAAAAAAAAAAAGAACAGTACCAGTATCGTTGTGAGCCAAGATAAAGACCATGTCCTTTAGACCTGTGTGGTGTTATTTTTCAGGACATTTCATTAGGTGACAACATTCCTTTGCAAGTGGTGAATGTTCCCTCTTCTTAACATATTTTGACAAGTAACTTTGCTTCTAGTGCTTCTTATAAAAGGATAAATTCACAGTTTAGGAACCTGACATTTTCACTTAATGTCATGTTAGGTTTATTGCACATTAGTTATCTTCATACCCCGTTCACTTCAACTGCAGCCAATGCCGAGTGCTTGCAAGCCACATTAAAACAAAACTGAACTCAGGGCCTGCGTGCAGTTTGCTTAAAAACACAATTAAAGAATATCTGCTTGTTTTTCTCTCTTATCAATATGAGAAAGTGATTGAAAATGTATCTCACTTTCAACGACATCTTGTTCTTTGTGAATGTGTGAGTCCAGCAGTTGCTTGTTGCTTTTTTAAAAATTAACATTTTGTTTCTGCTGAGAATTGAAAATGTCTCACATGCTGCTGAAGCCATAGGCTTGATTTGGCAGTTAAACAGATAAAACTAGTTTACCCTGTCAGCATGGTGAATTGTTGCTTCAGATACAGATTAGTAGGTTAGGGGATATTTACTATTATGAGTATTTTATTGCACATCTTCAATTATTTCATTGTTTTTTCAAGTGAAATGTTTGCCAAAGAAGCAACAACAGAACAGTTTGGAACGTGGCTTGATGGATCACACAGGATGTCTCAGTTTCTCCTCCTGGATGACAAATACTTCAGAGCTGGGTTGACACTGAAGTTGAAGCATCTTCCTGATTAAACTCAGGGCATTTACTAAGACTTAATCACAGACGGATTTCCGATAAATCTTAATTTAGACTGAATGTTCCTGTGTGCCTCACTGTGCCGTTACTTCTTCCTCATTCTGATCATTTTTAGAAGCTTTGAAGCATAAAAAGTTTTTTATTGACCTCTTCATTTAGTCACTGTCAAATTTTTTAGCTCTTATTTCTTATCTTTCTGTTCTTTTATTAAAAAAAAGTAAGAAAATGATAGGTGTAAATTGTTTTAGCTTAATATAATTGGGTTACAAGCTGCACAGTGGTTCAGTGGTGAGCGCTGTCAGGTTAATTGGTCTCTTTAAATTGTCCTTAGGTGTGAATGCGTGTGTGTGTTTCCATGGTTGTTTTTCCTGTGTGTCTCTGCTTTATCCTTCAATGTATTGGCAACCCATCCAGGTGGATCTCGCCTGTTTGCCCGGAGACTGCTGGAGATAGGTACCAGCCCCCCCCCCCCCCCCCCCCCCCCCCCCCCCCCCCCCCCATTTTTTTAGTCGCTTCCTTCACTTTCTACATTGAAGCATCTCCACTTAGTTCTGGTTTTGACAGATGTCAAATGGCCTTCCCTCCTCATTCATTATTCAATCCAAAGTTGTTGGTTTGTCCACGGATCCCAAATCCATCTTGTGATACCACATGTGGATCTGTCGAGCAACCAGTACCAATAATAACTGTCTATCATGTCCAGCAACAGCTCATCATGCTCTGCTCGCTGTGATTCAGACTGGTGGTGCTTTTGGGATGAGTGATCTACTGTGAACAGAAGATGCCAGTTCATTGTGAGCCTAAGCTGTGATGAGTTTGGTGTGTTTGATAGGAGTACTGCAAAACCAATAGTAGAGGTGTGAATCTTCACCATTCTCACGATTCGATTCGATTACGATTACTGTGTCAGCGATTCAATTTGATTCGATATCTCGATGCATCATGATTATTTCATATGGATTTGCTGTCATCTATAAATATATGTTAGACATTTGCTTTTTTATCCAACAAAAACGTGTATTTGCATAAATATGCTGTAAACAGCTTTCTGATAACAGTCCTTGGGACAGTGTAAAAGTACAAAACATTTGAAGCATTTGTTTGCATTTAAGAGGATTGCACAGCAAAAAAACAAACAAACAAACAAAACAAAACTGAATCTCTTTCCTCATTAAACATTCATGTCTCAGGCTGTTGGAAAAACTTGTTCTGTAGATGCTAACAAAATATTTAACAACTCTGAACAACCATATATAAAAATAATTATTTGGAAAGTTTGCGGTATTCTCTCCTACGATAACAGTCCTTATACAAAAGTGCTTAACTGTTTAAATTTAAGAGGACTTAAGAATGTTGAGGGTCTGCCCTCATGAGGAAATTACTATGCAGTAATTTCTCCAAAAGACTGTGTCATCTGCGCTCTGAAAAAGCAGATTAAGAATCAGCGCCAGCAATAACTTCATTTCCCAGGATTCCCTGCAGCCGGAAGCAACGTGATGACGTCACCAAAGCAAGTTCTGCGCATGTGCTGATACACAGCAGAGTCCAGCCCGCCAGACAGCTGAAAAGCTATAAATCCCAGCAAAAAACGAAACTTATCGTCTTTTGTTCAGTTCAACTGGCGTGAAGACGCACCCGTTGGCTACGGCTCCAGACAGCGTGTACACGAGGCCTGGCGGCTGAAGCGTGCGAACGCCGAGCCGCGGAAAAGCAGCGGAAAATCATCACATCGGCTCAGCGCGATTGCCAAGGGACGCCTTGAATTCGCTCAGAGAAGAGTTTTGCTCCTGCAAGTTTTTCTTTTTTTCCCCCTTCTATCGATCTTCCTCTCCCGTTCTCTCTAATAAGTCCAGAATAAGCAATCACACCGCACGATTTGCTTTAAAGTAGCACCGGGCTCTCCTCCGTACCAAAATACGCCCATCGGACAACTGAAGTAAGCTCCGTTTCTTTTATTTGTTGATATCTAGGTTTGTTCATGTTGTGGCCACAGCATAAAAAATTATTAGAGATTTTAATTTGCCTTTGAGTGATCTTTTGTTTGTTTTTTGGTCTTTGTGAAGCGGTTTTGAAGTTTGTCAAGTTTTACTGTGATTGAGTTAAGGTAAAAGCTAAACCCTTTGTGTCTGTATCTGAGAAGAAAAGTCACACACACACATCCCACCCCTCCCCTATCAGTTCTCAGTGTGGGAGTGAAAAGAAAACACACACACACACACACACACACACACACACACACACACACACACACACACACACACACACACACACACACACACACACACACTGTTTATAGTGTTGGTAGGGGACAAGACTAAAACACGCATCCAATCAATCAATCAATCAATCAATCAATCAATCAATCAATCAATCAATCAATCAATCAATCAATCAATCAATCAATCAATCAATCAATCAAAGCTTTATTTATAAAGCGCCTTCTGCAACCCTGTCAGGAAGCCCAAGGCGCTGACCCATTGGGTCAGATTGTTTTACNCCACTCACCCCCACCCGCCCCCCCCCCCTCCCACCCCCACCCACCCCCACCCACACACACACACACACTCACACACACACACACACACACACACACACACACACACACACACACACACACACACACACACACACACACACACACACACACACACACACACACTTGTTTTTAGTGTTGGTAGGGGACAAGACTAAAACACGCATCCAATCAATCAATCAATCAATCAATCAATCAATCAATCAATCAATCAAAGCTTTATTTATAAAGCGCCTTCTGCAACCCTGTCAGGAAGCCCAAGGCGCTGACCCATTGGGTCAGATTGTTTTACAGTATCATTTCATTGTTTCATTGTTTGTTATTCATTTGATACAATCAGTTGGTTAATATTGATTGGCTAAATGCTTCAGAAGGAGCCGAAGTGATAATATTAGTTAATAAATGTATTACCAATTAAGATTTTTGTCTCAGGTGATTTGTTTGTGTTGATAAAAATTAACTGCAGCTCGTTACGATTTCACGGAAAGTTTAGACAAGATTGATAAGAGGTTTGGATTCATTTTCCCTTGTTAAAAAGGATGGTGCCCCGAGGGTATCTCCGGATATCCTAATTACGTAATAAAATCGGTAAATATTTCCATATTTACGAATTTTATTGAAGAATCCAAAAAGTAAGTAAAAGCTTACAAATTATTCGTGCCCAATAATCACAACAAGAACATAAAAAATATCTTTCCTTATTTAACATTCACTTCTCAGGCTGTGTGGGAAAAAAAACGTGTTCTTCAGACGTTCACAAAATCTTTACCAATACTGACATATTTTGGAAAATCCACAAATAATACATAACAGTCTTTGGGACAACAAAAAGTGCAAACATTTTAACATTTGTTTGAATTTAAGAAGATGTACTGAAAAGTCATAATGATGACTAGTTAATATTTGGAAGTTGAAGGTTTTTGTGCAAGAACACCAGTTGATCTACATGCTGTGGTTTGAGAGTAGATCTTTTGGCCGTGACAACGTCTCCAGCAGTGGAGAAAACACGTTCTGCAGATACACGTGTTCCAGGGATGCAAAGGTATCGTTTTGACAGTCGAGCCAGGAGAGGAAATGCAACCTTGTGTACCCTCCACCAGTTTAAAGGGTCCTCAAACAGGGGCAATCATGAAGTTTTCAAATAATTATCCATTTCCTCTTCAGCTCTGACATAGGGGGGTCTTGGATTCTTAACTAACCTCAACATCATTGAAAGACGGTCCCAGCGAGCTCACAAGTAATGATGTAGGCTTTCTTTTAGCAGCCGAGGGATCGTCTGCTGAGGTTCCATCCTTCTGAACTTCGGGTTGCACCGGAACTTTCGCACGCATGGCCAGAATACACTCCTGCTGCTGTTTAGGGAAAAAATAAAAATATCATTATTTCATCTGATAGGGAACTTACTAGTCTAACAATGTCTTAATTGTAGGGCTTTCAATCTTTTAAAATATGTAATAATGGTTAATCACACTTTTTAAAATGTTGATGTACCTTATCATAATATTTATTTTTATGATAAAAGCATTCCGGTGGATTTACTTGTTTTATGCTAATGTAAATAATTACAATACCAAACATGACAAATTATTAAGAATATTATAAGAAATTTATATGGTAATTTAAAAAGAAAGATGATGAATTTACTGCCAAACATGTTGCCTCCTCAGTCACTTCTCTGTAGACATCTGATCGCTCCTTCTTTGTCAGGAAAGGTAATCCCTTAAAGCGGGGATCCAGGGCCGAGGCTGTACAAAGCATTTTCTTCTCTGCCTCACTGCTGTACCTGTGCATGAGATCTGTTCTGACAGCATTCTTGATGTCGTGATTCATGGGTGAGTCGCTGATGTTGCTGGTCATGTTTTGGAGAAGTTGTGCCTTGAGTGGTGCAATCAAGGAGATGGTTGGATTGCTCTCCGCAGATATTAATGTGGTTCCATCTTTCGTTGCTTTTAACGCACTGACAGTGTCTTCAACGTTAGATACATCTGTCTCGTTGAGTGTGCAGATGTCGGACTCTCCTTTTCTAACTTCCGGTGACAACAAGGTGGCACAAATGGCAGGTTGCTGTTCCAAAAACCTCTGGACCATGTCGTAGGAACTGTTCCACCTTGGTGATACATCTGTGAGTAGTTTTTGATTTGTCAAACCCAGGCATTTCTGATTTACCTTTAAACCAGGGGTGTCATATCCTGGTCCTGGAGGGCCGGTAACCAGCAGGTTTTGTGGTTTTTCTGCTTCAACACTCTTGATTAGCTGGTTGAATCACCTGTGCAGCAGCTCATCAGGCTCTGCAGAAGCCTGTTAATCACCTGCTGATTGAAATCAGGGGTGTTGAAGCAGGTTAAAACGAAAACGGGCTGGATACCGGCCCTCGAGGACCAGGATTGGACACCCCTGCTTTAAACAGTGGCTTGCTGTCGTGCTATGATGGAAGAATGTGGATATATGTCTGATTCTTCCCAGAAGCCTGGTAAGCGATGCCATATTCAAGGTGTGAGCGAAGCATCTGACATGTTTGAATTTTCTGATTTGAGCTGCAAGAATCATGTTTGAAGCGTTGTCTGTAACCAGGAAATATCTTTATCTGACAGCTGCCACTCTGAAACAACATCCGAAAGTAGCTCTGCCAGATGTGCACCTGTGTGAGACTCATAAACAGCTCTCGTCTGCAGCACGTGGGAAATAATCTGCCAGTCCTTGCTCATGTTGTGTGCCGTCACTGTAATATAGGACTCTGTTGCCACTGAAGTCCAGGAATCGCATGTTATTGCTACGAAATTCGCTTTGCTCATGGAGGTTAATATCTTGGCTTTGGCTTCGTCACACAGTGCAGGAATTACCTGCTCTGCGAAGTGGCTACGTGCAGGGACCTTGCATCATGGCTCCAGTGTCTATAATATGTGTTTGAACCCAGGGTTTTCCACGACAGAATACGGTCGTAAATCCTTCGCAATGAAAGCACCCACAGCCTGGGTTATTTTCTTTCCCCTTTTCTGAGTTGGGAGGTATTATTTAGAGATCCGCATCAATTCTTGGCTGCACAGGGCTGGACGGTTCAACAGCCGGTGTTGTTGTTAGCAACTCAGGGTGGAAACAGCTTACGTGATTCCTTAAATTGGTGGTGTTCCCGACGTATTTAATCTTGCTGCGGCAGGTTTTACACATGGCATGTGACATATCCAAATCATGTCTTCCTGATTGTTGGTAAAATCCAAAATGGCTCCATATGTCTGTTTTCATTGTCTTTGGAGGGTCTTTTATCTGTAACGCTAACTCGGAGCTTTGTTCCGCCATGACCGCAAAGGGGCCAGTGCGCAGCTGCAGTCGTTGCTCCACTATGACGTATGAAGCGAGGGACAAAATCAGCCGATGCTAGGCTAAAAGATTCATGTTGCGGCTGGAAAACAAACATTATGTTATAATTGATTATAGTGCGCTTCTGCATCGATGCATAATCATTTATGTCCGCATCGCAATGCATCGATTATATGATTATTTTAAATGGCTCTAACCAGTACTGGATCTGGGATCTGCATTCACATTAACTTGGTGTAAGGCTTACTAGCTCACAGACTGCTGAGAATGGTGGACGAGCTTTGCTCAGATTGCATGTTAATCTCACATTAGGTAGGATGACGGCCACAAACACCTGAAGGTGTTTTTGTTTGATTTTTACATCTGACTAATTTTGTAAAAAGAAGAGAAGATGAATTAAACAGAAAATAGACAAAGTTTTTTTCTTTTTCTTTTTGGTTTCCTTATGTCACACCTGCTCTGTCAGATTGTGGCCAAATGTTACTGATTAGCATTGAGATCACAGTTGTTTACATATTTAAATTTACTGGTTGGTGCCTATCTCCAGCGGTCAATGGGCAATCAGGCGGGGTACACCCTGGAGAGAGCCAGTCCATCGCAGACCTGATCATCATTTTAACTTTAAAATCTTGTGTTATTGTCCCTTCCTTTTTGCACACAAGCCAACTCCCCAGGAACAACACTCACCACATGCAGGGGTGAGTCAACGGGAACTTGCTCCCTTCTGGATCCAACTCCTTGAGATTGAAGGAGGAACTACAATTTTTGTCTCTTCCACATTGACTTCACTTTTAGCATGCAGAGATTGCTCCCTGGGCAAAACCAGTCCATCTCACAACCAGCAGGCATAGACGGTGAAGTGTTTTGCCCAAGGACACAATAATAGAGCCTATGTCTGCACCAGCAACCCATCGGTTACAGAGTGAACTCAATACCAAAACTTAATTGATATCTGTAAAACTGTCAGATTTATAGACATTTATGTGTTTTCCAGGGTCTTTTTCTTTAGAATATTTTCAGTGTATAATGAGAAGTTTCTTTGTATACACACCCACACACACCCACGTATGTTTATTCATTTTGCAGATGTTTTTGTTCACAGCGACTTGCAGTTTTTAACTAACATACTGGGTTTTGGTCTGTGGGAGGAAACTGCAGCATGAGGAGAAAATACTCACATGCATGGGGAGAATATAGTAACTCCATGCAGAATGGCTGCAACCAGCATTTGAACCTGCAACCATCTTGCTGCAAGGCAGCAGTGCTAACAATTGCACAAGCATGCAGCCATTCATCATACTGTCTTACTGTCATTGCAATGTATCACAATGAAAATGCAATAACATATATTTCTAATACTGTGCAGCGTAAAACTGGACCTCTTTTTTTAAAATGTAAGTTACGTAGTTAGTTTATTGTTTGATAAATAATAATTATTCGGCAAAAATGTGTTAATTTTTGATATTTTTTACAAAGAGAAAACTATCTGAAAGCTGTGAATGAATCTGCCCATAAATATAATTGAAATACTGTCTGTAACAACTCAAAGCCCATCTGTAGTTCAACTCTTTGTAATAGTAAATGAACATAAACCCCTCTTCCCAATATTACTAGCTCTAAATCAAATGGATCAAAATAGCCACTATAGGATATAATTGACCTGGTAGAACACGGTGAACATCCTGGCTGAATTAATGCAGTCCAAACAGCCCAACAGAAATGCTGCTTTTATCAAGCTTATGATGCAAAATGTGTTTTGAAAACTGCAGGGAAGAGGCAACGTCGTGTTTTTTTTTGAAAGGCTTCTTTGTGGTTGAATTGTTGTTCCAGAATGCTGATGTTTTTGAGGCTGTGCTAAATAATAATAATACACTGCTGCTCTGGTAAGGGATGCTCCGTTTAACCACAGCCAACAATCAGCTTTGTCTCAGCTGGAATTCTCTACCTATACTTCTGATGTCAGTGGTTTAGAGAGCTGAAGGCACATGCAGAGTGTTGCCATTTTGAGGGTCACACGACTGCTACTTCTTTTTGTTGAATATGGTTTTATGTTGTAGTTGTGTTGCAAACTAGGTTTAAGTGCCTGATGGGTAGTGCTGTTTCATAAATAAACCATAGGATCTTAAGCTGTTGCAGAACAAACAGGCTGGATATATTTTACTTGTGCCCAATTCCCAAATGTGGGTACAAGACTTTCTACAATCAAATAACCTTCTATATTATTTTATATTATGTTTTGTGTTGAGTATTTTTTCTTTGTTATGAACGCTACCTTTGCAAGGGAATTTCACTAGCCCTTCAAACAGCAGCAGACACTCTCTGATATGTCATAAAATGTACCTTAAAAAGGCATAAGTTTATCATAAAAAGCTCATTGTGTGGGAATAACTAGCATCTTCACTTGGTTTGTGCAGATTACCATGTCTCTTCTTCTCTGATGTTGTATTGCAGAAGCAATATGTCCTTGAGGGACACATAAACATGCCTACAGCAACACATTCTATATCCTCCTGAGGGAGGTCCTGAAGCATTTACCAGACAAGGATGAATATATTGAACCCCTCTATCCAGTCCTGGATCCGCCTCTGGGTTTCTTCCCAGCAGAATGTCACTGAAGCCTATGGGGGTTGTCCATTTCCCAGTCTGACCAGATCCCTGATCCATCTCAGCGGAATCTTTTAGACACAAATGGTCTCCTGGTTAAGGCCCGACTCACTAAAGCTTCTTTATTCATTTCAGTGGCTCAGCAATATTTATATTCTTAGCAGATTAATTAATCTACGTCACATATGTCAGAGTCAAGGCCCGCGGGCCAGATGCGGCCCGCGGAGCATTTTTATGTGGCCCGCAAGATAAATATCAAAAATATATTAAAACTGGCCCGCTGGCCGATTTTACCGCAAAGACTTCAACTCCCATGATGCTTTGCGGCGTCAGCGCGGAGCCGATGCGCCCCCTCCTTTGTGTTTTTTCAGCGCCTGCTGCCGGTGTCAGCAGCTCCGCTGTCTCGGACGAACTACACTCCTCTCACTCAGCGCCGAGTTCACTCAGCTATTTTCTGACGTTGAAGCCCAGAAACGGAGATTCTAGCCGCTCAGTAACGTGTTCACGACTGAAAGAGAAAGTTTTCCAACTAACGTCCAGACAGAGCTGATATAACTCCAGCGAGCAGCGACACGCTCAAACCAGCATGACTCTGTGGTTGCTGTCGTTGTTTCCTCCCCGACACACAACAACGTGGTCAAGCTGCTCAGACATGTTCATCAGCACAAACCTATGTGAGCACCTGTTGTCATCTAATGTTGTCATTATTATGATGAAGATGAACAAAACAACAGGAGTCTCCTCCTCAGCTCAGATCAACCCCATGATGCAGGTATCTGGCTGGAACAGGTGAGCATCACAGTAAACCAGTGGAGCAAACTGAGCTTTAAATATGTTGGTTTTATGCTCTTTTTCTGCTCCAAAACATGAAAGTAAACAGGTGAGATGTTGCATTTTCATTTAAGATAAAATGATATTTTTATTTTGATGTTGGCCCGTGAGAAAAGATTTAACCTACAGTAAACAGGAAGTGGAAAGGCTGCAGACAGATGAATAGAATAGAAAATCCCTTTATTGTTCCTCAGTGGGGAAAGCTAGACGTCACAGCAGCGATGACACGTATTACAGGAGAAAAAAGGAGAATAAAAAAATAAGAAAAATGAC
>SSNQ01034581.1:870397-900041 GCA_006942095.1 Nothobranchius kuhntae | reverse complement strand
CGTCCAGACAGAGCTGATATAACTCCAGCGAGCAGCGACACGCTCAAACCAGCATGACTCTGTGGTTGCTGTCGTTGTTTCCTCCCCGACACACAACAACGTGGTCAAGCTGCTCAGACATGTTCATCAGCACAAACCTATGTGAGCACCTGTTGTCATCTAATGTTGTCATTATTATGATGAAGATGAACAAAACAACAGGAGTCTCCTCCTCAGCTCAGATCAACCCCATGATGCAGGTATCTGGCTGGAACAGGTGAGCATCACAGTAAACCAGTGGAGCAAACTGAGCTTTAAATATGTTGGTTTTATGCTCTTTTTCTGCTCCAAAACATGAAAGTAAACAGGTGAGATGTTGCATTTTCATTTAAGATAAAATGATATTTTTATTTTGATGTTGGCCCGTGAGAAAAGATTTAACCTACAGTAAACAGGAAGTGGAAAGGCTGCAGACAGATGAATAGAATAGAAAATCCCTTTATTGTTCCTCAGTGGGGAAAGCTAGACGTCACAGCAGCGATGACACGTATTACAGGAGAAAAAAGGAGAATAAAAAAATAAGAAAAATGAATAAACAAGAAAACATAAATCCTGAATAGATTTTAAAAATGCTGATTATACCACAAGTAATGAATACCGCTGATGTGTTTTATTTAAAACTGACTTGCACGTGTGTAATTTGGTTATTCCACATTCAGTGTTAATGCAGAAATATGTTTGTTTCCAAAATTAAAGGTTCAAAATTGCATATATGTTGATAAAGAAAATGTCCAAATTTGCCGTCACTTTTTCAAAAATATTTAGTTTGGCCCTCGACTCCGTCCCAGAGTTTCATTTCGGCCCCGTGTGAGTTTGAGTTTGACACCCCTGATCTACATCCATTCTTTTCTTCCACCATATAATTGAAACTAAAGCACTCTGCAGTTCATTTGGTCCATCGGTAGCTTTTGCAGGTTGCTTCAGAGCATAGGCCCTCCAGTACAGATCAACGCAACACTTTTTAAGGTCTATAAAATTTTGTTATTGCACGAACAAAATTTATCCACAAGGCAGCCCTAAAAACCGCAGTGCCCTCTCTCAACACAACAACTCCCAGTTTTACTTGTAAGTTATGTTCACGTCGATATATTGAAGGAAATCCCAGCTTCTCCTCAGTTAATGAGCCCCTGGATCATTGTGGGAGTTGTTAGTTGTTTACTTTTCAATTATCAAGTGTGTTTTGCAGAAACAGTTTCAGTTTAGGTTTCAGTTATTTTGGTCTCCTTCTGGAACCGTTTGGTAGAAGATGTTTGATTTTCTGCTCGTGTGCTTGTGCTCCTGTGGTAGAAAGTTGTGGAGTCTTGGCAGTGCACCAGTTACTGCCTGTAAGCCGTAACATGCTGGTAGGTTCAGCTTTTAAAGCTGGACTGACAGTGCATTTTTTATCAGTCTAGCTCATATGGAGTATATATGTTAAAACACACTGCGTGCTTTAATCTGCTTTTCTGCACAGCTAGAAACTGCCACACGCATCATCTGCTCACACTGTGGTTCAACAAAGTCTCACTTGGTTTTGTCCAGACATAATTCCAATAATAATTCAAGCAGGACTATTATGTAATAAAAAGCAATTGAATGCATTATTGTTCTTTGTTGCTTTTTGTTTCTGTGCGACTAAACTAAGTATAAGAGCAGCTCTGACCACACGGTAGACCTGGGGAACTGCAGTGCTGAAGGTCTCAGTCCGGTGTTTCCCCTAGAAGATTTTCCAGCCGTGGCGCTAGTTGACCAGGGCGGGGTGGGTAGGTGGCGGGTTGGAGGGAGATGGTTGAATTACGACACTTGTCTCACCTCGATGTCAGTGTTTAATTTTAAACATTTTGGATATGGGAACAGTTATCTTATTGGAAAACATATCCTGCATGATGTAGCATTAGTTCTTTCACCTGTTCAGAGCCCTCTTCCTCTGTTGCCTTTCATTAGGGATGCACACAGATAACCGGTTAAAAACATTTTTAGAAAACATGCATCCCTACCTTTTTGTTTCTCTGTAAAATACTTGAGTAGGGTCATCTGAATTGCAACCCGTGGTTAGGACAATGTCATGCCTGTTAATCACCTGCTGATTAAAATCAGGTGTGTTGAAACAGGTGTAGCGGAGGCAAATTGATGATTTTATCTGTTTTGACCACGAAGATGTAATGTTCTATATAAATATAAAATATTAACCTGTGAGGTCTTTATTGTAATAATTCAGAAGATTCTAGGATTTAAATTCAGAAGATCTAGGTTCTTTGCTTTTTCAGTGATCAACCTCACTTCGTGTTACTTCAAGAAAGAGTCAAGTTTATAAAAGTAAGAATTTATTTTACAAACAATTTAAAAGATGACAAATTGGTTAACTATTATTTACTGTGAATGGATGGAGCTAAAGGTAATGTCTGGAACCTATTTGTGGATGTGATATCAGCCAGAGCTTCCTCATCAAAATAAGCCAAGTTCTGGATGTAAAAGACCCACTCATGTGCTACTCCACTAATCCCGTATTTGTATAATTTATCTAATAATATTACATGATCCAGCGTATCAAACGCTTTTTGTAACTCTACAAAAACACTCACCAAATATTGTTTATTATCTATTGCTATTGAAATCTCTTCTACCAAGTCAGTTATTGCCGTTGTAGTTGAATGATTAGAATGAAACCCATATTGACTATTATGCAAAACACTATGCCTATTAATAAACTTTTCCAATCTAACAACAAATAATTTTTCCTGAATTTTTGAAAACTGGAAGCAGTGATATTGGCCTACATAGAGTATTCATGTTTATTTCCACCCTTATAGAGTGGTATCACTCTAGCAGTTTTCATATTTTCCAGAAATATTCCTTTAACAAATGATAGATTGCATATATATGTAAAGGGTCTATGATGTTTTTCACAAGAGACATATTCATATCGACTTAATCATTTGAAGTCTTGTTCGGACACTGTTGCACTATTTGTAATATTTCACTCTCATCTACTTTATCAAGAAAAATACTATCCACAATATGTTTTATTGTTTTCCCAATATTATTATTATTATCATTTTTAACTTTAGGAATTTGTTTGGCTAAATTTGAGCCGATGTTCACAAAAAATGTATTAAATTCATTTACGATTTATTTTTTTATCATAAATGTCCATCTTGTTTTTTATAAAGTAATTTGGTATTTGTGGTCATACTTTATCTTTTTTTAGAAGTTTACTAATTACACCCCATGTGTTCTTTGTGTTATCCTTGTTTTTATCTAACAATGGACTGTAATACTCCCTTTTCTGACGTCCATAATCATTTTTTTAAAATATTTTTTACATCCCACTTCTGATTCTTTTGTCCCAAGCTTCAAAAACCTTATATATAAATAATTTTTTTTCTTGCAGGCATTTTTTATACATTTGTCATCCACAGTTTGTTAATTTGCTTGGCATTACCTCCTATTTTGATCATTTTACAGTTCTTATTGTACAAAGTCAACAGTATGTTCATGAAAGTATTATAGGCAATATTCACGTCATCTTTGTACACATCATCCCATTTCTGCTTCTTTAGGTCTTCTTTAAAGGCATTCAGTGCTGTGACTGATCTATTGCTTACATATACTTCTGTTGTGTCTTGGACAGGTTTACTATATTCGCGCTCAAGAATAGAAAATATGGGAAGATGGTCACTCACATCCGTCAGTAAAACTCCACCTAATAACAACGTATCTTCTGTTTTCATGTTAGTAAAAATATTATCAATAATAGTTGCACTATGTGTTGTAATCCTAGTTGGTTTAGTGATCATAGGGAACAACCCTGTGCTATACATAGAATTCATAAACTCTTCTGATATATTCTGCCCTCCCTCTAGATCTACATTAAAATCACCACAAAGGAACACAGTTTTACTTTGAGACTTATCAAACACCTAATTATTCTATCTGTAAGTTTCTCTACACTGTCATGTTCTGTGGTATTCTTTTGACCCACGACATGCAGAATCAGAGGCGGAAACAGGGAGGTAAGAAAATAAATAATTTATTTTAGAATGGAGAACTCAAAGCGCTGCTCAAACTGATGCAGGAAGTACCAGGATGTTCTAAAGGAGAGACAAAGGTCAATATCCGTGAGAGATGATGGGATGGATAACTGAAGGTCTAGGCTTACTGTAAGGAGGTGGCTAGAGGGTGTGCAAAGGAGCACTGGTTGGCCTTATGAAGATGGGTTGCAAAGGGGTCTTGATGAAGATGAGATCCAGAGTTCCTGTGTGGTGAGCTTAAAAGGGTTAGGCGGTAGGGGTGCGGTGGAGAGCGTACAGCCAGGAGTTGGAGCTGCATGAAGTGGAGCTGATGAGAAGTTCTTGGAGATGGCTGGAGGAGATGGTTCCCAGGTTGAGTAATCATCTGGCAAGAGTGTTGAGGAAGTCAGCTCCTTAAATACACCCAGGAGGATGAATGGAGATGAGCTGCAGCTGGCCGTTGCTCCTGCTCTCCAGACACGCCCACCTGCAGACTCTTAGACCTAAAAACATGGTGAGAATAAAAACAGCCCGTGCTATACACATGACCCAGGTTTCCTATACACATGCGATGATAATATTCTTACCCATTTCATTGATTATCTCTACTGTAACCATTTCCATAATATTACGAATAACAGTTGTCATGTGCCCCACAAGTTTACATTTGAATTTAACATCTACATATAAAGCAACCCCTCCTCCCCTTTGATCCATTCTATTGGCATAATATAAATTATAACCCTCAATCTGAACATCATTTACATCAGTTTCCATCAACCATGTTTCTCTCACTGCAATTATACTGAAGCGTTTACTTACTTGATTCAAATACTCTGTTATTTTTCCTAAATGACACTTTAAACTACAGCTATTGAAATGAATGATAGTCAGTGCTCTGTCTATCACAGGCCCTATTATATCATTAAATTCTCCCACTGTATAATATTTACATTCATTAATAACAGGACAAAGCAAATTATAATCTGTATTATTCTCTAATTCATGGATTTTATCATTAATTTCATCTATTGAGTTAATATGTGTGTCCATTCAAAAGTTAATGAGTCCATTCAGTGTTTGTATCTGACCTTGTTCATTTCATGATTCAGTACTGGTTCATTAATCTGTGCTCAATGATATATGTTTCAGCATGTTTACTTGACAAGGTCATAACATTTGCACTCACACAAGAACAAAGTAAGGTAAAGTTAAATCCATGACACATAATTAGCCTTTGCCCCAGATCAGAGCCTCCGGTATCGAAGAAGGCGTTTCTGAGATTCTTGGTAATATCCCTCAAACTTGTCAACCTCTGGTTGGCTACACATTCATAACATGAGAACATTAAAACCAGATTGCTCTGGTGATTCTTGAGTTCTAGAGAAGCTTCAGGCCAGCCACCTGAAGCAAAAACCTCTTTAACCCACCAAAGCTTTTGACATGTCGTCAAAACCTTTTTGCACCTGCGAAGCTGATACAACAAAACAGTTCCTGCAGAACAAGCTGATTTGATCGACTGCTTAAGAGTTATTCCTGAGACGCAAACTAGTTCCAACTGTCGTTACCTGGAGATGACTCTGGACTGACCTGGTCGTACTGCAAGTTAATCTACGGACTTCGGTACTTGGGGTCTCCGAGCCCCCCCCAACATCTCAGATCCGAAAAGGGCGTCTCCACCTGGGTACGTAGAACACAGTGAGATTGCGTCTGGATGTGGTTTTGATAACAATCAACCTCATAGTTTAACGTAAACCAAATTCTTTTACATCCAGAACTCACCTCTCCCAGATACAGAAGTTCTGACTAACTACCGTAAATCCTCTAATATTAGCCTGTATTTAACTACCGGGTATCATATTTTGGCCGGTGTCGGAGTCGGCGGAGGTGAATAATGGCCGGTTTTTTATTGTGGCCGGGTGGAATGTGGTAACAAGCAAGTACGGGGGCGGTTGTGTCATCTGTCTCACTTTTAATTTGCCAGTGATAGACCGCGAGGGTAACTTTAACCGTGCGGAGTCGAAGAGGAGGCTAAAATTTGATATCAAGTTCAAAGAGAACGTGCTGATTATGCTGCAGAACACTCTGGGGAGCAGTAGCAGGGGTTGTATGAACTAGTCACTAGTCGACTTCACCGCTCTATAGTGACTTTTTATGCCTGTCATCGACTAGTCGCTGTCACGTGATAATGACCGGCAAGAGGCAGTCCACGGAAAAGACAGCAGCCTGCTGTCAGCAGGTGACAAGCTCCTGCGCGTCGGGAGGCAACGCGCTGTACCAGAGCGTCGGTACTGACACCCGCCGTAAAACGGACATTTAACCAAATTGTGACCTTTTCCCTCTTGCAATTTAACCTTCCCCTCACCCCCATCCTAACCTTAACCAGCTTGCGCATGCAAAGCTCTGATTGTTGACGCGCTCCAGACATCTGCGTCCTGAGCACGGCCACAGTAACATTATCAAATCAGGTGTCGCCACCTCAAAAACTAATTTAACACGCGATCGTTCATGTCGGCTCATTTACTTTTATGTTTTCTGTCTTTTATTCTTTTATTTGTGCCTGATGCTTTTCGCTGCTGTGGAGCGGGGCGCATCACCTGTTTTGTCCTCGGTGACGCACCTAACTGATGTGGCCGGCGAGCACTCCGCTGTTTTTGCGGTCGGTAGATCTTTTAGAACTGCAGTTCAAAAGTAACTCATGAGGTGAATATATATGAACCCAGGTAACAGTTTTTCTTTAGGATTGAGAGGAGATGCAGAAAGATAATAAACAGACAGGACAGAAAAATAGTCAAATAAAAACAAGTTAGTTTTTGTACCTGGTGGTTGCAACAAACAGACACCATTGAAGGTAATCAGAAGTGAGGAACAGAAAATGAAATAATTATTTTAATGTTTAGAGCAGCAGGAACTCTGAGAGGCTACAGGTGCATCAGTGAGTTTGCGGCCGCTGCGCAGGGGGAGGGGGGAGAGGGCTGAAGCAGAAACTACCGTTGTTAAAAGAAATGTGTTTAACTTTGAAAATGTGGGCGCAAATTTAATTGTCAAAAACTCCAGTGAACCATTAGTTCATTTTGCTCAAATAGAAATTGAGGCCTGCCTCTAATTCTGGTCCTCCTTCCAATAAAGGCCTGGAGCTTGATGAGGTTGAGTCAAATACAGGCCTGGGCCTGTATTAGAAGATTTACGGTAATTTACACATGCATACATACATACCTATATACAGGGTCCGAAATTTAATTTTTTACTCACCGGCCAAGTTGGCCGGTAGATGATGAAAATCTACCGGCCAAGCATATTTTTTACCGGCCAAAATTCTAAATGATTTAGATCTACCTAAAGCATGTTATTCTATATTATGTTGATTCCAAACAGAGTGACAAAATAATTAAAACATCAATTAATAAGGAAAACAACTCTTTTGTCATTTTTACTATTTATTTATTTTTAGAGATGTTTTTATGAACTCTTTCATTGAAATCTAGTCAGACTCCTTGTTTTCTCTGTCCATGAAGTATGGCCTCCTGCTTCTGACACCGTCTTTGTGCCAAAGCATTACAGCCTCATTTGGGTCATAGTCCTTGATCTCTGGAGAACACAGCTGCACCATGAGAATATCAGAAAGTGTGTCAGGGCTAGGGTTGTCACGGTAACCGGTGTAGCAGTAAACCCCAGTAAAAAAGTAGACAATAATAATAACCGTCTTGTTTTAAAAAAAAAATATATTATCTCGGTGGATTACCGTGGCTGCGGTGTAGGTGCGGTGACCCTTACCAGCCACCGTATCAGCTGTAGTTGCTGGCGGCACATGCGCACTTTTTTGTTTATGACCAAAACTTTCTTTAAGCTAAAGCTGAAATAATGGCCAGAGGAGGAGACGGCACTCGGGACATTTATTATCCCTCAAAGAAGACAAAGTCGGAAGTATGGGCATTTTTTGGATATTTGAAGAATGCCGAGGGACAGTTGTCTGTGAAAGGCAGCAACGCTACGTGGCCATCATAATGTAGCCATTGTCTCACGACTCCGCCATCTCCAGTTCGCCACTTTTCACAAAATCTTCTGGTTGCCACTGGTCCTGGTGGTTTTTCTTCCAGTTCGACGAGTTTTCATTTGGAAGGCTGGCTGACTCCAGTTAAAAACCGCCACATTTCACCGCTAGTTTTAACACGAAGCTAACTGCTAACTTGATAAACTGATTGAATGGGATAGGTGGAAATGACGTTGGATGCGGCGCTCACGTTTCGCGTACGTTTGTGTAAGTTGCATGCAGGCGGGAGGAGTATCAGAAATCCGTGGAAGATGACTGATAAACATAACTAATTTGGTGCAAATATTTACTCGCCAGGTGGCAGGTAGAGCTCAAAAATTTACTCGCCAAATGGAGCAATTTACTCGCATTTGGCGAGTGGCGAGTGTTAATTTCGGACCCTGCCTATATACATACATACATACATACATACATACATACATACATACATACATACATACATCACAACTAATTCCATCCATCACACCAATGCTTAGTTTAATTGTTATGTTTTAATTGTTTGAAAATAAATTCTTACTTTTATAAACCCGACTGTTTTCTGAATCAAAACGAAGTGTGTACAAACCCCTAATAAGTAAAGAATCCTAGAATCTTCTGATTAAAGCACAATACAGACCAGGCAGGGTGATATTCTATATTTAGATTGAGTATCCCAGCTTATTGCTCATAAGTAGAGGTAATATATATTGAGTTCTTAAAGTACTCAGTTTACCAAACCCTACAATAGCAATCATACAGTGTGGTAAGAAAGCACTGATTCCTCTGACTGCCTTTTAGTTTACTTTGTCTTTGGAAGTGTGCACATAATTTATGGTTGCAGTATGTAATTTTTCAATTTCTGCTATTTTCTTCCACCTTGAGTGTGCTTTTGAGGATCATCCTCTGTGAAGACGTTTCGGATGGTTTGATGTAATCAGTGTTCTGTGCATGAAGAAAATCTTTTATCTCAGCAGGAGACTTAATGAATGTGGCAAGTCAAATATGAGCCTAACGGATGCAATATTATTTTCTCTATGGCAAAAGGTCTTTTTTTCTCTTATCTCTTTGTTCAATCCCAGTTTCTAGCAATCTTATTATAGAGAAAACAACGGTTAGTTGTTAAAGATGAAACAAAAGTCACGTTACATCATAAAAACGTTTAATCAAAGTTGTAGTACACTTGTGAATAGTTTTACTAAATACATTTGTGATAAATGTTTGTGTATTGTCATACCTAATGCAAAGCTGCTGAGCTGCTCATGTACAAACGCTGCTGCTACATCTAAAATACACAATTCATGTCTGAACTGATTTCTGTGTACATTCAGCTAAGATGAATTCTTCATTCATAATGTTTGATCTTCCTTTGTTGAACTCTTTTTACATTTATTTAATTTTCTCTTAAAGAATTATGCATTAAAATGTGCTGCGACCTCCCCGGCCTGGTACAGACCTGATAAACAACTCTCATCAGCTTTTATGAAATCTGAACTGTCAGTCTTTGTGGAGCTTTTGGGTAGTTTTTGATTAGCATTCATAAATATTAGGTTAGCTTCTGGAGAAGTGGGTGCCCTTTAAGTAATTAACCACTTTTACAAATATTCCTCTACATGTAAAAAGCAGCACTTTTTCATACAAGTTTTCAGTATCCAGTGTTTATATTTGTAGAAGACAGCTGATGAAATAATTGTCATGTTAATGTAGTTGAAAAGGCAGGTTTGAGAATGGGAATTGATTAAGCGTAATGCAGAAATGGATCAATCGGGGTCTCATTGTTGTGCTGGAAGGTCAGCAAGAACAGCTTGTGTTTTTCTGTTGGTCCTCTTAGTCACTGAATACAGATCAGATCCTCCCTGAAGGTAGTTTCACAAGAGGGCTGAGGGTTTTCTTCAAGAAGAATTTTTGATGCATTTGTAACTGAAGGTTATTAAACTACAGGTATATAAATAAAACTGATTTCTGTATAAGTGCAAAATAAGGAACAGTCAATTATTATTGACTTCTATGTGGCTCAGCAGTACTGACTGTGAAAAAGTCAGCATGATAAAATCTGAAGTAATTAAAGATTACGTTGACAAGTTAGTGATGGTTAGGGTTAGGGTTAGGGTTAAAAATGCTGACCAGAGTTTCTGCTTGAAGAAGCTGGTAAGTTTTGCTTTTACTCAGTTTTACACACACTCACCATCTTCCAGGTGAACTTGAGGGAGGTGGCAGCAGTCACATCATTTAGGTCGTGGCTGTAATGTTTATTTTAGGTCCGTGACTTTAACGCGTTAATTACGATTAATTAATTAGAAAAAAATGATGCGTTAAAAAAATTCACGCATTCAATCGCAGCTTGCATTTCGAGCAAGGCAGAACCTTTGTCATTGCACGACTTCCTCGTAGACCGAATATCACTGACACACACAACAATGCACAGTGCTAATGGCTACTAAAACGGAATAAAAACAGAAAGAAGTTGCCTTGCTTGGACTGATGCAGGATTTAGGAAACACATCTGCCTCTTTTCTTAACTTGGGAAAAAAAAACTTCCAGACAACAACGGAGTACCTGTCGCGGACATTTTTCAGAGATCGTCTTTGCTGCAGCTGCCCGGTGGCACCGGAAACTTTACAAAAGTTGCAGTAAGCTATATTTTTAACATTTACGTAACATCTGTGTTGCGCTGAAAGCTCCAGACAGAATTATTCTGTGCCCTAACAGTAGTTTATGAAAGTAGTCAGACAAACGAGAGGCACCTGGCTGCTGCTGGGAGAACGCTCCGTGTTCTCACTACTCTGTAAACAATCACAAACAACGTGTCTTACAGTTGAAAACAGAAGTTTAAGTTAAAACAGAAACACTCTAAAACTTTTCTGATGATTTTCTAAACAATTCTGTCGGGGAATTATATGTTTCTGAGACGAGTCACTGTCTAAACATCACATGCATTACTATCATTAAGCAGCGAGGTGTGTTGAAGCTATCAGCTAAGGAAGTCTTGCTCCATGGTCTCACCAAACTCCTCCCATGCCCGGGCTTATGCCTTGGCGACCATCCGAGCCGCGTTCCGCTTGTACTGCCGGTCAGCTGCCTCTGGAGTCCCACAGGCCAAAAAGACCTGATAGGACTCTTTCTTCAGCTTGACAGCATCCCTAACCGCCGGTGTCCACCAGCGGGTTCGGGGGTTGCCACCACGACAGGCACCGACGATCCTGCGACCACAGCTCCGGTCGGCCGCTTCAACAATGGGCAATTAATTAATATAAATATGATATCTGCATGATTGATTTTTTTGCTTTACTATCTCTTGCTTTTATTTCTATCCACTTTTCTACGTTTTGCTTGCTTCATCTCTTCCATTCTGCTGTTAGCCACATTCCTTTTTAGTTGAGCTGCAGCTCATTTTTACTCTTTTTTTGTTCAAAAACAACCAAACAGACAAACAGAATCAGCAGCAGCATATTAATCAGATGAAAATTAGCTTTTTATTCTCTTGATCAAAATGTCACATGGGTGTTGATAAATGATGATTGCAACTTAATTACAGGGAAACAATACAATCAACTTTTCATTTTAATTTAGCTTTAAGTATTAAATTGAGCTTTCTCAGGCTGTTTTGAGCTCCATGTGTTGCTTCCTTCCTTTTTGTTATTTTCTCAGTTACTCTGCCCACCCCCTGGAAGGACAATGTGGCGCTTTCGCTGAGGGCAAAAGGTATTACAATGTTCGGATGAGAATCCCCCAGAATATGTAGTGATATAAAAATGATCAAAGAACATATTATCTACTGTTTGCATCACTGGTTTTTCCAGAATGTAGCATCAGACGTTGTGCTGCAGCAACAGATAACCAGATAACCATGGTTCTTCCCTCCCATCCACTTCTCTCTGCACATTTTGGCTTCTTTGCTTGCTGATTTTTCTCTTCCTACTTCATATTTTATTATTTTCTCCTTCTCACCCTGATGGCAAAGGTTTTCACTTCCTTTTTTATAGTTTTTACAACAAAACTATTGTATGCTCCCATTCCTCCTTAAGTCCGTGAGCCCTAAAGCTACGATAGCAGCTCGGATTGAGGTCAGAGGTCACTAGAACCAGGGAGTAGTGGATGTATCCATATTTTTCAGCCTCAGGTTTGAGAGCGGTAATAAAACCAAAGCTGGTACTGGTTCCTGTCTGCTTTGCATTTACACCGGAATATTTATTTCTCCATTGCACTGATCATCCTCACTTCATGGAAAAACCACAGTCCTTGAGTCATTTGTGCTCTCATCATCATCATCACCAGTGCAGAGCTCCGAAAATGTATTTAAAAGACTATTGAGTAGGCATGTTCTGATCACGTTTTTTTGCTCCCGATCCGATACCGAGCCATTTGATTTTAAGAATCTGCCGATACAGAGTGCCGATCCAATGAGGAGTGAGCACCACCTCACCCCTGCCACGTGGACCTCAAGGGATAAACCATCAACCCTGCTCAATGGTCAACTTACCTCGCGGGGTCACCCATAAAGACAGTGGGAGGGTTAAAGTTTGGCAAAATGAAAAACAAAAATATTTGTCGACTAAAATTGACTAAGACTAAAATGCATTTTCCTCAGTAAGACTAAAACTAAGATTCCTGCCAAAAGCAACACTAATGCATACATATGAATAAAGAGTATATCATCATAAATCACCTTATCCCTGCCAAATCTCTGATTTGCTTATTATGAGTTAATTCAGTGTGTTTGATTCACTGCACCTGGGTGCTTCATGCTCTCTCAATTCAGTAAGGATGTAATTAGTTTTTCACACACATTTTCTGCATTTTGGCCCAGTTAGTGTTAAATTAATAATAACCTAATGTAATATGTCACATGTGTGGTTGTGGCAGACACAATTTTAAGACCTAGTTCTGTTTTTTTTCCTTTTCTACTGAAAAATAAAACCTTGAAATGATAAAGGAAAATCCCCTTTATCAAGATCACACACTAGTTAAAAACTGTTTATCAAATCTAATTGCATAAAGAAACAGTCTCAAAGTTATTAGTTGCATCTATAATTTTGTGTATAATTTCAGACTACAGTTTTCACATGATCCAAACCAACCTGGTTCTATGTAGAGAAGTAATTGATCCCTAAACCTAATAATTCGTTGTAATGCAGTACTAGGTCATGTATGACTTTATTTGGAGATTGCTTTATTCAGGCAGGAGATTGAACAGGATACAGCAAGCCAACGCGCTCAGTTTGCCATCCTATTCTCTTTAATACCTCCCCAACATGTCTTGCTGACTACTCTCGTTTCACCCCTACGAGGCATTCAATGCTATCTGTATAGGAGAGGCTGTGTTCATACTGCCTAAAGCTACTCTATAATGTGGTTGCTGTTAGTATTGGTTCAGATGAGATACCATATACTATATATACCAGTTCTATTAAGACAGCTGCTGAACTGGTGTTCCTGCACCCTAACGTCTAACTTCTACACTCAAATGAATAAAAAAAATTTGGACAAAACAATCCAGAACTTTTTATATTAACATTCATTTTTAACACATTTATGCTATTTTGAGCTGTCTATATTGAGCTATTTCATTTTTATTATGAGGAATACATGAAAATTGAAGTAAATCTTAGTAAAAACAGGTCCTGGTCAGAGTCCGTTAAGATGAATATTTTTATAACTCAAACATGAGAGATCTTACGTCTAGGGCCCGACCGATATGCTTTTTTTGGGACCGATACCGATATAAAACTTTTAACAAAGGCCGATAGCCGATATAATGGCCGATAAATCTCCCTCACAAAAAAAGAAATAAATACAAATGTTCTTAAGATTAAACCCTTCATTCTCTGCCTTTTTGATGCTAACTTATTTCTATATTACACACCAAAGAACTGTCTCAATAACTCACTAGGGTTTCCAAGTAATGCAAATAAGATTTATTTTGCAATCTCAAAAACAACAGAACACACAAACTACTACTGAAGATGAGCAGATGCTGCAGATGACATCACCGGATGGATCTTTAGTGAAGTAGTCCCACACCTTACTACGACCCTCTTTTTCCATCTGTAATAAAATAATCAGCATAAAAGTACAGTTATATATCTGTTGATACCTAGACAAAGTAAAATACATTAAATGTGGCATTTTTATACTTAAAAGTTTAAAAATTATCATGTAAATAAATGATATCATGCATTGTGGCTCAAAACCAATGGCTCTGTTTTTGTTTGGTTCCCCAGCTGTTAAGGTTTTCTCATTTAGTATTCAAGTCTTTTTTTTTTTTCTTCCACTGAATTTTCTACTCTGTTTGTTGTCAGGTTTTTTTTTCTAGTTATTCTTCTTTCCCTTTTAGGATTCTTTCTTCTTTAAAATTATTTTCATTTATAGTTCCTCCCATGTTCCCCTGCTGTCCTCTGCTCCCACTCACAGCTCCTCCTCATAACTAGTCCTCTGTCATCTCACTCCTCAGTGCATACGGTTCAGTTTCAGTCGTACTCTGCTGGTTTCAGCGTCCTAGCTACCCGTTTTTATTTCTGTCACCTGATTTTTGGCATTAAAATACTTTTGAGTTTTACACTTTTGTGTTTTGATCCTTTCCAAAGCCGACAGTATTAGGAAAATAAAAATAAGATACGTTAAATGACTAGTATGTGGCAATGTATAAGCCTTATGTAAAATATAAGGCTGAAAAAATACTATAGATTTATTCTATTGTAGAGAGGAATGCTTATTTTCTCGTTTTACCACCCCTACTCCTCTCGGGGGGACTCCCTGCACAGCGTTTCATTGCTTTGTTGCCAACATGATCGTTTCGGCGTCTGCACTATTTTTTTCTCGAGCCGCGGGTGAACCGCGTGAGTTTGAAAAGACTGCTGAAGAGCGGAGGAAATTGTCTGAGAATGTTCCAGAAAGTCTACCAGAAAAAGGCCAATGTTACTTACTTACTGCCCTGCGTGACTAAAGGGGAAGCAGCGTGAGCTCTGCATAGAGCATAATGCTGCGGCAGTTTAATTTTATTTTTTCAGGTTAACTTTTCAATACGAGGCCACGAGGCACACAATAAACTTAGGAAGCATGTTGAGGGGAAACATACTTTTGTCATAGCTTATTTTACCGTTCAACTTACCACTGACACAACAAATATGCGTAAAACTGAAGACTTACCTCCTACTTCCTCATCACCGTCGTCTCTGCTTGACTGAATTGCTTCTGCTGCATGTGTGCTGTGACGGTGACTCCACCCCCCAAGGAGTGGAGCCTCACAACATAAGTTCATAAAGCTGGCGCCCTCTGCTGGAGCGGTAGCGCAATATCGGCCATATCGTCCGTCTTTTTGGCCGATAGCCAATAGTGTTAATGATCCCTATATCGGGCGATAATATCGGCCGGGCCCTACTTATGTCCCCGCTGTGTCGTATCTCTGTCTTTGTTTAGTGAGAACATTGTGAAATCATCCTAATACTGAATGCTTTAGCCTGCAGATATAGATTTACTTCTGCGTGTATCAGATTTTGATTAAAAGAAGAATTTGACTGAACAGAACAGATGAATCCTTTCAGTTGTGTTTGCTGTCCTTGTTGTTGGGGATTCGACTCTCAAACCAGTGGGAGGTCGTTGATTGATTCCCATACTTTGCATGGTTTGTCATTATTGGGCACAATCAACAGGGTAGAAAACCAAAATTAAACTCTTGGGCTGCAGCGTGTGAAGGGAAGGACTGGGGCATTGTCATGCAAATGGAACGAATAATTATTCCCCAAATTCCTTTTGTGCTCATTTAAAACATAATCTAATCAGTTTAGGAATCAACTGGCTTCGGGCAACAGAGATGAAATGGGAAACATGTACATTGAAAGGCAACTAGGGTTCGGATAGTTAAAGAATGTGTTTCATTTGCATCCGTTGCAAAGTAGCTCTTTTTGTCTCTGGGGTTTCTTAACTTTGAGTCAAAACAGAAGAAGAAAAAAAAAGATCAGATGCTGTCAATAAAGATGACAGGGAGCCTCTGACTCTGAGATGGAGAGAGATGATTGCTGTATGGATCACAGTAAAACTGCTAGAAGCCATCAAAGTGGGAATAGATGCAGCAGATAGATGGCAGAAAACATGGGAAGAAGTGTGGCAAAATGATAAGGAAGAGAGGAAAGGAGGGCATCAGAAGGGCTGTCAAAATATTCAGGTGACCAAAGCAACTCGAGTAACTTGATGGTTGAGGCTAAGTGGAAAACACCTTCTGGAGCTTCAAGCTGTGGCTCAGGTGATGTCGATTAACTTGCCAGCTTCCTCCTCATCTCTGGTGGACCTCCCTGTAGGGAAAATGATGCCAATTATCACATCACGCTTTACTTATTGAGTGTGTGAAAAATGTTATATAATCTGGGATAATTTGCCTGTTTCACACATGGAAATAGATTTAGTAGAACACTTTAAAAGCTTTCATGCGTATGCAGATGTGTTCTCTCATTGTTCATGTGAAACTTTAGGAGGTTGTGTAATTACAGAGAGTTGGTAAAGTTGTCTTGTATAACATAAGCAGTCTAGGGTTCCCCTTGATTTGAACTTCTCGTTATCTATTATGCTCACATTGGCTTACCTTATTATGTAGAGTGGTAAAATGTTGTACTTTTAAGCTTAATATATTACCTTTGCTGTATGACCAATAAGCTGTGATACTCAATATAAATATAGAATATCAACCTGCTTGGTCTTTGGATGTTTAATCAGAAGATTCTAGGATTCTTTGCTTTTTCAGGGATTAAACACACTTCGTCTCAATTCAGACAGAGTCAGGTTTATAAAAAGCAAGAAATTTATTTTCTAAACAAATTAAAAACAAGACAAGTTAAATAGGACGACTGTGATGGATGAATCTACGTGGATGTGATGTGATGTATGGTGATTTAATGGTGTGTGTTTATCAAAACCTTGTATCTAGAAAAACTGAGTTCTGGGTGTGAAAAGAATCTGGTTTGCATTAAACTATGAATTTGGTTCTTATCAAAACCGGCATCAGACACAATTTGGCTGTGTTCTACGTACCCCTGAGGAGACTCCCTTTCGGATCCGAGATGTCGGGGAGGTCGGGTGACCCCAAGGTACCGAAGTTGTAGAAAAGGCCACAGTACAACCAGGTCAGTCCAGAGTCATCTCCCGGGTAACAACAGATAGATGAAACCGTTTGAGCCTAGAACAGCTGTTTCTGAATAGCTGAAGGAACCGTTTTGCTGTGTCAGCTGTAGGCAGTTTTTAGTTTGTCGAAAGCTTTGGTTTGAAGAGGGCTTGCTCTGGGTGGGAAACAATCACTGGATGGCCTGTCCGTAACTTTCTCTAGAACTGTCCCACCGTCTAGTGCGCTCTGTTTTAATATTCTCATATTATGATTTCTTGGCCAACCGGGACATGCCATGTTAAGGAGTGTTCACAAGCAAACCTCAGAACAGATACAGGATGTTCTGATTTGTGGCCAAGAAAATATCTATGTGTCATGATGTTTAACTTAACTTTAATTAATCTCTAATGAACCTTGTGTCTGAGTGTAGATAATGATTCACTTGTTAAATCTAAAATTGCTGATCATAATATCAAAATGTTTCATTTCAGCCACAGTAATTTAAGCACAAATTAATCAACCCTATTAATTTAAGCACAGATTAATCAAAACATTATTGATCATTTTATATAACATTTGTTCATTCCATTTCACGATTAACTCATATGAGCTGAAAATAGTCTCTTTATTCAGAGGCATGAGGAATCCTGCGGTGTTATCAGAAGAAGGCTTTGTTTGGGAACACAGGCTGACATCGTGTTCCTCCTGAAATGTCAACAAGGTTTGCAGAACCTTGTTGCTTTTTGGAAGATAGAATTTAAAATCCACCTTAGAGAATGGAATTCATGTCTGCCGATGACTGGTGGCATGTTGGTCAGTTTTTCGGTGAAACAGACCATTGCTAGACATTACAGTTATCATTAATATTCTAAACGTTTGAAATAAAAAAATTTCAAAAATCTTTTTTTATGTTTGTGAAGTCCAGCAAGCTGCAGATATAAATACAAAAGTTTCAATGATCCATCCGAAACATGCTGATGAATTTCAGTATTTGCTGAGAGGTTTAGAGCAACGTTGATATTTTAACGAAGAGTTTCAGTGGCTTTTACACTTAAACAGTTTAAGAAGATGAAACAATGGGAACAGATTTCTTTCCCATTCTTTTGGGGTTGTCTTTCAGGTGAACAGACTTCACTCATGCACAGTAACACGCTTCATTGATGAAGCCCCATCCTATGTCATTTAATTTGTTTTCTTTTTGCAAGGGCGGAGATCCAAGTGTGTGGGAGGTCAGCAGCAGCATCTTGTTGTTTGGCTCTGAGGTCAGTGCTGTTAGTAAAGCAAGAATGGGTAGAGAACAGCCAGAGTTAAAAGCCATACTGATGCTGGTTCTTCTCAAGGACAAGCGCACGGAAATGCTTGTAACTGCTGGTTCCTGTGGGAAGGAAGAATGAGAAAACAAGATGAGCAAGATGAGGTGCTATTGAGTTGTCAATCAAAGTAGCACTGTGAACTTTGTTCCTGTGCATTGGCATGTCCAGTGTCTACTTGCATCGTTGGTGTGTTAATGAAGCCTCCTGTTTTTTGTGTTTTGAAGGTTTTAACTGTGGAAAGTGAAGTCCCTCAAGTCTAGATTATAGCTTATAGATAGGTGTTTGGTTGCTGCAGTAAATTTGAGAAAAATATAATTACATACATGTATTTTATCAGTGAAAGGCCAGTATGTGCTAAAATGACCCTTAATAAAATGTCACTCAGACCTCCACCACCTTTTGTGGCCAGAACATCGCACTTGCAAAAGTTGAGCTGACGTGCCTGTTGCTGCAGTCTGGTTCCAGCACGTTTCCTGCATGTTTTAGACCTGAAGCACAACTGATTTGTTTAATTTAGTTATGAATCACTCTCCTAGACACTAAGGAAGGCTCGAGAGACATTTCAGCTGTTAGATTAAGTTGTTTATTAGAGGAACGCACAGTGAGGAGATAAGTTTCAATTTTGGTTTTACTAACTGGACACTAAGGGGCACTAAAAGCAAGGCTCCCTTTTATGAATGAAAGTGCAATAAAACTGCGGTCGATCCCATCCATTGCAAACTTAATCTGTATGTCTTGCAGATAAAATAAAGTATTTTTTTTACCTAAATCAAATCCTTAAAGGTGTGGAACACTATAAAAGCATTTAAAAAATCTCTTTTTTCATGCAGGTCTTCTACACCAATTTCCTGCATTAGCTTTTGGCAGAAAACAGATGGTGAAACTAGGATTAGAAAAGCCTGACAGATCTACGTCAGTTTCATTTAACGTTCATGGACTCACCCATCTTGACTTGTGACAGGGAAGGCTGTTGTTGGTTTAGCCTCTAGGAAACAGCAGAGAACATATTGGCTACTGGAAGCTAACTGTTAGCATTAGCAACTTCACCACACAGCAGAACTCCTTCAGGCTTGTGTTACATTGCTGTTATTCAGTTCGAGATGATATGTCCAGACATCAGCAAATGAGTCTGGAGCTCAGCTGTGATGTGGCTCACTTCTAGTTCCTGAAAATAGTGCACCAGTGCTTTCTTTCCCCAGAGTTGATTAAACGAGTGATCCACACCTTTAATCCAGAGGCAGACGGAGCGTGGGCAGGTACACCTGGCTGCAGCACAAAGAAAGGGGTGGGGTCAGGCCAGTTATCTCTGCTAGTTCAGTGGTATTATTGTTTGCCTTTGTTTTGTTTCGCCCTCTGCTGACGCTGGTTAGACTCTAGGTGGTGTCGGCATTAATTCATTTAGCTAGCTGAAATATATTTCATTGATTTATATTTAATTTTTTTTATTGCTTTCTGCAGAATCTTTTATGTCTCTAAAGATCTTTGAATTTGATTGTTTCTCAGCAGCATTTTAGCTGAGAGACTCTGCTCACACATGGACTCACACTGGCTAAATAAACAAAGAAAGCAAAGAACAAACAGATTAGTCCTTATATTTCAAACAACTTACCAATAAAGGGTTGAAAACATAATACTGGCAAGTGTTGCTAAAAAGAAAAAAAAATTATGCCGCGACCGGGAGGCAAACCTGCGCAAAACTACACTCATGCCTCACACTGTGACCACTGCACCACTGAATCCAATGCTATGTAAATGGTGCCTAGTACACTTACCTCTCGCCATCACGTGTCATTGTAGATGGGACATATTGTTTTCACGGCGGCATTCCAATATAATTAATTTCAGAAGTAATTTGTCAGAATATCCACAGAATGTCCAGGTTTCAGAACCGAGACCAGACTAGCTTCAGGGGGAGGAGAAATGCCCGGTAGTGGGCAACTTTCTGCCATTTGCAGGAAAAAGCTTTACATCTACCACATTTCAGTTGAGACAGGAAAATGCATGAATGCAGCCGAAAAAGGGTTTGGGGGTATTTCTTAAGAGGAAATGACAATGCCACATGATAAAAGTTTCCTAAAAGTTGATTTTTCATGATATGAAGCATTTACAAAAACCGTTCAATCAATGAACCTCTCTGTCCTTCTCAGTCTTGCGTTTTAGGTGACATTAGTTATAGCGCCCCCCTCAGTTCCGGAATGTAACTGTTGCATTTTCCAAATATGTTATGAGTCGGACAACTGGCCCGACACCGTCCCTTTCTGCGTGCCGCAGCCAGGTCCTTCTCAGAGTGGGAGGCTGAGGTTGGTTAGTTTTGTCTCCAGTCTGTAATGAATGATTGTTTTAAATGTGGAGCTAAAGCCTGGCATGGCTGTCCTCTTGTTCCAGATGGGTTGGGGCCATGTGAAGGAGTGTGACTAAAGCATCCTTCCAGTTTACAAACCCATGGAGGATGAATATGGTGGCTGTGACTAGTTTCTACAATCATTTTTTAATGCCTGGCATGAGATCTAGTTACAGGAAGTCATTCAGGCTGTTGTTTGTGGTCTGATTTGCAATAAAGGTGGTTGCTGAGGACTTCAGATGAGGTGGCACAAGTGCCAGTACTTAGTTCAGTAAAGATTAGGGTGGAACACTAGATTGATAAAAATATTACCATCCTAATATCAATGTAATCAAAGAACCGAGCCTAATTTTTAATAAACCATCCTCTGTGATATTCTGAGCGAGGTGCATTTTCATGTTGGTTTGATGGACTGTCCCGTCTATCCATACAAGCACCTGGTTTAGATGATCGTGGGAAGAACACTAAGCACACAGGTGCTGACTGCTGTGTCATTTTGTGATGATGTCACATAAACAGAGGAATAATGTTGCTTTTATACAACACATCACAGGATTAAAAAATAACATCACTGTCATGTGTATTTAAATTCCACGGAGCCTTAAAACAATTAGTAAGAATTTATAGTGAAATTATCCCAAAAAATCTAATGTGGACTAGGGCTGGACGATCTAAAAAATAAGCATATAGATAAAAAAACATATTGATCGATGCTGATAATTATTGAAAAATATTTTTTAAAAGAAACTGTAGAAAATATATTATAAGTGTGGCCCTGGCCATTTTATGCTATTCCAATCCAATCCAATCCAATTTTATTTATATAGCGCATTTAAAAACAGCATGTCAGCTGACCAAAGCACTGCACAGAGTTAAAACCTAAAAAGCCATTTAAAATACACATACATACACATTAAACACAGATAAAAGCTTTCATAAAATAGAAGCACCTAAAAACAATACAAATGTATAAAACAGCCAATAAACGAGAAGTCAATAAAAACAGAAGTCAGTAAAACAGAAGAGCCACGGCATAAAAGACCGATCATTGACCAAAAGCCAAATTAAAGAAATGTATCTTCAGGCTGGATTTCAACTGTGCCAGTGAAGAAGCCTGGCGTACCACCAGAGGGAGTGCGTTCCAAAGTCTTGGAGCTGCAAAGGCGAACGCGCACTCCCCACGAGCTTTATATTTCATTTTAGGGACTATGAGCAATAGATGATCAGCAGACCTTAATGACCGGGGGTGGGGGGTGGGGTGGGGGTGGGGGTGTAGGGGGTGAGCAGCTCTGACAGGTTTAAGGGGGCTAGACCATTCAGGGCTTTGTGAGTAAAAGTTAGAACCTTGTGTTGAATTCGAAATTGCACATTAATCCAGTGTAGATCCGCCAGAATGGGAGTGATGTGGCAGCGTCTATTAGCATTAGAAAGAAATCTGGCTGCAGCTTTCTGGACTTTCTGCAGACGATTTAGGACAGATACATTTACACCAATTAGAACAGAGTTTGAAAACTCGAGTCTGGAAGTGATAAATGTATGAATAACAGATTCTAAGTGTGGCCTCTGAAGAATGGGCTTTAGTCGGGCAAGGCGACGAAAATGGAAGAAGCAGGATTGAACAGTGGCATTAACATGTGCACTCATTGATAAGTCAACATCCAGTTTAACCCCAAGGCTGGTCACACATGAATTAAGGTTTACGGGGGAGAGATCAAAGGCAGCAGAAGTATGCAGATGATGTTTTGGTTTGAATAGAATGGCCTCAGTCTTATTGTCATTAAACTTCAGGAAATTGGAAGCTAGCCAGGTTTTAGTTTCTGAGAGACAATCTGAGAGCTGGGTAATGGAACTTAGTTGATTTAAAGCCATATAAATTTGACAGTCGTCTGCGTATATGTGATAATGTAGGCCGTGTTTAGCAATGATATTTCTCAGTGGCAACATATAAATAGAAAAGAGGAGTGGACCTAGAATTGAGCCCTGGGGAACTCCCCAGGGGAGTGGGACAAAAGGAGAGGAGCAATCGCCTATGTGGATGCTGAAGCTCCTGTCAGACAGATAGGAGTGAAACCAATTTAGCGCGGTCCCTGTGACTCCAACAAAAGATTTCAGCCTAGTTAGCAGAATGTTATGGTCAACTGTATCGAATGCCGCTGATAGGTCTAGCAATAGTAACAGAACACAGGAACCAGCATCAGTTTCTGTCATTTAACACACGAATATGTGCAGACTCGGTGCTATGATTTGGCCTAAAAGCAGCCTGAAAATGGTCAAGTAGTGAATGTTCCAGTAATTGGTGTGAGAGTTGAGCATGTAGCACTTTTTCAGTAACCTTTGATAAAAAAGGAAGTTTGGAGATTGGACGGAAACTTGCATAATCATTTTGATCCAGGCCAGGTTTTTTCAATTATTCCTATATTCCTTAATTAACTATAAAGAACAGACAAAAACGGACTTAAATTCAATGTTTGATTTAAACATCTTTATTTTACTGGGGCTGAACCATTTCAGGAAAAGTTCAATTGTGTCTGTTTTTCAAGCCGAAATTACGATTTCAGTCTGATTTTCTTCAAATCAAGGTTTAGCTGCAGCACATTATTCACAGTATACAGCGATATTTACAAACAAGACAGGAAATGACTTCATACCATCCTGTTTTCACTCATTCCCTCACTTTTCTGCAGCGCTGTTTATTTTTTCCTCCTGTTTTACAGATTTGTCCCCATCAATACTTACAGGTCCCTTCATGTTAATGTAGTAATTGCTCCTGGCATTCCACACATGTGCCACCCTCACCCCCATCTCACAGTTATTGGAGGCACGCTAATTTTGTGCGTGTGTATGTGTGTGTCATGGCAGCTTTGACACACTTCTTGGTAACGTAGAAATCTCAGAGCATGTGGGCGGTGCCAAAGACGCACAGAGTTTGTGATGTCCTGCTGTACTTAGTAAACTAAAGTGGGCGTGAGCATTGTCAATTTTGGAGACCCCTGATAAGAACGCTGCTTCCTAAAAGTGATAAAGAGCCGTTTCGTTTGTGACCGATGCATCACTATTGCTGAGCGTTGGCTGCAGAGACTGATGGTCAGTCGGCCACAGCCCTGTTACGGCACTACAAAAGGGGAAGAAAACAATCGGGAAAATAAATAAATGTAGAACTGAAGAACTGGCCTCAGCTCCCATAACAAATGTAGCTACTTTTTCTTTTGGAACAATTTCCTACGTCTCTTCTGCTGTGATGTCTTGTTTAAGCCACATGCTGTCTGTTTAGGTTTGAGAGGGGAGGACAGGAAGAAAGGAAACTTTTTTATCGAATTTTTTATCTACCCATTGTTTTCCCAACGCACCACACGTCTGTCGATAGATAATATATCATTATTGAGTTATTGTCCAGCTCTAATGTGGACCTAATTTCCTTTATTTCAAAAGAATTTGAACACATTAGCCTAAACAGACATAGTTTTAACTTAAGCTTGAATTGCTGATTAACGTTATAAACGGTGCCCTGCTGAGCATCAACACGGACAGCGGCATGCCGAAGTTGAGCTTCCACCCCTCCTCCCTCCTGGACGCGGCTGGCACAGCTGTTCAGAGTTTGTCTGATGACACTTAAGGAGTGATGCTCCCTAAAACGCCTGCGCTGGGTTAGGGTTACTTTGGGATTTAATATCACTATATTACTGCCCAGCGATACCCCTCATCTTAGTGTAAAATGTAATGCTTGACAAGCAGCTTGTAGCACCCTACCCAAAACACGTAGGCTGCCAGCTGCTCCAGGGGCTCAGATCTGAGTCTTTGTCCCCAGATCACATTGTGTTGAAATTAACTAAAATTAATTAAAACAATTCATGTTTTCAGCTGTGAGAGCTGAAGACAGATGTTTTCTTAAAAGGAACTCCGGCTATGAGGACGTGTATGCCCTAATAAGCCCAAGTTTTCTGTTGCACCAAACTATGTTGTTAGAAACACACAAAATATTGCAGTTTATTTATAAATCTGTGATATTTAGTACATTTTTGGACATACGTATGACGCCATGTTTTCTGCAGGCAGTGCACTCTGGGGGAGATGATGTATATTGGTTGCTCTAGGAAGAGTAGCCATTGACGCTAGTGTTTGTTTACGCGCTCACTGTATTAATAATGAAGTAAAATGCCGTATTGTGCTGCTTTTGGATGTAATTTCCAGTCATGGGGACAACAAGGGGAGTGATGGGAGTTTACACAGCTTTCCCACTGGCAAGAAGAGGAGAAAGCAGGGGAAGATGCCTGTGGATGGACACAACTTCCCAAAGATCCGCGGCTGTGTTCCCGACATTTTTCTCCTGATGCGTTTGAGGCTTATAGTCGACCACAACTACTTAAAGAGCTCACCAGAGTGGCTGGGTATAAGAGAAGGCAGAAAATAATGATTTACCAACCATTTTCCCACACAAGGAGCCTAAACGCCCTCGGAGAGACAAGAGATGCTGGACAACCCGCTCCTGCAGCTGCCGCTTCCGTCACGTTGAGCCAACCATCGGACACGCCACTCGTCACAGATGAAGCTGAACATTCACCTCTCCCGTCAGTAAAACAAGCAGTAAGTGTAGCAACACAGTGTTCTCCAAATATATAATATCTGCAAAATTTATTCAAGTCGTTTCACTGCATATCCTAATAATTTTTAAAGCACACGACAGCTCTGGATGCTAAAATTTAAATCTTTCATAACTGAATAAGTTTGATTGCACGATAGCTTACCGTTAACTTCTGCTGACAAAAATGTGAGCTCTTGACAACAAACACTCTCCCTCTTGGTTACCATGGAGACACATTTGCCGCACATGCACCACCGGTTTTGTCCTGCACTCGCTTCATCCCGCCCTTCTTGCTCTTCATGTTGAAGCTCGTTTTGTGAAACATGGTCAATGATGTCATCATTAATGTTTCACTCTGGTTCAAACCGAAAAGGCTGAACAGATGACATGTTGATGTCGCAGAACAATCACTACAGGGTCCCAAAGCCAGCTGGTGCAACCACAGTTCAACCATATAACGTCACTACCCAGAGTGCATTGCGACGCTAACTACAATGGCGACCTACGAGTTAAACTTTTTTTTTTTTTTTTTACAAATTTTATAAAAATGAAGACATTAAGAAGGTTTTTTACACCACTTTAATATGACTGATGCTATCATTTATGTTTTAAGAACCACAAAGTTTTGTAACCTGGGTTCCTTTTAATGATCTCAGCATTTTTGTAAATGCACATAGAGCAATCTGATAAACATTTAAACACAGTTTTCAGTGTTATGTTTCAATTAATACTAAAATAATCGTTACACCTTTACAAGAGTAAAGCAACAGCAAGAAAACACCTTTTTGTCTCTTGCTGTTTTGCTTTTTTGTATAACAGCACCATAAAGAATAAACACTATTTAAACCTAAAATGCTGCTCATGTTCCTTTCTTATTTCTAAGACGAATGCCATGGCTTTTTTGAGAAATCTTGTATGTTTGACACAAAAAAAAGGAAGCCTAATTATTAGAAACTGTGTGATTACTTTCATCCCTTTTTTCCTGTGGTGATTGTTAAGTGATGTTCACTTTGCTGTCTGGAAAGTGGATTTATTCCATCCAAGAAGGTGCAATGATGACTTTTCTTGTGCTTGAACAGTAGATTCACCATAGCTATTTTCCTTATACGTTTTTCACCAACATCTTTCTGTGTTTTTGTCCACACTGATCAATAAACCTGGTTATCCTTTGATTAAAGGAGAGAAAATATGTGATGAAACATTCTTGTTTCTAGATCAGAGCTAAAACTTCAAAGACATGCACTGTATGTGTAAGAATGTAACATTTTATGATGCACGTGAAAATGATATATTAAACTTCAGTTTATATTTTAAATTGAAAAGAGAAACTCCTATTGCAGTATTGTCTTTTAAAGCTTTTTTTACACATGCAATCTTTCTGCCAATTACAAGGACAGCTGGTGGTTCAAGTTGTGTGTCAAGCATAGTAGGGCTGGGCAGTAATATAGTGATATTAAATCCCAAGGTATCCAAAAATAGCAGCAATTTTGTTGTGAGTATCATCATTTAAAGCTATACCAAGGTTTATGTCAACTTTTCATGAGCCCACAAACTGCAACAAGAAAAAGATGAATGTTAAAGCCACTGCCTGTCTGTCCCGTGTGCTGGAGGTCAGCACCAGAGACAGCGCCTGCCCCTACCAGAGCTGAACGTTAACATTTTTAGCTTACAGCACTGGTGCTACGAAGATCGTAGGTTTTGTAGCACGGAACAAAATGTTGTAAGTGAGTCTCACTCACGTACTTGACAATAAAGTTGATTGTGAAATTTCTTCAGACATTTTGTTAGTGTAATGAAAGCATTTTCTTTTATTCAAATTAGTGTAAATTTGCTCATTACAAAGGTTTGCCTCAATGGCATAGACATAGAAGAGTTGACACCACGCAGATCACTACTGTGTATGCATTTTGTATGTAGATGCATTTTCGTGGTCTACTTTTTATAAACTGTATGGTTTACAGGGTGTTTTATCTAAGACTTTAGCTCCACGGGGATCTGGAGCTCTCAAACTGTGATAGAGTGCCGTTCATAAACCCGTTCACACACGCCAGAATGATAGCTCACGTTATTATTCATCAGACAAAAATGTGTACTTTATGTTTATGTTTATTAATTTAGCAGATGCTTTTATCCAAAGTGACTTAAAATTTATAACCTATAGGGCATGTTGTGATCTGTGGGGGAAACCGGAGTACCCGGAGGAAACCCACGCATGCATGGAGAGAACACGCAACTCCACGCAGAAAGGCCGCAGCCGCGTTTCGAACCTGCAACCTTCGTGCTGCGAGGCAACAGTGCTAACAACTGCACCACCATGCAGCCCCGTGTGCGAGTTTGGTTTTCACACAAAACCTGAAACAGCTTTTCGACCTGTTTGAATACAAGCGCTTTCTTCGTATCAAAATGCATCTTTAAAATTCACGGACATCATGAAAATCCATGGCACATAACAAGTTGGATTAGAAAATAGCATTTTTGATCCATTGATCCGGAAGTAGATGGGTGTGAATTAGGCTCCCTGTAAAATTTATAAATTTGGTGTTGCTGGTTTCTCTGTTTTCCTCCACAGCACTTAGATTAGCACATTGTGCGTCAGTAAAAAGCATCTTCCTTACACAATAACAAGCAACTTCCCTTGGTTCAATGAAGTTCTGTGGAAAAAAGTGACTTGAAAAGATGTTGCACTACGTCTAAAAATAGTTTATCGCACAGTTTTTTTCATCTCACTGTACAGCCCTGCCTACCTCCTGATCAGCACCACAGACAGCGCCTGTCCCTACCTCCTGATCAGCACCACAGACAGCGCCTGTCCCTACCTCCTGATCAGCACCACAGACGGCCTCTGCCCCTACCTCCTGATCAGTACTACAGACAGCGCCCATCCCTACCTCCTGATCAGCACCACAGGCAGCGCCTATCCTGACCTCCTGATCTGCACCACAGACAGCACCTGTCTCTACCTCCTGATCCGCACCACAGACAGCGCACGTCCCTACCTCCTTCCTGATCAGCACCACAGACAGCGCCTGCCCCCACCTCCTGATCAGCACTACAGACAGCGCCTGCCCCCACCTCCTGATCAGCACCACAGACAGCGCCCATCCCTACCTCCTGATCAGCACCACAGACAGCCTCTGCCCCTACCTCCTGATCAGCACTACAGACAGCGCCCATCCGTACCTCCTGATCAGCACCACAGACAGCGCCTGTCCCTACCTCTCCCGATCAGCACCACAGACAGCCTCTGCCCCTACCTCCTGATCAGCATTACAGACAGCGCCTTCCCCTACCTCCCTGATCAGCACCACAGACAGCGCCTGCCCCTACCTCCTGATCAGCATTACAGACAGCGCCTTCCCCTACCTCCCTGATCAGCACCACAGACAGCGCCTGCCCCTAATTGCTGGTCGATACCATGAACAACATCTGCTCTCCTGATCAGCATCACGGACAGCGGCACACCACCCCTCTGATGTGCCTGGCGCAGCTGTTCAGTCTTGACCTTTTTATTAGATCTAACTGCAGCTTTTGATACGGTGGACCATGCCATACTCCTTGATCATCTGATACGGTGGGTTGGGATCAAGGGGTCTGTGCTGGATTGGTTCTGGTAGCTGCCGGTATATTGGCTTGCCTCAAACTATCTGCATGTTAATGAGAGTAAAACAGAGCTTGTTATGTTTCATCCAAACAGCAAGCAGATTGCGGGATCCGAGGTTGATCTGGGCCATCTCTCTCCCTTTTTCAAACCATTTATCACCAACTTTGGGGTGATAATTGATTCTGGACTTAAATTAGATGCTCACATCAACTCTGTGATCTGATCCTGTTTTTTTTCATCTGTTACGCTTTTCTAAAATCAAGCCTATGTTGTTGAGAGTCCACCTGGAGCGGGCACTCCATGCATTTGTAACCTCTAGATTAGATTACTGAGCAGAGAACCTCTCACACCAGGGATGTTCTGTTGCTAAATTGTCGAGGAAGTAATGTGTGGAGGACCCAGAGAATTGTGGACATGCAGTAGTTGGGTGAGACTGACAATCCGTTGGTCCAATTGTTGCATTTGGTCTGAGCCATGTTATTGGGGGAGGTTTCAGACAAATTCGAGAGAACCACTTAATTTCTTTTTATCTCCACCAAATATTTATATCTATACCATTAGAACATTGTCAAGAACATAAAAAATATTGTAGGCTAGCTTGTTTTCCTGATTTCCTATTGTAGCTTTGAACAAGGCATACCATACCATACCATACCATACCATA
>SSNQ01034581.1:848383-868522 GCA_006942095.1 Nothobranchius kuhntae | reverse complement strand
CTTGGCTCTACCAAAATCTGTCCATCCATTGGTGATGTGTATTTTTTTTTCATTGTAAGGAATTTTCTCCTCATTGCTCTGTGCTATCCTCAGTCAGCTGTGTACTGTGTGTGGACAGCACAAGACGTTGTGGTTGTGTGTTGTGATGAATCTCAATGAGTCATGAAATTTCAGCTGCGGTGCTCATAGAAAGGCTTACTCTGCTCCAGATGAAATGTCTTCTGCTTTTTTCTCATACAATCATCGATGAAGCATTGTGTCCTGCTTTACAGTTAACACTGTTTGCTCAACTTTAAACAGCTGATGAAAAAAGTTAGAAGATAACTAATGAGCATGCCAAGAGACATTCAAAAACAGAGTTGAAAGAGAAAATATTAGATCTAAACTCACATGAGGCCCAATTTACAATTCCTAATGAATACCACTGGCGTTCTGCTAATCCAGGACATATTGTTGTGTTTTAATGGAAGCTTTTTAAGTGTCTCTAATAGGTTCCCCACTTGTATTCCCATATTAAAGTGTAAAAATAAACCAGTGGTGTAGCTTTGGAAAAAGTAACTCTGTTGGCATTAATTCAGAGAAGTGATCTTTGGTTATGGAAAAATCACAATAACGACAGCAAAATTATAAATATTTTACAGTACTGCTTCTTATGTTCAAAAACTTTTCTTAACCTTTTCTTCAGACAAAAACAGAATGGGAATGTGCGTCAATAACCAGTTAAAGAAATTTTGGAAAAATTGCATCCCTGATATACTATTTTATTTTTTTCATTTGTCAAAATTGTGCCTTTGTTTTTGCACCTTAGAGTTCAGCATTCTGAATGGAGTGAAGTCCACAACATATGGAAGAGATGAGGAAATAAAAAGCATGCTGATGTGAAATGTGTCAAAAGAGTTTGACAGTAATCGTTGTTAGGATACACATTTATCAAAATTTCTTTAACTGGCTATTGACGCCCCTTGTATCATCCACAAATGGTCAGTTTTTCATGTACAGTTTGACCCCTTCAGTATCTGGTCTACATGGAGACAGGAGTCTACATTTGTTGCCTTTAATCTGCCGGATCCTGCCATTCCATCAGCTGGAGCCCGAGCCTCTCTGCAGCTCAGAACACATGATCACATATTGTCAACCAACTGTTCCCGTTTCAAGGCCTAAGCTTCGCTTATCACTTCTACAGGATTCCTCATGCCTCTGAATAAAGTGACTATTTTCAGCTCATATGAGTTAATCATTCATGAAATAGAATAATACTAATGTCTTCATTAATCTGTGCTTAAATCAAAAAGGTTGATTGATCTGTGCTTGAATTACTGGAAGTTTGAAATGAATGTATTATTACATTGAATGATACAATTAAAATATGACAAGTTAACTAATATTTACTGTGATGGATGGATCTAGGTGGATGGAATTTGATGTATGGTGCCTATGTGAGAATATGATGTTATCAGAACTTTCGTATCTAGAAGAGCTGAGTTCTGGGTGTAAAAGGGAAGAATTCGGTTTGCGTTAAGCTATGAAGTTGATTCTTGTCAAAAGGCATCAGACGCTGTCTGTGTGCCTACCTCACCCTTTTTTGGAGACCCTCTTCATGGATCCGAAGGTCAGAGAGGTCGGATGACCTCTGGCACAGAGGGCTGTAGCATACCCATTGCACTGACTCTCCAGTTGAGAGATGTCCCTGGCCACAACAGATGGATGGAACTGTTTGTGTATCGGAGGACTCTTAAGGAGTCGGAACAATATCAGCTTTGTTCTGCAGGAACCGTTTGCTGTCTCAGCGGTAGGCAGCTTTTAGCAGGGTTTTGGCAGCTTGCCAAAACCTCAGGGTTAAAGAGGCTTCGCTCCGGATGGCCATTCCAAAGCGCTCTCTAGAACTGAATGCTGAATGATGGAAAGCTGGAATGCGACTGCTGAATCACCGTAAGTGATTCCGTTTTAATATTTTCATGTCATGATTTACTTGGCCAATAGGAGCATGCCATGTTAAGAGATATTACCAAGAAAACCTCAGACAACACGCCTTCTTGAGATACCGGATGCTCTGATCCGGGGTAAAGAAATATCTATGTGTCATGAGATTAACTTAACTTTAATTTGTCCTTGTGTCTGAGTGCGGGTGATGATTGCCTTGTCACGTCAAACATTACTGGGGAGGGGGCTTGGGGAGAAATTATGACATGTCTCTAGATAAAGTAAAAATTTCTAGTGCAGAGTGGAGCCAACTCTTAGAACCACTGATTTGATCTCATTTCAGAGAAAAATGGAACAGGTTGGATGCACCTAATAAATAAAATGACTAACAAACTCAGGCATCTGTTTCTTTGCTTCACTGTTCTGGTGCTGAGAATATCACTAATGCAGATCAAAGGAGATACACAGATGAATGGACCTCATTTATTATTCGGAGACTACAAATACTGCAGATGGCAGAGGCAGAGATTTTTTTCTATTGATACACAGAATTTACAGAATAATTTTAAATGTTAATAGGGGAAGACTGCAGGAGGGAGCGGTAAAATACAGGGGGTCCCCAGCAACAACAAGAAACTTCGAGTCTGATGAAACCCGCTGGTTTTCCATCAGGCAGTCACAGGGCAGCTCCAACGACCCAGTGGCTGTGCTGGGTCAATGTTATCGAGCTCAGTCCGTTCTCGGCAGAGGGTGAACGAGCCGAGGCGACGTCGTGCTCTGCTTAAGAAGAGGTGTTATTTTCCCGCTTCAGAAGAAGCGTCCAACTTGTTTTTACGCGTTCTCCGAGACATGTCACGTCACTAAGTTGTTAGCGCCACGCGCTAACACGTCAATAGTGCAGCGTAGCCTGCTGGAGGTTTTAAGGGTTCAGATGAAAACACCCGACCTCTCAGGCTGCTCACACATCGATCTTAAGTTGTCGCTGTTGCGCTCACGCCTTAATACAGTATTAGATGCGGTTAAAGTCAGACATGAAAAAATAAATAAATTTTACATGAATAAGTGATGCTTAGCCTGGTGGGGGGAGGAGAACCTGGCCTAATAAGCACTGGAGGAAACCCTGTCAAGATCATCAACACTCGTTTATCTTAATGCTATTGAAACATGTAAACCAAAAAGCATTATATCCACTGCTACCTTTCTAATTTTAAACTCAGTAACTTATGCTGTAACTTCACCTGGCCCTGCCTGCTCCTCCTTGCTGCCTGCCGGCTGTGATCACAAGCGACAACATAGTGGTTCCCGGTGCTTCTTCGGGAAACAGCGCCAAAAAAAAAAACTTGGGATCTTGTAGGCGTGGTGGTGGGATTTCAGCCGTGGCTACGCCTATGTAAGGGAAACCCTGCTGCTTGTTGTACCTTGTTTGACTGAGAACAGAACCCCCACCATCTTTGCCCAGGTGTTTTTCATCACCAATCGGTGGACATTTTGCTGGTGCTTTCTGAGGGATGTAGTTCTCAGTGGCGGTTGAGCACTATCATCTCCAATTGTTCAGTTTTAACTGAACACAGAGAGTGGGCACTCCTGCGGTGTTATCGGAGAAGGCTTTGTTTGGGAACTCAAGCTGACAATGTGTTCCTCTTGAAATGCCAACAAGGTTGCAGTGTCCTTCTGGCTTGTTGGAAGATAGAGTGTAAAATCCAGCTTGGAGAATAGAATTAGGTCTGCAGATGACCAGTGGCATGCAGGTCAATATGTAGGTGAAAATTGACCATTTCTGGACATTAAAAAAAATTCTTACCAGTGTTTCCCCTAGGATTGGTGCGGTCAGAATTCCCAGGGGTGGGGTTATTTGCATGGGAGAGTTACCAGACTCATTCTCTGTGCAGAATTAAACAGAGGACGAGTCTGGCAGGCCAGGCTACCAAATACTTCCAGATGTTTAATGGTGCAGCCCCAATTCAAGGGTCAGCGTTTTGTTGGATGTGGTATCCTGTGATGTTAGATCATCTCTCCAGACAAGGTTCCATTTTTTGTCTTAGCTGTAATCATAACCTCATGTCTTACAAGTTAGTCTTCCTTGTACAAGTCAGTATTGTTATAGTACCCTTTAAATTTTAGTCAGTGATATCATTTTAAAAACATATTACTTTCCCAAAAGAAATCTTCCAGTGAAAAATCCTTGACAAGTGATGATGCCCTATTACCAAATGCAGCCTGTCCCTCTAGTCTTCTTTTTAATCATTGATAACTGCCCCCTGCTTTCTCTTGAGTGCCTATTTTTGGAAATCTGAATCAAAAGTGCCAAAAAAATGACAAAGTTGATGGCAATGAACTTTTAGTGCTGCAGTTAGTATCTCTCATCCAGTGATGTTGTTAAATCTTCAGTAATCACAACGTTGACTGAAGAGGAGCTGAGCCGCCTCCACTCAGCTGCTGTGTTTCAACATGACAGATATCGTCAGCTTGACCCCAACATTACTGCTGAGAAAAGTAGCTGTTTAGGATCATTAGTGTATATTTTTCTGCTCTAACCTCTTTGATTGATGCTTGGACAACTTAGTTCTTGTTTTTATTTTCTGTTAGAAAACAGTAAGTTGGTTACCAGCAGTACGTTTCAGCTCAGTTTATTACAATTGCTCTGCTGAAAGGCTGATTTATGGAAATGTTTAGCTGGTGTTTTTCTGCTATAGGTTTGAAAGTTTCTATTACATTTCATAGCTGTTACTAAAACATTAGAATGGTCTCAAGTTTGGTTTTAAAAGTATTAAGGATTTGTTTGTCTTTAAAGGAAATGCTGGTGTTTTTCTAATGAACAAAAACACAAACCAAACATTAAAGGGACCTTCTTGAATCCAAAGCCTTTTTTTCTCATGCATATGCACCAATGAGCAGCGCAGTGGCTGGAGGTGATCTGCGGACCTGTAGAGTATTTTCTTGCTTTTAGTGCTCACCACCATGACACAAACTCCTCTGCAATGTTTCACAGATGTCTGGGTTAGTATCTTAGTGGTGTTGTCTATGCAGTCCAGTGCAGTGAGGACTGTCCAGACCTTTACAGAGGGGAAACTAAGCATCTACACAAGTGCATGGCACAACACAGGAGAGCCACCTCTTCAGGCTAAGACTGCAGTCTACTTACACCTGAAGGACAAGAGACGCACATTTGAAGATGGCAACTTGTAATTATATTTCAGAAATTAATCTAGAGCAACACGTTCAGTTTGTATCATACAAGTTTCATATGCAAGGAGAAGAAAAGATAGCATGTAGTCAGAATTTAGCAGTTTGATTAATCAGTTATTGCACAGAAGTTTTGAAAATGTTTAAATTTCCAGTGACACAGGCTCTGCAACTCATGTTGACACTGGGACTGCTAACCTCATGACCTGAACTTAAAGGAAACTGAGTGGACAAAAATGGACGGACAGATAAATGCTGTTGATCTTATTTTAGTAATTATTAGTGTGAAACTGATTCAGAGTTATAATTTTGTGACTCGTTCTATTTAGCTGTTTAGATGTATCAGCTGTATTTAGCTGATTATAACGGACAATTGCATTTAAAGCCGCAACTAAAAGTCTGAGCCATATGCCAGAGTCCACACACATTTTTACCTTACATAGGTTTGATCTAAACTGATAACCTACATATTCCACCTCTAACTCCATCTGGAACTGTACTGGTCCTTCTGAACTCCATACGAGTCCCGTTAGCATGACTGCAGCAGCAGGGCTAACCGTGTTAACTCAGATAAGGAAAAAATAAGTCATGTGGGAAAGCTATGACACACACAGATATAATCTAAACAATGGTCCACATCTTTCAATAATAGATCCTCGTGGGACTGGTAGAACCTCAGTGCCATCCTAGATTACTACAAACAACGAGCTAGTGAGCTACTGCAGCTGGACGAGTTATTCTGGTAAACTATGCATAAAATATTTTTCAGTGTTATTTCAATATACAGTAGCAGCGGTAAAACTGGCAGCTCATTGTTTATCTGTAGATTATTGAATTACATTGAGACAGTGTGATGGGGCTAATAGTCAGCTGAGAGCTTCCAGTGGAAGCTCTACAAGCACAGAAATGAAATATTCTAAAGCAAACAAACTACAGATTTCGGTTCATATGTCTCGACGTCTCCAGCAATCCAATATCTGTTCTTGTGGTCGTATCCCAGAGAAAAAAATCTGACCAACTAGCAAAGGTTTCAGAAGCTACATCTGACTGATGACACATTGTCCTCTGCCGTGAAAATCACAAAACCTTTTTCAGCTGAGGTTTTAATACTGTTTTACACATGCTATTCAAAGGAATTTTACCTCTGGCCAATCCCTTAAAATCCTCCTTGCCTGTGTTATGATGCAGTCCATCAACTTGTGCAGTGGTGTTTGACTTGGTAAAGCCTCAGTGTAAGACCCTTAATAAAGCACAGCAGGCAGCTCAGTCAGTTGTTGTCTCATTCAAACACTTCAGCCATAAAAAACAGCTGGAAGGTGAATACTTGTACACCAGAGCTCATGTGTTTATTCATACTGGAATCTCTGGAATAATCGGTCAGGTTTGCAGGAGTTGTAGTTATTCCACTGGGTTGGTAACGGGAAAAAAAGCTGATTAGAATCAGGATTTTACACTGATCATTTGCCAATTAGCACCAGCACCACAATTTCTGCCCAGGAATGGAGTCGTTGGAGAGGTGGGGCCGACCAATGAATTATACAGACACAGAGGCGACAGCAGGATAATAATGAGGTGACAGAGAAACACCACAGGCCACTCTCTCAGGCCCCAGCTGGATCTTATGCCGCGTAATAAGCCACATCCACATCCCATTTACTTTTATTCTGTTTTTATTTCATATTGTCTATTCATCTCATATCTTTGGATTATCTGTTTACACTGAATGGGTATTTTCAGGCCATAGAAATTAAATCAGCTCATCTGAGTCTGAATTAATTCAACTAATAAATGGAGGCTCTAAGGTATACAAGCACCCACCCGTAGCTTTTATGCAGTGATGCCGTTATAGCAATTTTGCTTGTGCACCGTGCCTGAGGCAAGCTGTTCTGGTGCAAGCTGCAGTACAATAGCAGCATCTCATTTGAACATAGAGAGCTCGCTGAGGGGATGAGACAACCGCAATGCATAAATTATCGATACTCCAATCAAGTCAAATTGGTGTTTTTAAGATACATCTCTAAATGTGAGGCCCCCTGTGTGTATGAAAGTGACATGTTTGTAATTTTTCGGTCCGTTTGTTGGAAGTGTGTCATTTTGGCAGAAATGATCAGCCACTGTTTTAATTTCAATGTTTAGATGAAATTGTTTAAGCTCCTTTCATCTGTGAGGGTGGGGTGGAATAAAGGGGTAACACGGTGACTCCTCAGTGTTCTTTTTTCTTTTTGCTTTTGATTCAGGCTGCAGACAAATCACTCTTCTATGTAGAAAAATGCATGATGTGCATAAATTAAATGTAATATTTATTGGCACATTTCAGGATGTGGGTTTAATGTGCAAAAGGGTTTTTACTGGTGAATAGTTGAGATAAATCAGGTTTTGCACTTTCTGATGGTTTACAGCATGTGCACTTTCAGAAGAATTTTGTAATATAAAAATTTCTACGTTTTCTAATTCCCTTTATGTCAGAGTGCCAGGGCTGAAAGCAGCCAGGTGAAAACATACCGACTGAAATGTCAGTTAATACGTGATGTAAGTAACAATGAAAACACGTGAGTGGTGAAATTAGTGACTTTCTTGAGTTTTCTGTTCAATTTGCCTTTGAAAAGCTGTTCGAAGTTGCCTAAGCCTCATCAGTGATGCTCATCTTTTCTGTAGTCATAGAAACCGTGTCATTACATATTTGCTAATCATATGTCATGCTTCTGTCAGTGGTCTTCTTTTTATTAATTCTTTTATTTCAAATCTGACCTATGTTGTTTTTCATAATACATCCGAAGCAAAGGTAGAAGAAGAATTTGTTATCTAAATGTTTATTTCTGTAGAAGAGCTGCAGCATCAAGCACGTTTTATGCTAACTATGGTGGACCAGATTCAAAGGATGTTCAAATTTTAGCTTAATTAAAACAAACTCCGAGCACAAGGTTTGCCATGACAAATTACTTGAACAAGATTAAAGCTCGTATCTCACTAGGTTTTGCCTTTCCTGATTTTCATTTCAAAAGGGATTTATGCCGCGGCCCCCTAGTTTGATGCTTCCTGAATTTGTTCTCAGCAGCCGAATACTTTCTGGGTTGCAGTACTGTTTGCATTCTCTATTGTGTTTTTTAAGTATAATAATCGTTACATGACCTGCCAAGAAAAACTGTCAACAGGATAATCCAGGCAGTATTCAAGCCACTACATCCAAATAAAGACACATTTTAAATAGTATGTTTCCACCTACATTCATCATAAAGGTGAGTTAACAAAGTTCTGCTTTGGCTTTGACTGAATGATGATTCATGGTAGCTCTTAATTAGCCAAAGTTAGCACAGTGTTGAAGGAACACTAACAGTGTTATGAGAGCGTTAGGTTAATATAATCAGTCCTTGTTGTTTCTGAAATGATAACTGTCTGCGAATGTTAGCGTTGCTTCCTCACGGTGCTAATAAAGAGCTAGCATGTATCATTTAGCAACCCAGGCTTGTTAACTTACCATTGTAGTTATGAATGCAGGCAGACACATACAGTTAAAAACCTTTGTCTTTATTTGATTGTAGTGTCTTAGATACGGCCTAGATCAGTGGTTCCCAAACTTATTTAGCTGCGCACCCCCTTCTATGTCCCGACCATGTCGACGCACCCCCCAGCCCCACATCAGGGCATGGCTATATATATATAAATATATATCAGACGTCATGCTAAACAGTCACTCGACAGACAGGGTTAGAAAAATATGATCGACCTTTTTCCCCATCACTTTCATTTTTATGTTTATGTATTATGTATTTTTGAAATAGTAATTAATAAACATTCAATACCTTTACTATTTCCTTTGATATAATTTTAAATCAATATTTAGAGTGCCCAGGTAGCACATAAACATTGCAATTTAACGGTTTTCTTAAAGCAGGAACGTTTAACCGGAGCTCTCTCCTTCCCTCTGCTCTGTGTAAACCTGAACTGGCCACCTACTTGTGCGTAATCAAATGTCTATAGGGGAAAATATGGAAAGCTATCCACGAGGTTCACTTTTGCCTCAGACCGACTTATTGCTGTTTTATGGTGTGGCTGAATCTGTGATCCGCTGCCACGCAGACTTGAATAACAAATGCTGCAGGTTCGGAGTCACTGGCTGGAGCGGACCCGACTTTAATACGTCATCCCAAAATAGAAGCTAATATCTTAATATGACCTTGAATAAAAAATGTTGTTATAAAACCTCTTAAAAGTTTTTATCACGGAGGAGGCAGCGCTCATTTCTGACTTCAGTCTGATGGCACAGCGCAGCATGCGCTTGTTGAATCAGTACGTGTGTGTGTGGCACAGCTCCATGAGCCGCTCCAGTCACCGCGTCTTGTTATTGGCGCTATTCAAACCAATGTTGTAAAATTACTTCTGCCCAGCCCAGATGTGCTCACATGTGCTCCAGTGAGCCGTGGTTCCGCTGGAACGCGTCTGACCTCTGACAGACGCACTCTGAACTTCAGATCTTCAGCGCGCTGTTAATAGCCTGACACGTTTAGAATGCTGTCCCACAGTCAGTGTGCTAATATAATAATGCTAAAATGCTCAGATGGGAATCATTTCTTGATTTATTTTTTTACATCCACAATGTTCTGTGTGTGAGGTTTACAATGTCAGAACACCTGCATGAGACAGGGTGTTAATTACTATCTGCCAGAATGACTCACCACCTTCAGATTTCTCCAGCATTGTTAAAAATGATCAAATACGGAACATATCTTGCTATTGACAGCGTGCGCAGGTCAGAGCGCTGAAGCTCGGAGCGCATCATTATTATGAAGCTAGGGCACATGCGGAGGACACACACACATACACACACACACACACACACACACACACAAGCAAAATATACTTGTTTTCAATTGCATTTATTGGGTCCACTTACTTTTTCTTAGGCCCACCCACAGATGAGTTTCTGGCTATGCTAATGGTGACTTTTGACAGACTTCTCTGAGCTCAGCAGCCATTACACTTTTCACCTCGTGCACCCCCTAGCGGCAGCACCACACTTAGGGAATCCCTGGCCTAGATTATCCTGTGTACATTGTTGATCATTATCCTCAGAAGGTTCTCCAGTGATAGTGTGACATGCCATGGAGAACGTTACTGTGATCTGAAAATGATTCCGTTGGCTAAAAAGGTAGGAAGTGTCAAACCGGGGGTCCGTGGCATAAAGCCTATTTACTATGTTGGAATGCTGTTAAGAGGCATGAAAATAATGTAATAATTTTTTTAATGTGCTATTGTAACTTTAACCTGACTTTTAAGTGACTAGGTTTAGTGGAACCAGTTGATATAACTTGGTTAAGCAAATTCAACATTTGATTTTCTCAGAGTGCAGATTCTCAAATAATTTTCTTCGTCTCGTGTGTATGGTCTTTGTCCTCTACCTGGCAGTCCTCTTTGCTCCACAAACAGAGAGTGCTGGAGCTGCTTTGCATGAACTGCACTCTCTCCTTCATTGTAAAGCATGAAGAACACAGGCCGCTGAAAAGAAAAAAGGATTGTTTCATTACATCCACTATGAACATCTTTCATGTTGTAGTTTCTCATTAGGAATGAGCTGCTTCACTTATTTTGGTCTCAGTTTGGAGCCACTTTGTGTTCAGTGAAGATTAGAGACGCTCCAATCCGATCATGTAATTTTTCAGAAAATCTGACTCGGGTGGAGAAGATTGGATTTAACCATTTGAAACAACAAACATTACTATTTAGACTCATCCTGAGAAAGAGATTTCCAAATGGAAAAACAATGGTTTAGTTTTAAATTCAACAAGTTCCTCTACATCAATATTCTTTGTTTCACAGACAACAACACCGTAAGTCTCACAATTTAAGGCAGGCCGGGATTTCACGCACCATAACATGCAGAGCTAACACAGAGCATACTTGTCGCATCACGAGAGAGAAAATATCTGTAATTTGGACGTATTTTAAAATGGACAGTATGTAATGTGTGAAAAGATGGTGCTGCACTCAACACTACTATTGTAGCGTATCTTAAACCTTAGAAGCATCTAACCCAGGTGCTCACATGGTGCTGTCAAAAGTATGGGCTTGGGCACGTTAAACACAGGTCTTAAGACTATGGTGGGCACTTAATGCACTGTGATTTATTATCGTAATTCTTCAGTTAAACAATGTTGATTATATATTTCTTCAAGTTGACGCAGTGATAGCTAGATCTTGTTGTATTGTTGTTGTGTCCCATTTTTTTTGTTCTTTTGCTTTTTTTGTCTTTTTCTGCAGGTCTAGAAGCAGACTCTTGTTCATTATTGTTTATTTTTGTGGACCCCCCCCCCTCTCCCCACCTTTTGTCTTTTCCTTTCTCTTTCACCTCTGTCTCCGTGTCTGGTCGGAATTACAAAGCATTCAACAACAATAACAATAAAGTTTTAAGTATCAGGTGTGACATTAAAAGAAGACACTTTGATGCTCCATCTGAGAGTAAATCTGTAAGGCTTGTTACCAGCATTCAGACATCAATTCTGCTTGCTTCATAGCCAGACAGGACACGGTAAAAAAATAAAAATAAAATAAATAAATAAAAGAGTGACCCTGCTGCTCACCATCATGTGCGTGATGAGAGTCCCTGTTGCTCACAATAGCTGCACACTGAGTAAACCATTTGAAATGTGAGCGACAAGGCTACTTTTACATATATTCTTAAAATTAACATGTTTTTTATTAATTTACTTCCTAAATTATTTATGTTTTATGGCTAAAAAAACTGTAGAAATGACATAAATACAGAAAGAAAGAAATGCGTTAATGGATAAAAAAAACTTAAAGGACAACTCTAGTGTGTTCTCCTTTTTTCTTTAATATGTTTCCAAAGTATCGGGTCAGGGCTCGGTATCGGCAGATTCTTGAAATAAAATGACTTGGAATCGGATCGGGAGCAAAAAACCGTGATCAGAGCATCCCTAGTGAAGATGTGACCCTGGCCTGCCCTCTACATCCTCCAAGCCCTGTGCCTGCTTCAGCATTGTATCGTGGTGCTAATGAAAACATATCCAGCCTTTATAAGATAGTGTAAAATTAAACTCTTTATTTTGTCGTTTGATGTAGTTTGTCTCTAGCCTGGCCAGCCTTGCCAACGCTTCCTTATGGGAAGCAAAGAACCTGGTAACACTCCTATTCAAATAACCCCACCCCCTGAGAATTCTAACTGAGCCAATCAGCGCTGAGCATCGTACGTCACACACTGTGATGCTCAGTTATTCATAAACAACGAAGATGGCGTCTGAAGCGTTGTTAGCTGCGGCTCTTTCCTCTGTTCTAAATGACTTGGACATGTCTTTAAAACCACAGCAAGCTAAAACAAGCTTAAAGCCTTTCCCTCTAAAGAAAGATGTTTGCACCATCGCCAGATGCCGTCTTTGGCTTTTCTGATTAGTTATTTTGGAGCTGGCTAGTCCCGCCCTTCAGGGTGCTCTCTGCCTTTGATTATCCAGACTCGTCCTCTGTGTAGAATAGACAGAGAGCAATTTTGGCAGGCCAGGCTAGTTTACCTCATCACACATCCCAATTTTATCGTTCTGTTGTCACCATCTCTTCCCTTCGTTGTCTCACTTTTTGCACTTTCTGCATTTTCAAAAACTTAATTCTTCACTTCAAACTTACCTCCTAAGTCGGATTTGCTTTCTACAGTTCAGTATAGGTGATGTAACTTCTCTTTCCTTCCTGAAATCCTTATTTGTGGAAATGCTGCTGCCTTTTGAATTCCTCTTAATAATCTGCTGGCAATAATATCACTAAATGAAGTATTGTTTTTAGCCCAGCTCCAACTTAGTGAGACTGCTCAATCAAAGTTAGCCCATATGAATATGTTTTATAAAACAACAGGTTTTATCTGGTGAATTTTTTTATTTTATTTTCTATATTTCTATGAACAGCACAGAAAAGAGGAAGAGAATCAAGAATTTTACTGAATGAGCTGTATTTTTAGAACAAGTATTACCAAAATAAAATCCTTACCTTGATGGTTTGTTGAATAAATTTGTCTTTAAAGAGACATTGTGTACTTTTTACCATTAATCTTTGAAAATATCCATCGAAACGTTGAAAATGAATTAGGTTTCGTACCATATAACTATAAATGTCGGGTCTAAAGTACATAGGGAGTGGGTCTAGCGTCTTTGGGAGATGCATATTAGACACCATGTTTCCTTGTGGCCGGCTCGGGGTCCTGTGCCTGTCGCTGACATCACACTAGATGACTGGCTGGACGTACAACTTACGGAAGTTACGTTTCCACGTTCAAAAACATTTAGGCAGTAAGAAACATAAATTTAATAACAAAACTACTAAAATCTTTCCAAAATAATATGTGAAAAAACAGAATTAAAAAAGACATCCAATATATTTTGACCAATTGGTATTGCCGGTGTATGATGACGTCTTCGGCAGGCGCAGAACCCTGAGCAGATCCAGAAACTATGCACCAGAAAACTACAAAAGACATTGTATTCCTTTAATGGAATTAACTGAAGGACCATTGTTACAAGCCATCTTCCCAAAACAGATGTTACGTCTCAGGGTTGACTTGTATTTCTATTTATGCGTGGGCGTGATATTCAGTCGCTCTCTAAAACTGCCTGCACACTATAAGAGCTGATCAGCGATCACCATTAACCTAGATTTTGATCCCGGCAAACACACTGCTTGCAGCTCAAAAGAAGACTCGGTTCAAACCCAAACACATCTTAGTCACCTGCAGCTCATGTATTGCTCAGGTTAATGACTCTAAACTGACTGGAGTAAACCTCTTGGAGTGGGATAACAAGTAACCAGCATCTCACCTTTTCGGTTACACGACACCAACGGAGACCCCAGGCACCGAAAATCCTTTTAAGTTTCTTACAATAAGAAACCAAGGCTTTTATTTAATAGGATGAAAAAAGATTAATCCAGACAATCACCCCGACGCAGCGGGTCAGACAAAAAACACGAGCTCCACCGAACTCCTACAGAACTCTGAACTCTCTCCGCCCCCTCAACTGAACTCGGGCCCCCCTTTTTATTACTTTACGTCCCCCTCCTTCTTGTCTCCTCTTCGTCTCCATGACAACTCCCGCTTCAGGAAGCACTCTGCCAGCCTTTGTGACTCCTCCCAGCGTCTCTTGCTTGGTGTCCTTTCGGCATTACCTCATTTCTTTCTTCTGGTCATCAGTCAAGGAGGGAGAGGGTACCCCCCTTCCTTCTCTTCTCCACTCCAGCAGTCTGCTTTAAGCCAATCATAAACATATCCGAGACGCAGCGTGTACCTTGAATATTTATTGCATACTGGACTAACCCCACAGAGGTCAGTAAAAGGCTAAAGCCACAACATATATTCACCAAAAACAGCAGAGTATTGAAGCACATCCATTATTTATGACATTGGGAGATCAGGAGTCAAATCACACACACACACATTCACACACACAGACCTTTCTCTGACCTCGCAGCCTGGTTTTATTAACACACAGATTGAGAGGTAATCCAGAACTGCTTTTGTTTAATACACAGGTCTGGAGGAATCGAAAGTCTTTGTTCAACAATCATCAAAGTCTGAGGAGTCACGCTGAGGTTGCATGCCTTCTGCTCCACATGTCATAAAGACATTTACCGTAATGTTTTTAAACTAGCAACAGTCACGGAGACACGATGTAAAACTACCCTGAAATGTATGTACTGCCCCTGGAGCCAGGAAACTACACACTGCCACTTTAACAATTGCATGAGAACAACATTCAAAAGGTTTCTACAAAGCTCACAAGAAACAGTATCTGCAAATAAACAAAAACAATTAACCACCCATTAATAAAACAAGGTAGTGTTGCTTGTTTGTTGCGCCCCCCCCGTGATTAATTAAATAATTACACCACAGAGCCTGCTTTGCCACCAGTCATTGACATCTTTACAATGTTCCAGTTCAGTCCATTAGTTTCATGAAATATTCATTGTGTGAGTGTTGTTGATTCAGTCTAATTTGACCAAGTAAAAACGCAGCACTGCAGCTCTTTGTGGGTGTTGGTACAGCTGGTTGGAAAGAACAAGAAAAATGGGTCCTGTGGGTGAAACTGCATCAGAGAAACAAAGGAAGGTAACAAATGCAAATAGAGTCTCTTCTTTGTGACAAAAACTACAAACAGAAACTAAACAATAAACAAACTTTATGCCCAAACCAAAGTACAAAGGCAGAAGCAGCTGTGCTCCTGGTGTATGTAGCAGAAAATAGCTCTTTGACTTAATGGTGGAGAAAACTAGTTCTGGCCCAGTTTCTATGCAGCAGCATGAGTTCTTCAGAACAACAGACAACCTCAGGACAACCATTTACAGCCTAAAGCTGCAGGCTCTGATGGCGGCAATAGAAGGAAATTAGCAGCTAGATGTTCGGAGTAAATCAGTCTGACTAACTAACAGTTGAGCTGCAGGTTTACAACTTTAATGTTCTTTAGATATTCAAGAGTAAACAAGTAATCAGGGGATTTAGGGTTTTAGTTGTATGGAGTGAGAACACTGTCAAAACTAGATTTGGTGTTTCTTCTGCATGTCACTATCATGTTTCTAAACACTAAAACGAAACAACACACCCCAGTGTCTTTAATTCAGTGTTAAATATGCAGCCTTTGGGTTTTCATACTGTGACTGTTTCTGTTTGCTGCTTTGATGCTCACCCTCACTGGCATTTGGATATAAAGATGAAATGTAGACATATTTATTTTTAAATCTGAAATGCCAGGGGTCACGCTGAGCAGCTGAAAAAGCCAGACTATTTATTTTTAGTTTTTTTTTTCTGTATTAGGTTGTGTACAGTTTTGGAAGAGAAAAAAAAACGTGAAACACAAAGGAAGGGAGAGTGTGTGGGCTGTGCCTCTATATTAATGTGCTTGGTCTATGTTGTTGTACGTCACTGTGGTCAGGGCCAGAGCAGCAACAGTGAGATCTGTCACAGATAAATGAGCACATGATTAAAATTGGTGTAATGAAATGTCTGATTAGACCTGCTATTTAACACAGAGATGTCAAACAATAAAATCCATTTACAAAGTCAGCCAGTTAGTTGAGCTGTGATCAGTTCATCTAGCTTCTTAAAACCTACAGTGATCATTTGTATGTGGCAGTAATGCAGCCATTTTCTTGCTCTTGCTACAAGGTTAAAAATGTAGTTTTTTTGGGGGGATGTAGAAAATAAATATCCACAAAAAAGTCATAAAAATTGATGAACCATACTGATATTGGCCTCATTTTCTGCACTAGTGAAAACACAAACCGTAAAATAAGCTACGTCCTAGATTTTCTATTTGTATTTAAATCACATGACAGTAAACATACGAGAAACAGACAGTGGTAATAAGAATGCAAAAGGTGCCTAAGTGAGCAGAAGAAGGAATTGTTTTCCCATCTTAAAGACTGAATTCACTCATTTTTTTCCAACATATTTGCAGTGGTCTCTTGTAGAAATGAATGCCCTGTCAGTCGATCTCTGTGTGGAAAAAGCCCTGGTGCTCCTCTTTCAGGAACTAGAAGTTAGTCGGACAGGGACGCTGAAAACAGCTGAATTAGGATTTTCATTCAGTTTCCTGAGATTTCATACATCTCCTAGCCAAAATCACTTTGCTTGTGGTGGTCAGAGGTAGGGTCATGCGATCTGATGAAATAAGCTCGGAGATTGTAGAACCGTCTGTTTGCATTCCGTCACCCGTCTGTGCCGTTATTTCTGGGACAGGCTACGAGCACACATCAGTTTTGTTTTTTTCTCTCAGCGGAGTCACGCTGAGATCAATGCTAATCTGCTTCTGTCGGCAAGACAGACACCAATGAACCAGTCAGAGCAAGTTTAAAGAAGCATGTTGGTTTGTTTAGCTGGGTGCTCGGTAGAGCTGAGGAAAGTAATCTAATAATCGATGCATTAAGATGTGGACATAAGCAGCTATGAATCTCTGAAGAAACACACCATACTCGATTATAGCAGCTAGCCGCTAGCATTAGCAGCTAGCTAATCTGCTCTATCTCTAAGCACTCATTACATGTATTCTCACACGTCTGCTGGATCAGGAAACCGCTCGGTCAATGTTCTGCTCTAAACTTTGCATTTGGATTCATGGCTTTTATTTGGGGATGTTTGTTCATGTTGTAGTGAGGCTTTTCACCGTGGCTGCCGAACGGAGTCCTGTATGTCATCTGTGTAGAGAGGCGGGCCGAACCCCGCCCCTCATAGTCAGGGAACATTTGCGGAGATGAGTGAGGCCCAAATAATGGGAGTGTAATCCTGAAGACCAGAAATAATTACTCTTATTGTGATAATTTTTCCAATGCCAATACATTTGATTATGAAAAAATGAAAAGACATGTGTGGGTTGGCAACGTTCATGTCCCTTTAAAAAGCTGTACCGCCTTGAGTCAAGTATAATGCGACACAATGTAATACGTGTGACAGCCCCATCTAGTGGACAACTTTTGTTTCTGCGCATACCTGTAGTTATCGTCCATTTATCGTTGTCAAGGTGAAATCCTCAATATATTGTGATATTGATTTTAGGCCGTATCGCCCAGCCCTAAGAGAACTTAAATGATTTTACATTAATTATAAATATAAAACAAATGAAAGTGCCTGTGAGACATTTGAGACGTGCACATCTAGGTCTTAACTGTGATTAGATAGGTAGGTAGGTAGGTGGGTAGGTCTTTTTAGGATCCTGAAATCCTTTATTCTTTTTTCTGTGAAGATATATGCTTTTAAATCGATGTATTTTACCAGTAAATAACTTCAAAAACATCAGAATTGTCAAAATAGAAAGCATTATGATAAAACCATGATCATGATTTTGCAACAAATAAATTGAGATAGCAGTCTCACTACCGTCAGTGCGCACCAGGGCAGCTGTGGCTATACTGTAGTTCAACACCACTAGAGTGGGAATGGGTGTGTGAATTGGTGGATGACTGATCATGTTGGGAAGTGCCTTGGGGGGCTGTAGAACCCTAAGAAGGCACTATACAAATTCAGGCCATTTACCATTTGCTGTTTCCTGGATGCTAAATCAACACAACCTTCCTCGTCGTAGGCCATGATGTACAGCCCTTGAATAACAGGGCTGTACGGTGTGACATTTATGTTGCACGTGTGATGAAAAAAACTCTTTTTAGATGTAGTACTGGTGCAACATCTTTTTTTTTAGTTTATTTCAAACAAAGGAAACATACATAATTTTTTTAAATACCACAAACAGAAAAAAATACATATCATCACCCCTTCTTCTCTGTTTGAAAAGGAGTAGGCTGAAGTGGAAACTTATATGTCCCCTACCCCTTTATACAAGTAATTTTTACTTGTTTACTAAATCTAACACAAAACCTACATTAAAACAAACAAAATGGTACAAGTCACCAAAAAAACAAAAACCACCAAACCATATGGGAAAAACCCCCATCTTTTTACAATTGATACAATTTACTTTTCCTTAGAATAGAATAAAGGACACCCACATAAATCATCTATTTTCCACTATATACTTGTTCAGAATATGTTTTTTATAATTCATTTTAAACACATTTATATTTGTACTTACTTTGATTTCTTCTTCTAAATTGTTCCATAATTTAACCCCTATTATTGTGATACACATCTATTTTAATGTTGTTCTAAACTTATGTATCTTTAAGTTTAGTGTCCCTCTCAGGTTATATCCTCCTTCTCTCTCTGTGAACAGTTTCTGTATTTTATCAGGCATTAATTTATTTCTTACTTTATACATTATTTGTGCTGTTTTGTATTTAACCAATTCCTGGAAGGTGTGTCTGCATTTTAATAAAAAGTTCATTTGTATGATCCAAATATCCTGCATTTGTTATTAATCTGATAGCCCTTTTCTGCATTGTCGTTATTGTTTGTAAATGACTTTTGTACGTGTTTCCCCAGACCTCTACACAATAGCTCAAATACGGCAGTAGCATCGTATTGTATAACATATAAAGTGCTTTCTGATTAAAAATATACTTAGCTTTCCCCAACATAGCAATGCCCCGTGCAAGCTTCCCCCTAACATATTTGATGTGTGGCTTCCGACAGATTCTGCTGTCTATGACCACCCCAAGAAATTTTATTTCATATACTCTCTCAATTTTTACATTATTAATTACTATATCTAATTCATTGTATTTGCTTTCATTACCAAACAACATAAATTTTGTTTTCTCTAAATTTAGTGACAATTTATTTACATCAAACCATTTTTTAAATTTATTTATTTCCTGTGTGACCACATCCAGGACCTGTTGCAATTCCACACCCGAGCAAAAAACATTTGTGTCATCTGCAAACAATACAAACTTCAATACTTATGAAACCCTACAAATGTCATTTATGTACATTATGAATAGTTTAGTTCCTAAGACTGATCCTTGAGGTACCCCACATTGTATCTCTCTTAGTCCTGATTTATGTTGATTTATTTGCACATATTGTTGTCTATTTGATAAATAACTTTTTATCCAGTCCAATACTATACCCCTGAAACCATATTTTTCCATTTTTCTCATCAATACGTCATGGTTTACTGTATCGAAAGCTTTCTTCAGATCTAAAAACAACCCTATTGCATGCTTCTTTTTGTCAATGCATTCTGTTATTTCCTCAATAAGATCAATCAGTGCCTGGACTGTTGACCTATTATTCCTGAAGCCGTACTGGCATTCCGTCAGCAACTCATATTGATCAACGAAATTATCGAATCTTTTAACAACCAGCTTTTCTAATATTTTGGAAAATTGTGATAGTATTGACACAGGTCTATAATTTGATGCTTATCTCCTGTCTTGTAAATAGGAATTACCCTTGCTACTTTCATGTTATTTGGAAAAAAAACCTTTTGAAAAGAAAGATTACAAATGTGTGTTAATGGTTTTACAATGCCCTCAATCACACATTTCAGTGTTTTCATGTCAATATCGTTCCAGTCTGTACTGGTTTTATTCTTCATATTTCTAACTATATCATAAATCTCCTTCTCATCAACTGCTCTTAAAAAAACAGAATTTTTA
>SSNQ01034581.1:787010-842920 GCA_006942095.1 Nothobranchius kuhntae | reverse complement strand
TTGCTGCAGTGACTTCATATTCTTACAAATGTAATAAAATAGTGACACTAAAATTATACAAATGATTCCTTATGAAAGGAAGCTCATTAGAGAGCAGTGCAGACAGACTTACTACATGCTGCCGCTGTTTTTGTAGGCCAGCTGCTGCTGAACTTGGGGAAAGTTATTCTGCACACATCCAGATCAGATGGTTGTTTACAGAAAATAATGTAATTCAATAATTTCTAAACAGACTAAACAAGTAAAACATCAAATAAATCACTCTGCTGTCATCAGATGGAGTGATTCAGGGGGTGAGGTGTTCTTAATGATGAGGGTGGCTGAGGTGTGTCATCACTCACTTTGGTCTGGTCCAGACCGTCTCTTTACTGGTGGGTCTCCTTCCTCAGTAGGTGACGTGAAGCTCCAACATCTGAACGTTCTGTGTTCCTTAGAGGAGAAGAAAAGTAACATTAGCAAGCTGGCTAAATTATTTTTTACTAGCATTTCAAGGTCTTGAACCAGATCTTCACTTACCTAAACATCAGACCAGTTTGTCCCAGCTGAGCTCATCAGGGCTTTAGTCTGACAGCCTGTCAGTGAAACACGGCTCCAGCCTTCTGGATGTGGACTCTAAATAGCAAAGGAGCATTTTTACTTTTGTTTTAATTATTTTACAGCTGATTTGATCAGCTTTCCGACGCTCACGCTCATACAGACGGTGAGCTTTGCTGCATCTGACTGATGCAGAGTTAGTTTTTATATCTTCAGTGAGACAAAAAACTAACCTCACTTCACTCAGAGATTGTTCTTTAAAACTATTAAAGTGTTGACGCACTTTAATGACTTTGTCACGCTGCATTTTAGCTGATATGGGACTTTATTTACTGGATGCTAAGATTACATCACACTCACGTAGAATAACACACAGGCTCTCTGCTGTTACAATCAGTGGGAGGTTATCATCTGGTGTAAAAAAAAAAGGCGTTGATCAGAAATCCCAGATCATGTTTTATTCCATGAAAATCAGCCAAATCCACATTAATCTGGGTGCTAACTTTACTAGCATACTGTGCTAGCGATAGCAAGTCGGATGCTAACGCTTTAGTGCTGCTAATGCCCGTAAATCTAAAGTAAAGTTTGTCGACATTTTAGAGTGATATGAAGCTTACCGCTCTGCTGCTGTGTCCCGTTGCTGCCACATGCAGATGGAAATGACTCCTTTTAGATAGATGAAGCCCTCAGTACTTAGTCACTAGCCAGGGAGACACGAACGAACGCGCACGCGTGCACACACACACACACACACACACACTACTTTTTTCTTCTGTTTATTTTATTTTTACTTTTTTTAGCAGTTGTGCCATCAGCTTCTGGGTTTTAAATACTGCCACACTGCCCTTCCTTAAAACGAGGAACAGTTTTGAGCTGTGTGTGGCTAAAATAACCAGACATTCTGCATTTTAGAGCCCTGCGCGGGACTGTTTTCTTCATCCCGCTCCCGCTGAATTTCTGACCATTACTGCCCGCACCCGCAACGTGTGTGTTACACTCCTGCCCGCACCCGCAGTGTGCATGTCCACTCCCGCCCGCAACTGCAAAACTCGGAGAAATTATTACCTCACAATAAAAGAGATGTATTGAGTTTGTGTCCTCAACATGTCATTTTATAGTCTATACCAGGGATCGACAACCCTCGGCTCTTCCATCCATCTGATGCGGCTCTCTGTGCTTGTAAAATAATGAATGGATATTTAAATAAAATGCTTTATATTTTACTGACTTAATTTTATATCTATGTTGATTCTAAATGTAAAGATTGTCTGTGTTAAACAGTTCCAACCCGGTCTTACTGTGAGACCGGGTTGACGGGTCACGCTTATGCGTAATCATATCGGCGCTTTCTGAGTTGAAGAGGATGTGAGATTCTGGGACTCTCCTCAGACAGGCTCAGGGATGTGTCGCCACATTGGAGACAGGAACCAGCGCTATTCAGCCAAAGTTTCATAATCAGGGAAATTTTTCTAAGTGACAAGTCTCTCTGAGAGACCGGGTTTGGAAAACCCTGGCTTCAGTGGGAGGAACCTTCCCGCATGCGCTCTGGTTCTGCGACGCGCTCCAAGCCAATCTCCACATCTTCAGCTCGCTGTGCACCGTACGTACGTGCTGACAGCGAGCTGCGCTGAGCTCAGTGTCCAGTTCAGATGTTCAGATGGGAATCTTTTCTTGGGCGATTTAGCTACATCTGCGTCAGTTCGTATGCATGCGTCGGGGTAATTCTTTCTATTCTTTCTCCGTCAAAATAAACAGTCAAATACGGGAACTATCCGGTCAACACAACACAAGTCCTGCTTTTAACTGTTTTGTTTTCTTGTGAAAATTGTTGGAAAGAGATCAAATTGAACTTGATTACCACCAGAGTCGCACACTGCGCCGTTATCTCCTTGACTGTAAATGAGGGAAAAACAAATTGATCGGATCCTGCACATCTTTTAACACATTGGTCAGGTTTGACGCACTTTGTTTTCATTTAGTTTTTAACCCTTTAATGCCGATGCGTCACCATCACCGGTGACGCCTGGCGCATTTGATTTCAAATAACTCCTCGCTACTTAAACTATAAAATTCTTTAAAAAAAAAACATAAAGGAGCTACTGTGTGGTGCTTAAAGGGTTAATGAAGTCAAGGCCGTCTCATATTCTATTCTCCTCTCTAATCAGGCAGTGATCGGGGTCGCTATTCTAAGAGAGACCTGAATGAAAAATATTAACACAATCGGAGAAACTCCTCCAAATGTCTGACTTGCCTTTCTTTGGTTTTTGTGTCATAAAGACCTTGTTTCAGCTTCTTTTCAACATCATTTGCCGACTCCATCATACTCATCCCGATCCCGCACTGTTTCTTTTAGCCGACCGTTCCCGCCCGCAGCAAAGTTCACACCGCCCTCCCCCGCAACATTTGTGTTGGGTCCCGCGGGACCTAATCCCGATGCAGCCCTCTACTGCGTTTTTCCAATAGGACTACAAAAAATCTTAGCGAGAAGAAAAAATGGCGGATTGGTTCTGTGTTTAGCCGAGGGCCATGAGCATATTTGGTAGTTATCCTGACGAAAATAAATTTCTGATGTAATAGATAATTTTAAAAACTGAACGGATGGACAAATATGCCCAAAACTTAATTATTAAATATCTAAATAGCAACTCCAGTGAATAATATAAGCCTTTTTGCTCACTTAGACACTTAAAATGTGAAACACACTGTGTTAATGGATAAAAAAGTGAGTTTTTCATGTTAGGTCTCCTTTAAGGGAAACACTGATTTCCACACAAGTATACTTTGTTTACACGTTCCTGCAGAAAGAGCATGCTTAACCATTATGCACCTGATATGTCATGCTGAATGCATGTGTTTTAAAGTGCAGTATCATTTACACAGTCACTAAGGGCTAATTAAAAAGTATGTGGACTCATCTGACCTCTACTCAAAAACTCTCTGAAATGCAGACTCAGCAGGGCTCATCATGCCTGGGGCCTCTAAACTCTGGGTTGTGGGGGGTCAAAGGTCTCGTGCAGCTGGCCAGTTAGTTTGATTTTGCTCATTAAAAGTATTTGTTATTTGCTGAATTTTTGCCCTATGTGAACATTTATGCTGAGTATATCTTCTTGTATTTACAGTCTTTGTACACATGACCTCAAACACACTGCAAAACAAGTCTAATCCTTTCCTCAAATGAAGCAAGTTTGTCAAATTTACTTGCCAAAGACATCAGATGACACAATGCAGTGAAGAATAACAACAAACGACTTGAACATAGAGCTGGTTGAACATCTTTAATAACAACAACTGTTGGATTTACATTATGGTTGTGTTACAAAACTGTTTCTACAACGTCCAGACTCAATCCCACATTTGGACTAATTGATGGGTCAGCTGAACTTGTGGTTTTTCCGTCGATGTTCAGGTTCACACTCCAGTCCAAAAGGTGTCAATAACGAAAAGTGATTTCTCACCAGGATTCTGACACAACTTGTGTCATTATAACCATGAGTGTTGTACAGATGTGGTTAAAATAATTCCACCCATTTTATCCTCAAATAGACTAGGGATGCACCGATACTATACTGGTATCAGTATTGGTGCCGATACCGATACCAATACCAGTATCGGTATTGGTAAAAGTTAACTGATACCAGGAACCGATACCAATGCAGTTGCTTGAAAATGACTTCACTGTAACTTGTAATTTCTGTTCACCTAATATTTTAGTTTTGTGATGATTTCCATTCATATATTTTACTTTTTATCTACCTCACAGTCTTTTCCTGTTGAAAGCAGAGAAGAAAATAAAATCTGTATTCCAAGTCATTGCATTTTTTTGTGTGGTGGAAGTATCGGTATTGGTAATCGGTATCGCCGAGTACTCAGATCCAAGTATCGGTATCGTATCGGTTTGGAGAAAAGTGGTATCGTTGCATCCCTAAAATAGACAGATGGCACAGTTTTAATGTGCATGACCAGGACCACAGTACACAGGTATGAGCTACAAGTCCAGCATGGCTAAACACTCCCATGCTGAAAAAGGGGTTTTCACAACAACTGGTAGATTACAAAAATGTGTTCATGAATCACTGGTACAAAACTGCACAATGGTAATTACTGTTGCGTCTCTGAATCAGTATTGAAATGTGGTGGTCTTGTTCCTGTGTTTTATTAAATAATTCTCTTTTTAGAAGTCATAGAGTGGTTTGTTTCTGCAACTTAGATCAAATGAGATCTCCATTAATAAATATCAAAACAAAAACAACAAAAAACTATAAATAAATAACGTAAACTACAAAACACGTCATTGATACACGAGGAAACAGTCAACCTGAATACAAGTAAAGTATGTAAACTTCAGTATTCACTGCCAGCTGTTCTAATAAAACTGAATGGCCTAGAAATGGGTGACCAGGATGTATTTTAGCTTCAGATTTGAGCAGAGTGATACTTTGTTGTTAGAAGTTAAAGGAAAGGGAAACTCATTTAATCAATATTTTTCCTGTATCAGAGGTGGAATGCCTTGCAAGCCATACTCAGGGCAAAAAAATGCCCAGAATTGCTTCGATTAGCATAGACAAGTCTGCTGCCGCACAGAGTGGCAACAGACGGCAGAATTTGGAGTCCAATAAAGTACATTTTATTTATATATAGCACTCATCACAGACAGAAAATCACAAAGTGCTTCACATAGATCCAAACAAAACAATTTATAAAGTCATAAAGATCTTAAAACATAAATAGATTAAAATATGAAAAATCAAGTCATAAAATGATAAAATACCATAAAACAAATGAAAGATGATTTCAAATCTCGAGTTAAAAATAAGAAAAGAAAATATTTAGGTAAAAGCAGCTTTAAATAAAAGTGTTATCAGCCTTTTTTGCTTCTGGAAGGAGTGATCACTGTATCTGGTCTTTGGGACTTCTAGAAGGTTCTGGTGGGTGGACCTGAGGGCTCGGGTTGGAGCATAAGGCTTTAACACTTCAGTAATATAGGGAGGAGCTTGACCATGTAGAGCCCTGAAAGTTATAATCAGGATTCTAAAATGAACTCTAAAGTTAACGGGTAACCAGTGCAGAGACATTAGAATAGGAGTGATGTGTGCTCTTCTGTTTGCTCCAGTTAGGAGCCTCGCTGCAGAGTTCTGGACCAGCTGAAGGTGGTCAAGGGCTTTTTTGTTAAAACATGTAAAAAGTGAGGAACAGTAATCTAGACGGGAGAAGATCAAGGCATGAATAATCATTTCAAATTCATGTTTTGACACCAACCTTCACAGTTTGGAGACATTTCTTAAATGATAAAAACTGTTTCGAACCATCATAGCTCATGGGTCCCCGGAAGAACGAAAAAATGAATGCAAGTCAACAGGCCCTAAAGAGCTATTTTCTAATCCACTTTGCCTTAGGCCCTGGATTACGTTATACTTCTCCTTAAATGAAAAGTAATGAAATGTGTTTCGACCATGCCTGTTACGTACTTTGAGATTTATCAGCTCGTAAATGTTCATAATTAGCATGACTAAAAATCAGACATCGGTTCGCCACATATATGACATCACCACCAACTCTCTTCTCCTCTAGCGTAGCTTCTACTTACCAAATGGCTATTTCTGCAATCGTTCTTTCCTCCTGTAGGAAGGATTTCAAGTTTGCTGAACTTACAGCCCTTTTCCCTTTGTTTTCTCCGTGTCTGGTTCAATGACGTCACTTTCATGAATGGCATTCATAGTCCCCGTTCAAAAATGAGCTCGTTCTTGGTATCAAAACGCATCTTTAAAATTCACGGACATCATATGTGAAATCCATGACACATAACAAGAAGAATTAGAAAATAGCATTTTTAGCCCCATTGACTTGCATTCATTTTTTGGTTCTTCGGGGACCCATGGTCCGGAAGTATATGGGTGTGACTTAGGCTCCCTATTGTTGAGTGGCCTTCAAGAGATGTTGATTGATCAAAAACAAATTTAGATATCTTGCCTCGGATTGGATAACATCAACATGACTCTACCGCTGAATCGCAACAGGGATGTTTTATCTCCACTAATAACACAAGCTTGGCGGAGTTTTTCTGTGTGGTGGTGTTACTAATGCTAACAGCTAGCTTCTACTAGCTGGATTCCTGCTGATTCCTGGACACTTGAACAACAGCCTTCCCCATCGTGAGTTAAGATGGGTGAATCTATGAATGTTAAGTGACAGTGTGACGTAGATCTGTCAGGATTTTCATATCCTAGAGTTTCACCGTCTATTTTCTATCAGAAGCTAATGCAGGAGATAGGTGTAGGAGACTATTTTCATGTTCAGCCTGCATGAAAAACTCTAACGAATATAATCAGAAATCATTAAAAAATGTTTCAGTGACCCACACCTTTAAAACTGTATTTTACTTTTGCTTTATACCCTTTGCTCATGTTTATATTTGTAGGGTTGTTTGTTCCTTGTGCTTTTGAAAATGCCTTATGGATGGGAGTTTAATTACACAACTGCACTGTCAACATTTACAGATCATGCAATTAAAACACTGAAAGGGGCAGCTGAAGAGCTTCAAGGACCTTTCGAGATCACCACAGATGCTGATGGAAAATGTTACCTGTAGAATTAACAGTTGTACAGTTTAATAACTGTTTGACTTCAGTCCTTAATGCATTCAACAGTTAGGGCTGCTCAATTATTTGAATTTTAATCCCAAGTACGATCTGAGTTTTGAACGACTATAAAAACAAAACAAGCCGATTATTTGCTCCTCCCACTTGCGCTGCCCTGCGTTGCAAATGAAGCGCTCCTCCCACAGTGTTGCCAACTTAGCGACTTTGACGCTATTTCTAACAGCTTTTCAGACCCCCTTCTTGACTTTTTAAATCTTGAAAGCACCTAGCAAACACCTCAGAAACATCTCTGGTAACCCTTAGCTACTTTCTGGATAACTGTCATTGACATTTCCTGCAGGTTAGCTAAACACTCTGCCTGCGCTCTGGATCATCCTTCAGGACATTAGAAAAGGGAATGATGTAGTGATGTGTCGGTCGCTAAAGAAATGGCTCTCAGAGCCAGCTCCCTGTTGGATTAACCAGGGTGAGTGACACACACCTTACCTGTAAGCTCCTGAGCCGCTAAAAATGGCTAAATGTGCGCGTGCGGCACGCTAAACAAAGCTTGCCCCTGGGGGGTGCAGCTGTGGTTGGGACAATTATTACATTAACTGATGGACCTGTAAATAAATAGTTCATAAATAAGGTAGAAATAAGTTTCTCACACTGATAAATAATAACTAATCTCTCTGAGGACACGGTGCTAGTGCACTCTCCTACAACACATTGACATGACTAAAATACATATTATGCAAAATTTTGTGATCATCAATTTATTTGCATGTATTTGTTATAAATGCCACTGTTTAATTCTTGCTGTCAGTATTTGCAAGATATTTGTATTGGGGTCTGTACTGGTTAGACTTAAATGAGTTAAACCAAGGTCTATAGCCCTTGGGTCATAAACTATGAGCTATAAGTTGGTCTTTTTATACTGGGAATCAGGAGTTATTTTAGTGATCATCTTGTTTCTTATTTATTTTTGTCCTGATTGTTCCCTGAGTAATTTTATGACTGAATAAAAACAAATAAAATCAACATAAATTGAAAAATCGTCTTAAATAATCGAGATCTCAATTTCAGTCACAATAATTGTGATTATTTTTGCCATAATCGAGCAGCCCTAATTTAACTCAAACTTTAGACCTAAAAACAGCCTAATAATCAATTGAAGATCTTTTTCAACCAGAGCCCATTTTAGGTTTGAAATAAACATGTCTGAACAAAAGTGCATTTGCACTGAAATGCCTGGCCATGTAGCAGTGGAAGGAGATGTGTCTGTTAAAAGCTGTAATGTTGGAAGACTGTTTGGTCAAAGCATGAACTCAAAATGCACCCATTTGAGTCCAGCAAGGTACACAGATCCATTCAACTGCATACAAAATCATTTCCTCTCCTTTCTATGATCATATCACTCTTGGCCTCTGTCACAAACACACAAACTTTAGGAACCGCCTGCTTGTCTTTGGTCCTCATTAGTAAGCATGGCCCCCAATCTTGTTTGCACAGTCTGCCGTTCAGACTAAATAAGAAAATTAATGAGCTGGGGTAAACCAGAGAACCTTCAGTCCCTTTGATTCCTCAGTTCACCTGTTTTACTCACCTTCCCATTACAGCTCCAACTCTCCTACTTTCATGCAGCTGTTGTCGCCTGATATTCATCTGGAACCTGTGTATGTGTTTCAGTAAACAAAGAAGATGAAGTTAAACCCGACCCCTGCTATGCTCATCACTCCTGCTGTTTGGTTGGGAGAGCACTAGACTCTATAAAGATGTGAGAAAAGGATTAATCACAAAGACATGCAGCTGCAGGACTGTTGTTTGGTTATGAAGTGCTCTTAATTAAACTGTTAAAAAAAATCCCTTCAAGCAGAGTGTGAATAGGAATAAAAATTCCTAAAAAGCCAGTTTTCTTACAAGAACTTTGCAAAAGGCATAAAAACCAAACATAATGTCGACTCACAGAAGCCGAGTCACCACAATGTGTACAATGTTTAACACATGTCGATAAAATACAAAAAATTTATGTTGCCTCCAGTTTCAGGCCAACTACATGTTTTTTTCCTCTTTTTGTTTTTCGTCCTCTGTGGAAAAAAAGAAGCAATAAGGGAGCACAAAAGTATTTTTAATAATACCTAACTGTAACAAAGAGAACTAACTCACAGTACATTATATGTTGTTAAATTACAGTAAGAATGATAGAGATAGCCAACATCAACTTAGTTTTTGTTGGTGAATGAGTGAAAAAACAAACCTGCTTATGACTTTTCATATAACAATTAAATAGATTGGATTTTATCGGTACAAACATAAAATGAACCAGTGCATCTTTATTTAATCACAAAACTGTATCAGCACTTAGCTGCCCCAGAGCGATTCCACAATCAATAAAAATCTGTTAATCCTCAAATCCTTATCAACAGTTTCTGGTGCTCTCCTTGTTTCTATAAAATAATTTTACAAGTCTCACTCAGTTTTAAAGCACACCAAAAAGGTTCAGTTAAATCTCTAAATGACATTAAAACGCTTCTGTACCTCTGAAATGCTCATCCAAGACATCACCAAAAAGCAGCAGAGAAAAATAAATTACCTAAGACTAAAGTCTGATTTCTGCAATGTCAAAATAACCATATATTTACTATTTTACATTTATACTTAAAGCTACAATAGCAAATCTGCTAAACAAGCTAGCTTGAAACATTTTTTTCATGCACCTGAACAACGTTCTAAGACAGTATAGCGATAAATATATTGTGGGTATAGAGAGAGAAGAGAGGAATGCATACTTACAGTTAGTCAATAAATCCCACCATTTCATTATAGTTGAAAACTTAATTTTGCTTTTTTGTTTACATAGAATGAAGAACCTATACAGTTAAGTAGATCTTTCTGTGAGAAGATCTAAAACAAACAAAAAAAGAGAATCAGAATCTGAAGGTTTTATTGCCATTTGTACGGAAATCACAACATGCACCGCCCCCCTCCCCGACCTTACCGTGTCCGCTGACACGAATGGCGCAGCAAAACTAGAGCCCTCCATCAGCTGATACTGGTGAGAAACAGCAACGGAACGTGTGCAACCACCCCACCCTCGCTCTCACAGAGGAGCGCTGCGGGACAGAGTGCGCGACAACTGGTGGCTTCTAATACTTTCAAATCTTGCTACGTGGGAACAAGATGACGCGTTTTCTTTTCTGCACCCAGGACACGAGTTATTGCCTTCTCTTGCTCAGGAAAGCACTCAATCATCTTTTGACGAGACCCCCAACGTGTTGGGGATTCTGAGATCAAAAGATGCTGGGGAAGTCCAAGCTCAGCCTACACCTCTGTCATGTCTCGCCTTTTTTTCCAGCTGTAGGAGAAGGCTGATTCAGCTTTTTTGCAGAACCCTATGGCCCGATCGATCCTAGGATCCTTCACACCATTCTCTGTAATAAATGTTAAAAGATATTTGGTATATTGTTTGTCACTCCAAGCTTAAAACTATATATTTGATTACGTGAGTTTTCAAAATTGTTTTGTACTTTTATCACAATTTTAATAGCTGTAACAGTTTAATACATAATGTATAATGAATGCAGATTAAGGAAATGTCAGGTTTATATTTGTAACCCAGTCTATGTGTGTAAACCAGTTGAAATACATACCAGGCATGTTCTGGCTATTAAATTATAAGCAAACAGTACTTTACAATGTGCAAGTATGTGCACATATTTATTTTTACACCAACTCTTACCTATAGCGTTGTGGAATCTGTGGCTAAAACACTGCAAGCTTGACCAGTTGTTGTCCTTAAGGGCTTTTATGACGTCGGTGCCACTATCAGTTGTCATGCAGACGAGTCGTTCCTCCGAAAGTCCCCAGGAGCTGAGAGCGTCTTTTAAGCCATGGGCAATTATGTCACCAGTGTGGTTGTCGGGGAAATACGCTGTCTGAAGGCAGATGCTGCGCAGAGTCCAACTAGTGTTGATGTAGTGAACCGTCAGACTCAGATATGGCTGCATCGTCCGGCTGGACCACAGGCCCGTTGCGGCTGAGTAGAACTGCATCTCCTCCAGCCCACTGCAGATCTTTTCCCGAGTTGTATTGTACAGGTGAGGCAGCGCTACGTCGGCGAAATACTTGTGACTGCATGAGGATAACGTACCTCTCATCCAACACTTTCAGCATTTGATTAAAGCCTCGCTTTTCGACAGAATAAATCGGCAGCATGTCTTTGGCAAAATAAAACGTGATCGCCTCTGTAATCGCTTTCCATCGCGCGCCGTTCTTGTGATAAGGTACGCAGTTTGTAAAGCTCTCAGGAAGTGTAGTCTGCTTTTTAGCAGGTGTGCTAGAGGAGCCGCTTTCGCTACGGAGCCGGCTGCACTTCCATTCTTCGGGATGTTTATTCCTCAGGTGCTGGAAAAGATTTGTTGTGCTGCTGCTTCCAGTAGCAACAGCTTTGAAACATATTTAGCAACAAGGCTTCGTCTGCTTTTCGTCTTCTGCATCAAACCCAAACCAGTTCCAAATTATGGAATTACTTGTGCCTTTCTTTGGGAGTAGTTCTCTGCTACACGCTGCCATGTTTTGTTTGACTGTGTAGGCGGGGCGGGGGCTGCCTCATATTGCGCTACGGCAACCAAACAAGGACAAAACACGGAAAAGTCCGAAAAAACTATTGCGTCAAAAAACTCAAGTTTGCAAAAAAAAAAATCATTTTAAACTACAGAATCGATAAATAGATTAAATCGATTTTTTGACCAGCCCTATTATCAAAGGAATATAAATAAAGTAATCTGCAGCAGTAACTTACCATGTTAACACGGTTTTGTGGAGGTTACTTGAGGATGCTCATCGTGTGTGAATAATAGATGCGGTTGGAGCTATAGACAAACTGAGTGGATGTGTCAGAATCCAAAAGAATGAAAAGGTGGTTGGATCAATAATGACAACCTGAAAGAACCACTTTTCATTTGGGAGCTTGTTTCATTTTCTCCTGCCTTCATCCCTTCCCTACTTTACTTTCAAACAAGCGAAAGCACCGCGCCTGCTGCATGTTTATCCCAAACCCTCGTGAGAGAACGCCATTTAAAAAGTACAAAAGGAAGTTTTAGAAATGGCCCTTAATGCATGAAACTTCATAAAGTTAAACAACATCTCCCTGGAATACAAATATGTGAACACTTTCCTTTGTCAGTATAGATCATTTCCTCTCAATCATTATCTAAATCCTAAACTAACTTGTTGAAAAATAATTGGCTGTAAGAGAAAGATGTTGCAGCTGATGGTTCAAATATAACATCTCATTTAAACCTGAAAGCTATTTATTTCTTCAGCCTTAAATCTGGTCACGTAAAGATCAATATGGCTTATATTTTTCTAGATGACTGCATTTCAGATCATTTTTTTAAAAACAAAACAAGTAGGAGGCTCAGTTTTTCTCATCTCCATTTCAGTAATGAACAGTAAATATTAAATTATCAGATGTTTTGAGCTTTCTCCCAAATTTATTTGAAACACTCTTCCCAAAACTCATTCAATAGATTTTAATTAAAGCAGATAATCTGCTCATTACTTCAGATGTTTTCACTTGTCAGTGAACTAAAATGGCAGAGTAAATATTGCAGACAGGTGAAGGAATGAGAATAACATCAGCGGTTGACAGAGGATCACCCTGATGAGGTGTAAGGGATGCCTGGCTGCAGCCAGCCTGCAGATGTGGATCAATTTTCAGAGTGAAGAGGAGACTGAGACGGAGATGCCATCCAGTCAGCCTCTATATCCCCACTCTCTATCAATACCATGTGTCACCTGTCAAGGCCTTGCCCCGGCTCACCTTCTGGCTGGTCCTGATCCCATGACTCATTCAGGAGCTGCTTTAGGGACAAACAAACCCGAACGATGCGCCTTCTTCACAAACCGGAGATAAAATCCTAAATAAAAACCAGTGTCAGTGTTGGTAAACCTTAAGTTTTTTTTTATATTCCTGCTTGGCTGTAAGGGCATTCTGATTTGAATTCAGATTCTGATCAACTAACGAGGCAAGAGAACAAGCAGTGATCAAAGAAATGTAAAAACATGAAAACTGAGTATTAAGAAATGTGTTGTTAATGAAGACATGTACTTGATGAAGATACTCTTAATTGCATGTCAAAAAGCCATAATAAGAATGGAGAAAATGAGTCACATANCTCAGGCCCTGTCCACACGTAGCCGGGGATCTGCCAAAACGTAGATATTTTTCTACGTTTTGGCCTGTCATCCACACGAAAACGGAGTTTTTTCACACGAAAACGGATCTTTTTAAAAACTCCGGCCAAAGTGAAGATCTGCGTTTTCTCCGTTTTGGGTGTCTGCGTGTGGACAGACAAAACCGGACTTTTAAGGTCCGCAACGTCACTTTCTGCAACAAAAAAATGCTGACATCATGTGTGCGACCTGTGTTTACACTAGCCGACAGCATGGATGCCCTCAGAGCTGCGCTCGCTTTATCAATTGTCCAAGCACTTTTTGCTTGTTTGTTTTTGCAAGTGGAATTACTGCTCCTTGCGGAAGACCACAGACGAAGGACGAGATTAAGAACGGGGGAAGTACTGCCACCTACAGGTCTGGCATGTCCTTAACAACGTATTTATCCAAGTACGTGTGGACAGAGTTTTGTTTTAAAACGCGGTGGTGTGGATGCAAGTTTTTGGAGGGGCGGATATTCGTTTTTAAAAAGACCCGGCTACGTGTGGACTAGGCCTTAGACTGCCAAATGGGAAAAATGGACACTGCATGACGCCTAACAAGAGACATGCGGAAACCTGGACCTATCTTCACAGACCTTGATAAATCATGGCCAATTGCAGCCGACTAAAGTCGTCAGTTGCATTTTTTTTTTTACTGTTTGGGCATCGTAACGAGCCCCCGCGCCAAGAGAACAAACATCTCAGCTCTGAAGCCGATCTTCATCCACACACGTCACATGATCAGGAAGCAGAAAATCCATGTGTTAGGAGATAGTTTTGGGCCGTTCCTGTAAAAAAAAGTGAGACGCGAACCGGAAAAGCGTCTGCCGATCACAATTCAACAACGGATAATGAAAGAATGGATAACGCTCAAAACACGCAGATTCTTCCTGATGTAAGAGGTGAGTCTCCGCTTTGTTTTGGTTGTTTTGGCGTCGACATCATGCTAGCATGCAACGCTCTGTAACTCTTAAAAAAAACAGTAAAAACGGCGAGAAACGCCAGCAGCCAAGGGCTTTACCGATCAGGAAACGACCGGCAGTGAATAAATTAAATAAAAAGTTATGAAGCAAGACTGGAAAATTACTGCTTATAGAAATGAGTTAACCTTTTATGTTATGTTAACCTAAAGTTATTTTGTACATGTATGGGTAGTTTAACTTTACAGTGTAACTTTCAACCCATGAGTTAAATGTGATTTTCAGATTAATGACATCCTTGTATCATTCTACTTTTATGCATTGACACTAGAGAAGAGTTGCATAATTTACTTACATTTAATATGTGGAATAGAGTTAAATTGATCTTAAATCCTTAATTAACAGAACTATGAAATCTATATCAAACACTTACAATTAATTTCTTTTTTGTTTTTCCAATAAACATGTCTTCGGTCTTTAAAGTTAAAGTCCCATTGTTTACTCGTTTCAGACGAGTATCCGGTACGGATAAAGCAGTTTTGACGAATACTATGAAGGTCATTCTGTTTCAAAAAGCACAAACTTGTAGATCTGTTGTGTGTATTTGTATTACATGATGGGTGCTTGAAAACAGTGTGTGTGTGTGCGTGCAGTACTGTGTGAGGAGCTGTACACCAACACCCGTAAACTTGTAAAGCTAAATGTGTACCTGTAAGAAACACTCACATGCATGAGTGCAATTTTCTTTTGCGACCCAGTAAATACAACTTCTCAAATACGTTTCTGCGCATGCTCAGTTGTTGTTTTACAAGCGCACAACTCTCCTCTCGCGAGTCTGATTTTTGAAACACTTCTGGCAGGTTGTGTGTTGCAAATTGCAGCTGTGTGTATCTGCAGAGGCGAGTGGAGCAGGGGATGAGGGCGAGGGTGGGGGCGGAAGGAGGAGCCACAGAGGGAGGGTTGTCATTGGTCAGCTCTGGTTTCCAGGACAACAGGCTCAACCAATCAGAGTGAGAGTTGCGTCGGTTTTTCAGTCCGCTGCCATCTGCAGTTCGCGATGGCTGAATGAGCTGGGGTAAGTACATTTCAAAGGGCTTTCTAAACTTATTTTAGTCATTTCCTCGTCTTTTTATTTAAACAGGGTGACACACTAACATAACATCATGCTATTTATACCATTATTAAGGCCTTATTATAAGATATTTGTACACATATGTAGTCTAGCTAAAGTTTATATGAGCTGCTTTGCTAAGTTAGCAGAAACAAAAACGCCACTGCTAACACTGTAGTCTTGCATTAAGGCCACTGTGCTTGGGTATAATCCCAGGGGTGTTTCTCAATGTCAAGGCTTAGAGGACACTGTCCTTCCTTGGTCAAAGAAAACAGTTAAATGGAACTGACCAGGGCTCCCGAGATGGTCACGTGACGTGCGGCAAAGTTATAATTATACTTATAAGTTGTATAATGAGCATTTTACTTTTTAAATTGTGTATATATTGCTTGAATTACATGTATAAGGGAGTTACTAATTGCTGGCCACCGAAGCTGCAACGATTAGGCAGCACCAACTAACCAACTTTTGATTAAAAAAATAAACATTTTAGATATCAGCCTGATAGTTACAATTAGTTTTTTTTTATCACCAGTAAAACAATAAAAAGTAATCATTTGAAACCTCTAACTCTTGTCAGGATGTGGGGCTGCATCTTGTTAAAGGCTGAAGAAAAGTCTGCAAACAAGAGCCTTACACAAGTCCCCGTTTTATCAAGGTGCCTGTAGACCATGTTCAATACACAAAGCACTGCATCTTCNACTTGTAGATCTGTTGTGTGTATTTGTATTACATGATGGGTGCTTGAAAACAGTGTGTGTGTGTGCGTGCAGTACTGTGTGAGGAGCTGTACACCAACACCCGTAAACCTGTAAAGCTAAATGTGTACCTGTAAGAAACACTCACATGCATGTGAAATAAAATACAGTTGTGTGTGACATTTTCAACTACAAGTCTGTAAACACAAGTGTACAGATCTGTTTCTGCACACGCTCAACTTTTTTATTACAATTGCACAGCTTCCCTCTCACACATCTGATTTTTGAAACTATTTTCACGATTAATATGTGTCAAAATTCACAAGTTTGTAAATGTGTTGTCTGAGTCCGTACAACACAGTGTGGGCTTGAAGATTGGATGTGAGTGTGTGTACCGTAAAATGTGAGCTTGAAGTTTTGAGGTGAGTGTCTGAGCATTAAAGCGTGAGAAGCTGCACATCAACATGTGTGCAATTGTGAAGATAAATGGTACTTGTAAGAAAAAGTAAATTGTATGTGAAACAAAAGAAACTTATATGTAAAATTTTCTTTTGCGACCCAGTAAATTCAACTTCTCAAATACGTTTCTGCACATGCTCAGTTGTTGTTTTACAAGCGCACAACTCTCCTCTCGCGAGTCTGACTTTTGAAACACTTCTGGCAGGTTGTGTGTTGCAAATTGCAGCTGTGTGTATCTGCAGAGGCGAGTGGAGCAGGGGATGAGGGCGAGGGTGGGGCGGAAGGAGGAGCCACAGAGGGAGGGTTGTCATTGGTCGGCTCTGGTTTCCAGGACAACAGGCTCAACCAATCAGAGTGAGGGTTGCGTCGGTTTTTCAGTCCGCTGCCATCTGCAGTTCGCGATGGCTGAATGAGCTGGGGTAAGTACATTTCAAAGGGCTTTCTAAACTTATTTTAGTCATTTCCTCGTCTTTTTATTTAAACAGGGTGACACACTAACATAACATCATGCTATTTATACCATTATTAAGGCCTTATTATAAGATATTTGTACACATATGTAGTCTAGCTAAAGTTTATATGAGCTGCTTTGCTAAGTTAGCAGAAACAAAAACGCCACTGCTAACACTGTAGTCTTGCATTAAGGCCACTGTGCTTGGGTATAATCACAGGGGTGTTTTTCAATGGCAAGGCTAAGAGGACACTGTCCTTCCTTGGTCAAAGAAAACAGTTAAATGGAACTGACTTGCGTCACGTGACCAGGGCTCCCGTGATGGTCACGTGACGTGCGGCAAAGTTATAATTATACTTATAAGTTGTATAATGAGCATTTTACTTTTTAAATTGCGTATATATTGCTTGAATTACATGTATAAGGGAGTTACTAATTGCCGGCCACCGAAGCTGCAACGATTAGGCAGCACCAACTAACCAACTGTTGATTAAAAAAATAAACATTTTAGATATCAGCCTGATGGTTACAATTAGTTTTTTTTAATCACCAGTAAAACAATAAAAAGTAATCATTTGAAACCTTTAACTCTTGTTTCCTTTCTCAGGGATCCTATTTTCAGGCACTGTTTAGACCAGCGGTACTCAGCTGACAGCCTGTGGGCCACGTCCAGCCTGCAGGTTCATTCTTTCTGGCCCTTGGTCCACCACGACAGGGATGCACTGACATCTGGCCAGGCCAGATGTCTTACCTGTCGTATTCCTATATCAGGAAAAGGCAGATTGCAATGCTGAGGTATTCATTTCTTAAAACTCAATAAATATGAGCATTTCCTAATTTCACTTTTTGTCACATTCAGATGGTTCTGGACCACATCACCTGGCCGGATGAAGAAGAGCTGGAGGATGACAGCGAATCTCCTCTTGCTGTGAAATGTTAGATCACAAGCTACTTGCTTAGATTTGTTGAGACAGGTATTTGGCTTTTTCTGGTTACACTCAAACTACAACTTTATTTATAAAGCGCTTTTCAAACAAAAAAAATGTAACTCAAATAGCTTCAGAGGAAGAAAAAAATGACCCCACAGATTAAAAAGACCTGACATATCCCACAAAATTCATTGACAATTGAAACCCCCTTCCCCGACCCAGTAACACGAATACACACACACACACATACCCACATGCACACACAACACATTAGAGAACATAAGCAAACACTGGGCAGAGCTCAGATGAGTCAGGAAACGCCATCAGGCGAGCCGTCTGACCCAACTCAGTAGATCCACGGCAGCAGCCAGGGCACCGAGACAGGCTCACCCTCGCCCTCATCCCCTGCTCCACTCGCCTCTGCAGATACACACAGCTGCAATTTGCAACACACAACCTGCCAGAAGTGTTTCAAAAGTCAGACTCGCGAGAGGAGAGTTGTGCGCTTGTAAAACAACAACTGAGCATGCGCAGAAACGTATTTGAGAAGTTGTATTTACTGGGTCGCAAAAGAAAATTTTACATATAAGTTTCTTTTGTTTCACATACAATTTACTTTTTCTTACAAGTACCATTTATCTTCACAATTGCACACATGTTGATTCAATTCAATTCAAATTCAAAAATACTTTATTAATCCCAGAGGGAAATTGATTAAAAATCCCAGAGGGAAATTGATGATGTGCAGCTTCTCACGTTTTAATGCTCAGACACTCACCTCAAAACTTCAAGCTCACATTTTACGGTACACACACTCACATCCAATCTTCAAGCCCACACTGTGTTGTACGGACTCAGACAACACATTTACAAACTTGTGCATTTTGACACATATTAATCGTGAAAATAGTTTCAAAAATCAGATGTGTGAGAGGGAAGCTGTGCAATTGTAATAAAAAAGTTGAGCGTGTGCAGAAACAGATCTGTACACTTGTGTTTACAGACTTGTAGTTGAAAATGTCACACACACACAACTGTATTTTATTTCACATGCATGTGAGTGTTTCTTACAGGTACACATTTAGCTTTACAGGTTTACGGGTGTTGGTGTACAGCTCCTCACACAGTACTGCACGCACACACACACACTGTTTTCAAGCACCCATCATGTAATACAAATACACACAACAGATCTACAAGTTTGTGCTTTTTGAAACAGAATGACCTTCATAAATACGAGCATGAAACGAGTAAAACTCGTAAATATCTGTAATCGTGCTGAAGGAAAATCCTCATTGGGTAACTGACTGTCTTCACGCTCCGTGATTGGCCAGCCACATAGAGCGCCCGCCCCTCCCTACACACAAAACTCTGCAGCCGAGAGCTCAGTCCGGCCCATGCATCCACACACATACACAGACAGTAACCGATCTCTCTGTGCTTGCTTCACTGTTGCTCACGTTTCTTGAGTACTCCCTAGGTTTTCTTCAGCTCGCCTATTTTTTGGTTGAATATTTAAAGTGACTTTTTTCATAACTTACGTGGTGCATTTGACAAGACAGAGCTGACGTGTTGCGTCGGTCACTGCCTCCGTTCCGGTTGGTTTTTTTTAAATTATTTTAAATCTCTCTTTCTCCCTCTCTATCTCTCTCTCACACACACCTTAATCAACATTGTTTTGTTTAACTGTGTGTGGGGAAAATGCCAACAACTTAAGGAAAAAAATCAGTTTAATCAACTTAAAATAAAAAAAAATAAAAAAAGTTGTGTCTGGTTCTAGTATTTCATATTTCCTAGTTCCTACTGCATGAGTTCAGATGTATTAATTCATGCACTTAAATAATAATGTTCTGATTTTATTGAAAAACTTGTTCTGTAATAGTTCCTTTACTATTGTGATCAAAAATATTTAATCTCAATTCTGAGGCTGCTCTGTAAATAGTTTTCAAATAAACAATATACATAGCAACTTCTGATCAATCCATATCAATTTCAGATTTAAAATAATGTATTGATGTAAACCACACCCACTAATTTCCAAATAATAAACAAGAGGTGCATTCATCTGTGTATCTCCTTTGATCTGCATTAGTGATGTTTTCAGCACCAGAACAATGAAGCAAAGAAACAGATTCCTGAGTTTGTTAGTCATTTTATTTATTAGATGCATCTGGCCTGTTCTATTTTTCTCTGAAATGAGATCAAATCAGTGCTTCTATGGGTTGTCTCCTCTTTGCACTAGAAAAATGTACTTTATTCCAATGTTCACTGTAATGCATCTTGATGTTCTTTACAAAAAAATTACATCAAAGATATTGGTCAATAATGCCACATATGTAAATTGGTGTTTCAGTCATTTTCATACTGGCTTAAAAATACTTCATTAAGTCTACTAAGCAGAGGTGTAGAACAATTTTAATAGGGCCAGCCCAGTAATGATCTTGGACCAAAATAAAGGGGGCAGAAAGTCAAATAAAAGGGGGCAGAAGGAGATGCTTTTGCAGACGCCAAGAAGGATTAAATGCCAACACCCCCCACCCACCCCCACACACACACCCCTGCAAAGTGTGTCACTGAGAGTTTAAAACAAAAATTATTATTTTGCAAATACTGGTGTATTCACCTTTAATACTAGTTATTAAAATGCAGCAGTTGCTGGATTGGTGCAGTTCAAAGTGGAGTCCATCAGTGTGTGAATGGATGAATGATACACTGTAGTGTAAAGCTCTTTGGAGTCCTTACTCTGAGAGGCGCTATACAAGTGCAGGTCATTTATCATTTAACATAAAGGTGAGACGTGTCATCATTTCAATCCCCCCCCCCCCCCACCACCACCACCACCACAGCAAATTCCTTGGGGAAACGCTGAGAAATTAATGCCTTGTAAATTGTACTCTGGGTACAAAAAACCTGATTCACCTGTTTCAGGATCTGGAGGTTTTGGAGTCTTACTTCCTTATATTTGGACATCTCACCTCTGANACACGTAGTTGTATATTCACGCTTATGTGCTTAAAGGAAACTCCCGTTTATTGCAACCCGGACTTAATTTCTAGCATGCAGTACGTTTGTTTACTCACGCTGACAACTTTGGTGCTACTTGGATTCCCCGGGGTATTTACCGTAGGTCCATCGCCGAATCGCCGTCAGCGTATATCCATATAACGGGTGCGGACGGGCACCCATGGTGGAGCCTGAAATAAGACATTATCTGCACCAAAACATCTTCATGTCGAAAGCTTTTGTTAGGAATCATTAACGTGATTCCCCTGTTCGTTTGGAGCGGGTCTGGTCTGGGATTTCTAGGCGTAAACAGACTAGCTGGGGCTAATCTAACCGGCGCTTTTAATGACGTCACTGCCGTGCGCCAGTCTGTTTTTATTAAGATTACCGGTAGATGTTCCTTTGTCCTACTGTGGAGAAAATCGTTTTCTCCCTTTATTGACCAACAGAGTTGTTCAAAAGTACAGAACAAAACATATGGCATTACATCTTATGACAAAAATGCACTTTAAACAGAGTTTAAGCAGCAAAACAGCACTCTGCAAATAGTGTATATATATAGTGAGACAATTCATGATTTAAAGTGTTAACTTTCACCAGTTTTTGTATGCACATTTTAAAAAATGCTGATACTTGAAAGGTTTAAGCACTTAATACACTTAATTCTTAACATTTAATTTTTGTAATATAAATTGAGGAATGTTATTTTTTGAATAAACTTGTTCGATAAATGGGTGTTTTCAAATAGTATCGGAATCGAGTATCGAGGTTTTTTTCAAGTATCGAATCGAGTTTGAAATTTTAGTATCGTGACAACCCTACCCCACACACACACACACACCACCACCACCACCACAGCAAATTCCTTGGGGAAACGCTGAGAAATTAATGCCTTGTAAATCGTACTCTGGGTACAAAAAACCTGATTCACCTGTTTCAGGATCTGGAGGTTTTGGAGTCTTACTTCCTTATATTTGGACATCTCACCTCTGATTGGCAAACAGAAATATTGCTCTACCACTGACTCCATTTACTTTGCAACATTAATGTTTTATCTCCACAAATAAAAGGAGCCTGAAGGAGTTCTGCTGTGTGGTCGAGTTGCTAATGCTAACAGTTAACTTCTGCTGGCCAAGACATTCTCTGCTGTTTCCTGGACGCTAAACCAACAACAGTCTTCCCTGTCATGAGTCAAGATGGGTGAGTCCATGAATATTAAGTGACAGTGTGACGTAGATCTTCCAGGCTTTTCAAATCCCAGAGTTTCACCGTCTATTTTCTATCAGAAGCTGATGCAGGAGATAGGTGTAGGAGACTATTTTCATGTTCAACATGCATGAAACACTCAGAGTTACTGATAATAATCTGAAATAATTATTAAGTCAACCACACCTTTAATAAACAAGACCTTGTTTAAAAAAATATTAAATAGTATTCAAAAGCTAAATTTTGTTCTGTGGCTGCAGATCCTTAAATCCAAACCTTGTTCTTATTCAAAATGCCATGAATTAGGGGTTGAGTCTGAATTTACCACAGTCCCAGATGCGTTTTCTATTTTTAATATACTTGAGTAAATCCAAGCTTTGAGCATCAATCTGATTTTCTTTATTAATACATAAATATTTGTTACCATTCAAAAAGTGAAGCATTGAGAATAAAACAGCAACTGTCTGAGTGAATAATTCACACACTTGACCAATGTTATACATACAAATATTTATGAGAGACTGTTAAAAGAGAACAGTTTATTGGTTTTTTTAGGGCCGGGACTTTAACGCGTTAATTACGATTAATTAATTAGAAAAAAATAACGTGTTAAAAAAATTAACGCATTTAATCGCAGCTTGCATTTCAAGCACGGCAGAACCTTTGTCATTATACGATTTCGTCGTAGACTGAATATCACTGATGCACACAACAATGCAGTGCTAATGGCTACTAAAACGGAATAAAAACAGAAAGAAGTTGCCTTGCTTGGACTGATGCAGGATTTAGGAAACTCATCCGCCTCTTTTCTTTACTTGGAAAAAAAAACTTCCAGACAACAACGGAGTCCGTGTCACGGACATTTTTCAGAGCTCGATACTGCTGCAGCTGCCCGGTGGCACCGGAAACTTTACAAAAATTGCGGTAAGCTATATTTTTAACATTTACATAACATCTGTGCAGCGCTGAAAGCACCAGACAGAATTATTCTGTGCCCTAACAGTAGTTTATGAAAGTAGTCAGACAAACGAGAGGCACCTGGCTGCCGCTGGGAGAACGCTCCGTGTTCTCACTACTCTGTAAACAATCACAAACAATGTGTCTTAAAGTTGAAAACAGAAGTTTAAGTTAAAACAGAAACACTCTGAAACTTTTCTGATGATTTTCTAAACAATTCGGTCGTGGAATTCTATCTTTCTGAAACGAGTCACTGTCTAAACATCACATGCATTACTATCATTAATCAGCAAGGTGTGTTGAAGCTATCAACTAAGGGGCGGATGCTTAAGTGTATCAGGGGCAGCGAAGAACGAGAAAGTTGTGATCAGGCTGGAGATCACACCAGATTCGCTGCTGCAGGCGTGAATCTGCGGGTCTGCAGCATCCCCGTATTAACGTGACATCAGGACTTCCCATGTAAGGAAGGTCCGCTCACCTGTTCGTCAGATGATTATTTCCTCTCCATGATCTTTTATCATCCCATCAACCTCCAGTCATCCAACTGGAACCAGTTACTGTTCCTGATCATTCTCAGAATATGCCATGCCTGCTCTGGTGTTAAAAGTTAGTACATTTAAGTCCTAGATCATATTTGTGCCTGTTCTACTGTCATTTTGAAGGATTATTATTTATGTGTTTTTACTACATTATGAGTAGAAATGCTAATAAAAACTCCCAATTATGCAAACAAGTGAAACTGGAAAAATTAGAATCTGGTGCAAAGTCAAATTTATTTCAGTCATTCAACTAGACAGAGAGACTATTTAAAGGCTCGGGAACCCTTTGCAGGTGTTTTCTACTCGTAATTATAAATTTTAGTTGATTTGGGTCTTGTTTCATATCACACAGTGACATTTGAATAATTGACATGCATTTTTTTTATTAAAAGCTTTAGTTTACAGTAATAACCATGTCTAATGTTTGATTCTCTGTCTCATAATTTTAATTAAAAGTTTTACTTTGAGAGCACATTTTTCTGAACGATTAAAATGCGATTAATTTAGATTAATTAATTACAAAGCCTGTAATTAATTAGATTAAAATTTTTAATCAAGTCCCAGCCCTAGTTTTTTTATTTGTTGAAGCTGCACAAATACTGAGGGTGTTGATGTTTTGGTGAATTGCTGTCACTAATCCACACAATTGCATGTTCAACATTTGGGTTCAGATCAAATTTTGCTCCACAGACTTTAAAGATGATGATGTAAATCTGCAGATAAACTAGGTGCACCATAACAAATGTATTGTCAAGCAGAAGATGATGCAGGGTAAATCACAAAAAACAGTCTAACAAGAGCTCTCAGTTGATCCCCTTTACAGTGTAGTTAAATTGTGAAAAGTACTTGTCCCATTGTCCCCATTAAAAGGGACGGAACCATCTGTTTGTCTCACATGAAAGGAACCTGAAGAATATCTCACTTCATGTAATAAATAGACAACAGAGGTTCCAGATGTTTTTAGTGTAGATCGGCATTTCACCATAAAACAATAGACTTCCTGTTGTCAGGGGGCGGGGCTTAGGTGATGTCAGCTGTCCACATTCTCATTGTCTTGAGATGTGGTCAGTGATCACACAGACAATGTTTGATGTAGATCTGATCATGCATATGGGAGTTATTACGTCAATGATTGTAATGGCGAAAGGTCAATGTTTTAGGCTTAGCCACGCCCACACCTTTCAACTTTAGAAAAATGCGATGGTTGCATTTTTTCCCCTATGTCTTAAGAGTATATAGCAAAAGCTTGAAGGCGATCGGTGGAAAGGGTGACAGGGCATCATTCTCCAAACAACGTGTGCGAAAACCACTAAATCGAGTACTTGGACCAAAATGGCTGACCTCCTGTGCGACTTTGCGCTTTGCTTCAATAGACTTTTTTGTAGGTCCTGAAACACTTCATTAGTGTACCAGATTTCCTAGTCCTGTCAAAGCATGGCTTGGGGCTGACAGTTTAAATGGACCTAGGGAGTGCTATTTAAGATAATAGGCCACGCCCACTGGATTTTCACATCATATTTTTTTGGGGGGGGCAGGACTAGCATCACTCACCAGAAGTTTCATGGCGATATCTTTAGAAATGATTAAATGGGAGGCAAACGTATTTGCATGTTGTGATGGCGAATTTCGCCATGCTCCCAAAGGCCTGCCGTTTTTCAAAACCTGCCATTACTGGACACCAAGTGACCTCAACTTATCTACTGATATTTGCCAGAGATTGCTGGTGATTGGGTGAAAGGAGTCCAGTAGGGAGCTATGAAAAAAGAGTGGCGTGGCAACAGGTCAAAGTTTGAGGCTTAGCCACGCCCAAACCTTTCGACCTTTGAAAAATCCGACAGTTGAATTTTTTCCCCTACGTCTTAAGAGTATATAGCAGAGGTTTGAAGGTGATCGGTGAAAAGGGCGACGGTGCATCATTCTCCAAACAAGGTGTGCGAAAACCACAAAATCGAGCACTTGGACCAAAATGGCCAACCTTCTGTGCGACTTTACACTGGCTCCAAGAGACTTTTTTGTAGGTCCTTAGACACTACATTATTGTACCAATTTTCGTAATCCTCAGTCAAAGCTTGGCTTGGGGCTGACAGTTTTAATGGTCCTAGGGGGCGCTATTTAAGAAAATAGGCCACGCCCACTGGATTTTCACATCATTTTTTTGGGGGGGCCAGACTAGGATCACTCACCAGAAGTTTCGTGGCGATATCTTTAGAAATGACAAAATTGGAGGCAAACGTATGGCCACGGTTGTACGTCTGACTTCGCCGTGCCGCCTTAGCCCTGCCCTCTTGTGAAAACTCCCATAAAGTGACGCCAAGCAACCCCCACTTGTCTTGAGATACCAGCTACAAATTTGTGGTGATTAAGTGAAATGGGGTGATTTGGGACCTATCACAGTAAAACTTGACCTTTTTGGTCCTGAGGAGGCGGGGCTTGTGTGATGTCATCATCCGACCATTCAGTTTAGTTTGTGGTGGATGTCGAATGACCACAGAAATTTTTGTAACTCTACTCTATTCGAGTATGAAGTTATAGCCATTTATATTTTTTGGCGAGTAGTCAAATTTCGAGGCCTGGCCATGCCCCCTCAGCATATACGAAAAGTCAGTTTTATTTTTTATATTTGATCGCTAATTCCTTTTGAGCCATTTCCCACAACTTTTGAGACGATCGTGCGAAAAATGATCGAGTAAATCAATCAGAAGCAGACCCTAGAAACGGCCAAAATGGGGTCAAAATTACAACTTCAAACCAAAATGGCCGACTTCCTGTTTGATGTTGACCATGGTTGCAAGAGGCTTTTCTGTGCGGACTGTTGAGTACTACAAGTGTACAAAATTTCATAACTGTACGACAAACTAAGGTTTATGGAGGGGGGTATTTTTCACATTCTAGGGGGCGATGTGGAGCTAGTTTTATTGCGATTTTTTGGTGACTTTTAAAATACAAAATTTTACACCACGCCTGACATGTGTGCAAAAATTCCTGAGTTTTCGGGTATGTTAAGGCCTCCAAAAAGCCAATTTACTTGGCGGAAGAAATATAAACAGAGCAGATACAATAGGCCTTCGCAGCGCTTTCGCTGCTCGGGCCTAAGGGAGTAAATTGATTTTAGCTAAGGGCTGCAATATAACAGCGAAAATTTGATGGGGGTCTGAATACTCTCCGTACCCATATAACTTCAGTGTGAAAATCAGGCAACGTGTTTACTTCTGTGATTTTAAAAAGAGGGAAGAAGCAACAATTTCGAATGAGACTATTCATATGTGGTTAGTTTTTCTCTTTTATTATCAATGGCTGTATCTCATAATTATGTAAAAAAATGTATAAGCCATATTCCTGCGACAAGGGAAAGGCTTTTTTTCAGTTTAATAACAGAAGATGATTTACTTCTCAGAGTAAAGCTTGGCCCTTGTTGATCATAAATGACTTCCAGTGATTGTGGATAATTTGCTCATTCAACACTTTCAAAAGCTTTATTTCCCCTCATAAATAATGCATCAAAAATAGAAGCTCAGAAGTTTGCTAAACTTTGTGTGAAAATGAATATTCTTCTGGAAAATGTTGGATGTTGTCAGCGGTTTTATGAACTCAGACCCCCTGGCAAACATTTTGAACGTTTTGAAGTCAGCATCTGTGTGATAAGATTAATAGTCAGATCAAGAAGATTATCATTTTAAAATCCACAGAAGACATTAAGTGTGTCACTTAAAGACGAGGGCCCTCATTTAACTGTACTTACAAACAGATCTGTGCATATTTCATGCGTGGGAAGTATTTTACAGACCATGCGTACGAACAGCATCTGGTGGTAAAACGGGGGAGCCGCAACAACAAAGATCTCAGTCGTCCTCACATGTTCCTCATTCAAAAATTATTTTATATGTGTGCATGCAGAGAACGTGCGTGTGTGTGAGGAGAATATTTGTGTATAGTGTGTATGTATGAGAAGAATGTATGCATGTGTGAGGAGAATATATGTATGTGAGCGTAACAGAATGAATTGTGGCTTACCCGGCTCCTCATACACAAGCACATTCACACGTGGAATGTATGAATATGAAAGTCATGTGACAGCAGCTCTCCTGTACTTTCATTGTGTAAAAGTAGCTCACGAGCCAAAATAGGTTGGAGACCCCTGGTTTAGTGCCACTTGCTAAAATAATCTGATATTAAGCCTTCTTCAAAAACCTCCTATTGATGTTTTCAGTTGTACTTTATTTTTTTATAAATGTAAATAAACAAAACAAAGAAAGGGGATTCTCTTTACAACCACTGGAGAATAAATCTCAGGTGCTCCACTGCTGTATGAGTGTAAACAAGCTGTTTTTGTTTTGTGTTTCTAATTCAGAAGAACTAGCTTCGTTCTGGTTTAGCTGATCACTATTTGCAGTCAACTACGGGAAAGTGCACAATCTCTACCAGGATATCATTCTGTTTGCCATTTTTCTTCAATTTGATAAATTCTATTTGAAATAATATGTTCATTACTTGCTCAGACAACCTCTGGTTATTTATTTATTAATGGTCAGCCAAGTGTGTATTAAACATCTTAGTGTTTCGAGTAGGGTTGTCACGGTAACCGGTGTAGCGGTAAACCCCGGTAAAAAAGTTGACAATAATAATAACCGTCTTGTTTTTTAAAACATATATTATCTCGGTGGATTACCGTGGCTGCGGTGTAGGCGTGGTGACCCTTACCAGCCACCGCATCATCTGCTGAAGTTGCCGGCGGCACATGCACACTTTGTTGTTTACAACCAAAACTTTCTTGAAGCTAAAGCTGAAATAATGGCCACAGGAGGAGACGGCAGCGATCAGGAGGACATTTATTATCCCTCAAAGAAGACAAAGTGGGAAGTACGGGCATCTTTTAGATATTGGAAGAATGCCGAGGGACAGTTGATAGAAGACGGCTATCCTGTTTGCAGCACGTGCAGAAAAAAGTGTCTGTGAAAGGCAGCAACGCCTCTAATCTCATGACACATCTACGTGACCATCACCCACAACTCTACAGTCAACGCAAGGCAAGCTAACGTTAGCGTTTTAGCTAAAATGCGTGATCCGAGGATTTGGGTTGAGGGAGAATGCAACGAGTCGCTATATAAAGCAGCCGCAGCGTTGCTACCTGCATATAAACCGTGTCACGGACACCCCCATGTTGAAATGACGCTATGCATTATGGGGCTCCCAGGGGCAGATAAGAGTTGGTCTCTCTCTGAGAATAATTATGAATTTAACAATGATTACTGCCTGATGACATTTTCCCACATCTGCAAAGCTCACTGGAAGGACACAAACCGAGGACAATATTTTCCTGATAAAGGTTTTATTACTCAAGTAAGGGTAAAAAAGTATCTGATTAGAAGGCTACTTGAGTACCGAGTATCATCTGGCCTAATATTTTTAAAATGATGACATCAAACAGACAAAAAATAAGAAGTCATGGGCAAATGTTGGTATTTTAAAGACTAAAGGGGAAAATGTAAACAAATAAACAACATAATTACAAAATAACAAATTTTAGGCAAAATTTAGACACAAACTGAGGACAATATTTCCTGACATACAGGGTTTATTTAGTTGTGTGAAAATGTAGCATGTTTAAAAAAAATACCGCGATAATACCGAAAACCGTGGTAATTTTGGTCACACTAACCGTGAGGTTAAATTTTCACACAGTGACAACCCTAATTTCGAGTAGCAGTGGCACAATATTAATCTTTGAAATGAAGAGTGTTGTGACAGCTTTCTGCAGATTTCTCTTTAAAAAAATAACCCTATTATTTACCAAACAAATCCACCTTTTTCCAATGGTCCACAAGAAATAGGGCTACGTGATTAAGAAACACATCTATATGTATGTATTTATACACACACACACACACACACACACATACAAAGCAGATATTTTTAACTTTTAACTTTCTAGAACAAAATAACAGCCTATAAATCATCCATGGCCTTCTAGGGCACAGTTTCAAACTGAGATCAGCTTGTGATGCAAGATAATATTTGTAGCTATAATGCAGTCTCACGTGATATTTAAGATCTAATCAATTAGAAGTAGGTTCATGTTGTCTGAATAATTTCTACCTCCAATTTTATGTGTGTGTAAAATTAAGATATATATGATACATCCTTTTTTGCTAACACCACAGGCAAATGAATTTGTGCACTGATAACTATGCAATGCAGGTATGCGATTCTCAACAGCGACCAAGCATAATTATACCATATATATGTAGAGGACTGTCCTCGTGGTTGTGACTATGAATAATATTACATTATATATTACAATTCTGAATCATGCTGTTAACATATTGATGAAAAATTCAGGAAATATGTTTGTTTGTAAATATTGGTTGCAAAAATAGAATGAATGGAAAAAAAGATTTATTGTCTGGCTAGGCTTGAGTATCAGTAACTCAATGGATGTCAGTATTTGAAAATGGTGTATACAGTGTGATGCAAAAGTCTGGGCAGCATTGTTAATCTTCATGATTACTCATTGGTTGTTATGACAAAAGATTTCAGTTAAATATATTATATAGGAGACAGAGATAGACATATCATATAGAAGTGAATTAAAGTTTATAGAATTTACAGAAAATGTGCAACAATTGGTTGGTTATTTCGGGGGCCACAAAGAGAGGGCTCGCGGGCTGGACATGGCCCACGAGCCGCTGCTTTAGGGAAGGATACAGAAAGCTGCCTCAGAGATTTCAGCTGTCTGTTTCCACAGTTAGGAACATATTGAGGAAATAGAAGACCACAGGTACAGTTCAAGTTAAGGCTCCAAGTGGCAGAGCAAGAAAAATCTCAGATAAACAGAAGCGAAGAACGGTGAGAACAGTCAGAGTCAACCCACAGACCAGAGACCTACAACATCATCTTGCCGCAGATGGAGTCAATGTGCATCATTCAACTATTCAGTGCACTTTACACACGCCAGCTTAATTCTGGAATAAGGTGCTGTGGACTGATGAAACTAAAACAAAGTTATTTGGACTTAACAATCATTCCAAGAAAAACACCAGCTACCTACAGTAAAACATGGCGGTGGTTACATCATGGTGTGGGCAGCGTGGCCAGTGCAGGGACTGGGAATCCTGTTAAAGTTGAGGGACGCATGGATTCCACTCAATATCAGCAGATTCTGGAGACCATTGTGAAACAGCTAAACACTGCTCAACATCTACTAAGGCATTCATGCAGAGGGACAAGTAGAATGTTCTGGAATGGCCATCACCGTCCCCAGACGTGAATATTACTGAAAATCTGTGGTGTGAGTTAAATATATATATATATATGTGTGTGTGTGTGTGTGTGTGTGAGAAATATGTGGTCTTCTTTTGTCTTCAGTGAGATTTCGTAGGGTAATTATTTTGCTGCTGGTTGCTTCAGGGAAAGAGGCTCCCTGGAGCTTTGCCTTGCTCAAGGTCTGTTTCAGTCTGCCGTTACCTTCAGATTTTGGTGGAAAAGTCTCTTCTGTGGAAGAACATTCATTAAAATAAACTGGATCTAAAGGTTTTGCATATTAATGCTTTGGCTCGGTGCGATCTTAAATTTCTGACAGAAAAGTTGGGCTGTGGAATGAGAAGCTTGACGGAAACCTCCAGTGTGAGAGGGCTGCTCGTCTAACAGAATACATTAGCTCACTTCGTGTGGGGAGGTCTTTGAGTACAAATCAGTAATTAGAATACAGACTAATACATTCTGAAGGTGCCACAGTGGGAAGACATGGCTGTGTTTTTCACTGCCTTTAATATCCTGGAACTATCAGAGAAAAATAGTGCAGCACCTGTAGCAGGTTTTAATGCATCCATGGAAACGACATCAGAGCAGATTTTCTCAACCTGTTTGATTTTATTGTATCTCAGGAAGTTTGCACTTCTTTGTGTTGACAAAGATCTGAGGGCTCTATGAGGTTCTTTTTTGCAGTACAGTCGATTAATATCTGAACTCAGGTAGAATAACAGGTTGTGTTTCAGTGCTTCACCTCTACGTATTCATGGGTATTGCTGTTACACCAAATAACATTGATTCTGTTTTACTGTAAATAAAGAACACATTATGACATTAAAAGTGAAAAAAAAGATTCACTTTCACCTCTTTAGCAGCAGAGCTGTTCCTTCGTCCCCGTTTTCCACTTATTAGATATCAGGCAGTCAGATTCATATCAAGTTAATTTTTTGTACTAATCTATAATGTGATTTTTCCAATTGGGAAAACTAATGAAAAACAACATATTTGATTTCTGTGTTTGGGTTGTTGCATTGATTTAAACATATTACTGTGAAAATAACCAACCTTCATTAATCATTTTAAAGGGGCTTTACGGAGTTTAGAATTTCTTAATTCTCCAGCCTTCAGAGAGTACAGACACTTTTTCTCAGCTCCCTTATCTGTTTTCCCAAGGCTCTTGTCCTGTCAGCCTACAGAGCACTTCTCTGCATTTCTCCTGAAACCACTACTCTTTTTTGGAAATATGGACCTAATTAACTGGTCATTCAACGCGACTGATACAATTTTTTCTACGATGAGAACGGAGAAGGAGGCTCCCACCTGACCCGAGGGGACATTCGCAGCGGGATATGCACTCGATTTTTGGGTGGTCTGGCGAATCGTGTGCCTTTCTCAGTTGTCCATCTAGAACGTGGAAGATTTGTGGACGTTCGGCCTGATGATCACTGGATTTCTTCTGATTGGAGTGGGAGGATATCTGGTTTTCTGGAAAGCGATTGGAGTGTGACCCGCGCCCATGGAATGTGCCGTTCGTGCGGTGACCTCACAGACTGGGACGTTACTCGAGGTGAACTGTAAGCTGGATAATGTCCTCGCGGCGTTGCCTGTATTAGTACACAAGATGGATGTCATCTCGGAAAGGGTCACTGGACAATGTGGGGATGTTTAGTGACGTAAAATTGGCTCACTGGTGGACATGAATGACCACTTATAGACTCCAAGGCAGAGAGGAAAATTATCTCTGCCTGCCCCAAACAAAGCCATGTTTATCCCTTATCTGACGCCAAGACAGCCTCTCAAGGCTGCTCAACACTCCCCCACGAAATGAGAAATGCTGACAGATGCTGTGTCCCGACCATCCCCCCCGGCCTACAGATTGTGACTTCTGCTGAGGTCAGTGACCTGCGGGAAACTCAATGTGCTCTCTGTTCCTTATCTCTCCCTCCCACCTGTTGGTCTGCAGCTGGTTGATGCGCCGTACCAGCAGCTCCCATTGGAGGCTTCAGGATCCCGCCCATTCCCGCCTCCCCATCGGACTCTGATGTTGTATTTGTGCTGTTTGTGCTTCTATGTCAAGGAGGTTTTTTTTTGTATAATAGAGTTAATCCCCGCTGGGTCTAACTCTGCTATGCCTTTTTTTTTACCTTACCCCCAATTATCCTCATGTAACACCTTTTTCATCTATCTATTAAGGTAGCGCGACTCATGTTGCGAATGACCGCAGTCACCAATTCTTGTCATGTGTCTTACCCATGTATGTCTGATCTCTGAATTGTGTGCACTGAAACTCAATTTCGTTTCTCTGTATGTCCTGCACATGTGGTAGAAATGACAATAAAAATGACTTTGACTTTGACTTTTTGACTTATGCTCGCGATTGCCCCCTCAGGCCAAAAGCGTAACGGCAGCTTCAATAGTAGGCTCGTGCACGAGGCGCACATGCTGTACGTGCACACTCCTTAACGAAAATAACAGCTGAGACAGTCAGCTCCGTGTGTGTGTGTGTGTGTGTGTGTGTGTGTGTGTGTGTGTGGCCCGGAGGACAGAGGACAGGAGAACGCGCAGCTAATTAATTAAATAATATGGTTCTGTACCTTTCTCTTCAGCACAGCTGACAAAGGTTTAAGATGGGTCAGTCCTCCTGCATGCTCTTGAAAAATTGTTCCAAAATAAAAGTTGAACCCACATCTTGTTTATCTGTGAATTCAATGCCGTTCGGCGAGTCTCAAATAAAAATTTGGGCATCTTACTGTTAAAAAAAACCCATTAATGTAAAAAAGAAAATCTAAATAAACCATGTTCACATCCAGAATCGAGCCTAGGTCTTCTGCACGAAAGTCTGACGTCTAACTAGGTGAGCGAACGCGCCAGTGACGTCACTTGTATCTGTACCATTTAAGAACGGTTCGGAGGGCTATGCCTGAGTGTGAACGCGCATGAAGCAGCCTGCTCGACCCGAGCAGCTCTCTTTTTCTGTGATTTTACCAAGCCCCCACAATGAAGCTCAAAAATTGAGGCCGACCCGGAAGTACCAAAAATTGCAGTTCCACCCTCATCCGCTGGTGCCAGAAGCGAGCAAATCCTCATTGACTCCCATGTTAAAAATACCAATTTCACAGCAGAAATGAACATGTTTAAAGCCTGGTTCCAAAACATGTTTTTGGTTTAAATTATCTAGTTTACACTCATGACAACTCTGAGGGGGGTGAATTTTTTTCTCACTCTTCTGTTTAAGTGTATTAAATGCCTAAAATTCTGTACAATTAATGAGCATCAGACCCACGTGACCGCAGAGCTAGCTTTGTGGAAAGGCCTCAGTAGAGCCTCAGTAGAGCCTCGGTCTGGCCTGGAAACTGTTCCAGGATTTTGAGTCTCTGTTTGTCAAGGGCGTCAGTTTGTTTTCAGAATTGCTGGGGACAATAACCATACACTTGAGTGGGGTTTAAAAATTGCTGGGGACAATAACCATACACTTGAGTGGGGTTTAAAAATTGCTGGGGACAATAAAGTAGGCTAGCACAGGGGTCGGCAATCCACGGCTCTGGAGCCGCATGCGGCTCTTCCATCCATCTGACATCTGTGCTTGTAAAATAATGAATGGATATTTAAATAAAATGCTTTATATTTTACTGCATTAATTTTACATCTGTATGTCAATTCTAAATGTAAAGATTGTCTGCGTAAACCTGAACAGCTCCAACCCGGTCTTACTGTGAGACCGGGTTGACGCGTCACGCTTGTGCGTAATCATATCGGCGCTTTATGAGCTGAAGACAATGTGAGATTCTGGGATTCTCCTCAGACGGCTCCTGGATGTGTCGCCACATTGGAGACAGGAACAAGCGCTATTCAGCCAAAGTTTCATAATCAGGGAACATTTTCTAAGTGACAAGTCTCTCTGAGAGACAGGGTTTGGAAAACACTCGCTTCAGTGGGAGGAACCTTCCCACATGCGCTCTGGGTGGCTCTGGGGTTAATCAAGTTTAATTGTTTCTCTTTGCAACAATCTTCACAGGAAGGCAAAACAGTTAAANTTTAACCATGAAATTTTAATGTAATAGGGTAAAACCCAGTGCATTTAACATAATGCTGCACTTTAGAAAATGGGTTGAAATATAACATGTTGGTGGAGCTGGGTTCCGACTATCGGCTTGTGGAGCTCTCGGGAGACCGATGTTTTCCACCCGTTTCTCCCCTCCCCGCAGCTCGGCGCATCTCTGTCTGATCGCGGTGTCTGTCTTCTGCGCGGACTGCCGGCTTTCAGCAGCTTTCGGGAGACCTCTGTGTTCCACCCGGTTTTACTCTGCGGTCATCCCGGCGTATCTCTGACTCAGAAGCTCTGGTGTTGTGCACAGTTAACTCCGGTTGTAGCTAGGTTGCTACCTCCATTAGCTTAGCTCCCACCTCATGTTTTTCTTGATGAGCTGTTTTTTTTTCAGTCTGCATAACCATTTATACTTTAATTTCAGTCTCTTCTGCGTATTAATTGATTCACCTTTAAAAGTTGACAGTTTATTTATATAGCACTAGTTCATAACACAAGTCAGCTCAAGGCCCTTTATAAAGCAAATGTTCCAATTAAAACTACTTATTAAATAGTGCATTGAGTTCCATTCATTATTCCATGTAGTTATATTATGATAATTATTGAATGTTAATCTTGTTGGAAGTAAGGTTACATTGAAATGCAGTAGATTTCATTCTCAGCCTGCTGGGGCGGAAGGGGGGGGGGGGGGGGGGGGGGGGGGGGGGGGGGGGGGGTCAGTTTAACTCCTTTCAAAATAACTAAAGACAGATGTCGTCTTTGTTTACAACCACTGATCCGATGAGGTTGCTGAGTCTGTGATGAGCTAATGCTGCAGTTTTGTAATTTGACACTGGCCAGAAAGAAGATCCAGTTGTTTAAAAAACTGAAGCAGGTAAACAGGAGCGGCCCAGAAGTTTTTTCTTGTACCCCTAAGAAGCCACGGCATCTTTTGGTTTTACGCTAATATTTGGTGAAGCAGATTAGAGGCTAACATTGAGCTAACAATGCTAACTGTGAATTAGAAGCAAATAATTGGCATCTAAAAATATATAATGCTAATTTTTCAATTATCAGCATTATTACTGCAATAAGTGGAGTAAGTGCTCCCTACCCTAAAACACCGAAGTGCCAGAACCATCTATCGAGAATGTATTTATCTACTTATCAACTTACTGTGAATGACTCGTCTTTGCTCGTCATCTAGAATCTTCTGGTGCTGATTCGTAACTGGCAACAGTCATGAAATTCACTGAACGGCAGTGAGAATGTTATTTTTGTTTAGAAAAATTGACCACAGTACCCAAATTTGACTACAGGATGATGTAATTCTTACATATTACACCTTTAAATGTTTTCTACCTAACTAAACCCAGCAGAAAGCAGAGTCACTGACTTGTTGTGACTGTGACTGACTTTAAAAAAATTCGTCATTTTCAGCAAGCATGTAGCGACAGCGGAGAGGAAAAACTACTCTTTAACAGGAATAGACTTCCATCCTGACTCAGAATGAGCAGCCATCTACCACCACCAACTGGAGGCTTATGCTTACAGAAAAGTTCATGTTTTAGGAAGCTAGTTTTTCTTATAAATTCTTCACTAAATTATCGGTAAAACATAAAGAAAACAGTGCTGCTTTGTAATGCAACAGATTTGTTGTAACTTTTCTAAAAACTACTTGCTCATGCAACAGAAGATACATAATCCAGTCAGAAGAGTATTCTACAAGAAACGAAGATTATTGTTTAAATAACCAACAAGCAAGAATTCTCAACAAGAAAACTGGAATGTGAGTTTGTTTTTGCATCAAACATGAGATGATGCTAAACGCTCAGTCCGATGAAGACCAGAGCAATAAAAACACACAGAGGAAATGCGTCCGTAACTTTTTATTTCCCTCAGAGTTTTTCTCTCAAAATGCAGTAATAAGAGCTCATGAATTAGGAAGTCTTCTGGTGATCCACAGTCAGACCTAATTAGTCAAACACGCATGCATACTTGCATCTCAGGGCTTGACAAGAGAAAGCAAAAAGCAACACAAACCCAGACGACGGGGAGAGGAATCTTAGCAGCTCAACACCCATCAATAATTCAACACCATTGGCGTGAGAGGCAATTCAACGAGGAGAATGAGGTGAATACAGGAAAAAATGAGAATGAAATATCGGACGACGCTTGGCTAGCAGAGGAGGGGAAGCGATCAAGGTGAGGGATGAGTGAGGGCTGCAAAATGAGAAGCATGTGTGTAATGATATTGAGTCGGGGGTTTGCTTGCAGGGAGATGTATGGTCCGGTGTGTGAACTGATCACCATCCTGTTCCCAAAGGAGCTGACCGCAGAGCAGAAACTCAGATCCTATTAATCCAAATCACTCTGCCATAATTAGTCCCTCACCTACCATCTGACCTCTGATCATTTTATCTACGTAACTCTAACATGTTTGCCTTCTCTCTGACATACATACCTTACCTCTGTCACCGTTTGGTCGGCTAATTAAATCAGTCACACCGGAATATTATTCTTCACTGTTTTGTCACATTTTAAGATATGTCTGGTCTGAAAGCAGCAGTTCATTACACGACATCGTGTCTTTGTCATGGCCGCAGACTCTAAATATCTGGATGTTCCTGAGTGAGTCAGACTGAGTGGCTCCTGTGGGAATTATTAGACATTCAGTCAGAACACTCTTTGTGTCCTCTGAGAAAAATCAGAACTTGTGATTTATCAGTAGGGATTTCTGTCACACGTCTGACCTCCTGTGTTTAAAAGACACAGGTGATGTGCTGTTCACGAATGAAACAAATCTTTTGAACGGGTTTTCAAAGTGTACGATGAGAGCCAAGTTCTTGTAGAGAACCGTTCATCTTGTCTTCCAGTGTCTCTGCAAAAAAGTAAAATAACGTTTGTACTTCCCACTGCATTTTCAGTAGACCTGCTCATTTTCTGTATTTAATCTTTTTAAAAATACTTATTTTCTCTAAAATATAAAATCAATATTTGACTTAAGTTTTTAAGTTATTTTATGTACGCTTGCCAAAACAATCTTAAAACAACTGATATTACATTTTTATATTGAATTTGATATAAATGCTTCTTTTCCAGCTTACCTGTTTTACTCAGTTGTTTTTATCTGCAGTATCAAACCAACTGTTGCTTTAATAACGTAATCTCTATTAGAGATCAAGATGGAGACCATTGGCATTTAAAAACAAGAATGCAACAGAGGGCAGAAGTAAAAGCACTTTTCCTTCAGCTTCTTCATCTAGTTTGAACACCCATAAGCTTAATGTGTCTTTTATTTTTAATGATTTAGTTAGCCTACCTGCAAATCAAACGACCATGTGTTTTATTTCACAATGGGACGAAACAGAGATACTTCTCTGTTACCACTTTTATTGGCAGGTTACTATCCCTGCCTCATTTCCTGATTAAAAAAAATTACAAAAGTGAAGAAAAGTCTAAAACATGTGGCGATGTCTAAATAAAGTTAAATGTTAGTACATTACTATATTACCTTGATATTATTTTGAAATTTGTCATCTTAATAATTGACCCTAAATCATAAGCTGTTGCCAAAAATGACTAAAATGCGCTAAATTAAACATTTCAATAGCATTGATGTTTATGTGAATTTATTTATTTATGAAATTACTATTTTTCTTCCTGCAGCAGCAAACATGCATTTAGTATTTTCCTTTTAGTGTTACAGACGTTGACTGGGCCCTTTTCGAGGCTTGCAGGTGAAAGAGTAACTCCCTGATCAAGACCTCTGCGCGTCAACGTTGTGTTTTCTAACCAAAAACTGGCCGGTCAGCACATTTTCACCGGTGCTTTGAATGTCAGCAGCTTGTTCAAAGTTTAAAAGACGATACTGGAGCAAAGAGATTAATTAAATAATGATGACGAACGAAATAGTCATTATTTGAATCACTTTGATGATTCACCCAGAGCTGTTTTTGTTAATGCAGTGAGAAGCTATCATCTATCTATCTATCTATCTATCTATCTATCTATCTATCTATCTATCTATCTATCTATCTATCTATCTATCTATCTATCTATCTATCTATCTATCTATCTATCTATCTATCTATCTATCTATCTATCTATCTATCTATCTATCTATCTATCTATCTATCTATCTATCTATCTATCTATCTATCTATCTATCTATCTATATATATCTATATATATATATATATAATCAGCTGCATGTAGAGCTACTTACCCATCAGTTTAGTCGATATTAGACATCAGAGCTAACTAAACACACTGGAAAAAGGCAGACAGCAGGTTTGCACCATCCTGCTTAAAACGGCAAAATGTAAAAAAGGGGGGTTATAGTTGATAAGATTGTGGCGAGCATCCTCCAGATCACACACACTCCAGCTTGTTGTTCACCAGGAGCTTCCCTCCCTGCTCAGCATCACTGCAGAGCTGAACAGTGGCTAAGTGTAAAGCAGTGTAGTGTCGTGCATAAAGATGTTTCTCTTGGAAATTCTCCCCAGAAAATAAATGCTCATGTAGTTCTTCTGCTTCTCTGCATTTTCAAGGGTTTGACCTGAACAAGAGATGTGTTCCGGTTTGTGTGGAGTGAATGCGCATAGCTGTTTTGTTAAAAAGGTTGGGACCATGTGCGGTCCTGGAGATGGGCCCACCGGACCCAAGTGAACTGAAATAGATGGCAAAGTTAATGCCACACTGTTCTTTCCATCAATAGGAAGCAGAAGTTATGAATTGATCCTAACTGTGTCAAACACAAAGCATTAATTTAGTATTTTCAATGTGCTGTGTGTAGTTTGTGGCTGTGTGCTGAAGGAAAATATCAGATTAAGACTCTAATATTCAAGCAATCAGCAGGGCCTTGCCTGTTTGCTTGTTGTGAAGGGGGTCTGATTAGTACAGGAAACAGGAAATACAAAAGAAAACAGGCATTTCATGCAGATGTTTTTAACCTTTTACACTAAATAAAAATAAAAACACTCAAGCTCTTTTTGATGACATTTATGCGGTTCTGGATCTTTTGCGATTACATTTAACAGCAAAACTAAAACATCTAAAATAATAACATAAACCGCAGCTTCTGGTATTGAAGGCTCTTTCTGAGCTTCACGAGCATGCTGAAGCCTGAGCTCCTGGATTCAGATGGCAGGACTCAATCCTCTTTTCTAGGTGATTCCTGAACATGGCTGCTGCACGGACACAATCACTCAGACATGACCATTCTAACCTTTAAGCTCTGATCATCGAAGCAGAGGCTGCAGCTGCCTGTCTGCTAACATTAAATCCTGTGGGACAAATGTGAACAGATGTCCCTCCCTGAGAAGGCTGACCTTAAGTTGACACGAATGGAGAGAAAACTTTGTCTTCTGACAGACAGAGGGAATATTTAACTGTTTCTGGTTCTTTGCCTCCATACCAAGTTACCTGTACTTCATTCACAATAAAGCCTTTTGAAATACTTTGAGCCATGAGATTTGCTTTTTTGTGGTCTCCAGAATAAAGTTTTTGCTGAGCAGGGAGAGCCCGGGTCATTCAATGTGGCCGTCCACAAGAGGAAGGGAAATATGCTGTTGCATGAGTGTAATAACTTGCCCACAGCTCAGCAGTAAGGTAATGAAACTTGCATTTTCTTTTTTTTTTCCTCTTCGCTGCGCGGGGACATGACCGGGCATACGTTAAATCATTCACAACCGGCATGAAAAAGCCAACAGGCTGTCGGGTGTGCCGAGCAGGTCTGAGGTGAAAAAAGCACCAACAGGGAGAGGTGGAGGAGAGGGTCAATACCGATCAGCCCTAAATCTGCTCATTTCTGCACGTAGAAACTGTAAATAATAATAATATTAATAAAAACTATTAAATTCAAATACTCAAATCTGATTCCGTAAGATGGTCCTCGAAGATTATTGTTTGTGTTAGCCGAACTGGAAAAATCGAAGACATTTGGTTTGCTGTTGATGAAAATGATGCTTTTCTTTTTACTTAGAGGGGAGTGATTGAATAGCTTTTGTTTTCAGACTGGAGAATGTGAGACTTTATTGTTCTTTTTACCTTCCAGAGACTGCAACAGAAGTTTGATGGTTTCCCAAATTGATGCTGTCAGTGAGAAATATGCATCTCCGTATTTATTCAACATTTTCCCTCAACTTGCCTCCTGATCTTTGTTCACGCCAGCCTGCTTTTGTACTCTCAAGCATCCCAGAAACCTGTGGAACCATGAGAATTTCTACAAAATACTTTTTCATTGTGCAGAGTCAAATGAGAACTACTGAAAGAAAAGCTAATACACAGATACTCACCACATGTGTTAAACCATCCCTTTAATCTGTGGTTTAGAGAAGTTCAGATGAGTTTTTTTTTTCATTATGTTCTGACATTTAACAAGTCAAACAATTATTCAGTTGATTAGAAAAAGATGACAAATCAATAATATAGATAATTGTAAGTTATATTTAAAATGTCTTCAGATCTGGGAAGTAATTATGACCAATAATAAGTGGTAATCTCCCTCCGTGTCCTCAAATCAAATACCTGCAGCTTTGAGAACATTTTACTGTTTATGAACAGCAGAGCCTCAGTGATTACAGACGTTCCGAATGCCACATTTCTATAACTGTTTTATTAATATTCCTGATGTGATGATTTAAAGATGAGCTCCTTGGGTCTCAAGCAAGTTTTATTTATTTTTGTTTACATTCTTCTTTAGCTAGCCATATTTAATCAGGAAGTTATCGTTGTCTCATTTATGCATTTATGGGTGTAACCTCTTAGAATCACCTACAATTAGACACATCATTTCATCTGTTATAATGTCGGTACTCAATAAACTGTGTAATCTAATTTAACCTCCAAAACATCAGTCAGTAGGATAAATGTCAGATTAGCCGCACAGTTCCTGCAAGACTAGATATTCTAATTTGCACTTTACACAAAGGTTTCTTAAAGTGGGAGTCAAGGCAAGGGTGGAGACTTATTTCAACCAGACTTCTTGTTAGAAAACTTGTTGTCAAGTAGTTTTTTGTAAGTGATATACGTTTCTGTCCTAGCTTTCAAAAGGGTAGTGGAATTTCGTGGTAATTTTGTGAGAGCCTAAACAATCAGACGACTGTTCAGATTTTTTTAACTCTCACTGATGATTTAACAGTAAAAGCACAACACCTCAGTCCACAGGTATTCAGGGACAACAACGTCTTGGGTCATGAATAAATCAAGGAAATAAACAAACTTGTATCATGTCCCCCGTGTCACAAACAGAAGCTGCATTATTAGTGGCTCTGAGGAACCGATGGAACTGAAGTGACATTTAAAGCTACTAGATGTCATAGAAACCCATTATTTGATACAAATCAGAGGAGAATTCAGCCAACAGTGTGTACACTATTAGCAACCTTTTTATTTGAGGTGCACATGTCACTTCTTTCGTCTCCCTGTTATAATGCGTCAGCATCAGGATGTTTGGTTATCTAAACTAATCACAGCTGAGGATGTGGACGTAATTGGCGCACCTCTGGGTCCCAGCTCTAACACATGCTTGACTTGACTGACTGCATGCTTGCTTACACATGATGAATACTTGACGCGAGGCAGAGTCGTGCAGAGTTGAGGCGAGGACGCGGGGGCTGCTCAGGTGCGAGCTGTGCTGCACTTTGCCGGGTTGAGATTAGACGTCTCTGTGGACCAGTGACTGTTTACAGCATTTTTATTTTTTTTTTCAGTTGGAGAAAAGATGACATTTTTATTTCACTGCTGTCATTTCTGTCTGGCTCACTGCAGTGCTGGGTGACACCTCTTCTTCACTCTTTTTAATTCAGCGCTGGGTGCTGAGGGTTAGCATTGGCTCAGCGAGTTGCCTTTTATTTTTCTTGTTTTTTCTGCTTGAAACATCTTCGTCTCAATATGTCCAAGATGTTTTATCTAAGACAGCAGATTTAAGAGCTTTTCTTCTCAGCCTTTTTAAACAATCCTGTCTTTGCCCTGCTGCCAAAGCTTTCATCATGCACGCTGTTTTCTTATTCCACCTCCAGATAAATGAACTTCCTGTGAGTGGCAGGAAGTGGAGATTAAAGATGGCACAGAATATTTCCTGGAGAGGCGAAAAGTCTAGGAAGAAATGAGCTGATATGAGAAACTTAATAACACAAAGGTGCAGATACTACGAGCGCCAGGAGGCAGACGGGGTGTTTTAGGCTGTAATAAATGTGTACTTGTGAAAAAATACAATAAATCAGGTTTAACTTTTCTGAATATATCTCTTTGATCTGCTGTATCATTAAGCTATATTGATATTCAAGTATAACTCTGTAGTACTATGGCAGCCTTGAAGTACATAATAATTTATGGCTCTTTCATCAGTAATGCTTTTTATTTTTGCAAGTGGACTCCTGGGGTCCATCTGTCCGTCCATCCATCCATCCATCCATCCATCCATCCTTTCTTCCGTTTATCCGGAGTCGGGTCGTGGGGGCAGTAGCCTAAGTCGAGAGGCCCAGACTTCCCTCCCCCAGCCACTTGGGCCAGCTCCTTTGGAGGAATCCTTGGGCGTTCCTTGGCCAGGCGAGAAAAATACTCCCTCCAATGTGTCCTGGGTCTACCTTTAGGCCTCCTTCCATTTGGACATGCCTGGAAAACCTCACCAGGGAGTTGTCCAGGAGGCATCCTAATCAGATGCCCGAGCCACCTCAACTGGCTCCTCTCAATGTGGAGGAGCAACAGATCTTCTTACCCTGTCTCTAAGGGAAAGCCCAGACACCCTGCGGAGAAAACTCATTTCAGCCGCTTGTATCCACGATCTCGTTCTTTCGGTCACTACCATACTGACCATAGGTGAGGGTGGGAACAGATCGATTGGTAAATCGAGAGCTTTGCCTTCCTGCCCAGCTCTCTTTTCACCATGACAGATCGGTACAACACCTGCATCATCGCAGATGCAGCACCAATCTGCCAATCGATCTCATGCTCCAGCTTTCCCTCACTCGTGACAACACATTCTCACACCCACGGCATCAAAATATTACGTGTGTGACCAAGCGTCAAAATACGATCATTCGGGACGCCCCAGCGCGTCAGGAGATGACGATCAGGGACACGCTAAGACACGTGGCTCCGCTGGCGTCACTGTTTGACGCTCGTGGTCACACGGGCATTATTCGACTATTTAACCTTCCCCTCACCCCAATCCTAACCTTAAAGTCCATAAACTGTGCCCTTAAGGTTAGGATTGGGGTGAGGGGAAGGTTGAGTAGTTCACAAGTACTTCTAATGTCCGTCTCACCACCGGCGTCGGATACCGACGCTCTGGGACGTTGCATCAGCTGTTTGTCCCTGATCGTCGTCTCCTGACATGCTGGGGCAACCCGAATCGTCACATATTAACGCTTGGTCACATGTGTCATATTTTGACACCTTGGGTGTGAGAATGTGTTGCTCGTGAACAAGACCCCGAGATACTTAAACTCCTCCATCCCTGACCCGGAGAAGGCATTCTACCCTTTTCCGAATTGTTAAAATGTTTTTATTATAAGTCATTATCAATGTTTAGGAATGCAAAATGCAGAAATCTACAAATCAGACGCAACTTCAATGCATTAAGCTTGACTGAAGTAGTGTACCATGTAGTGATATAGTGCAGAATAATTTTGATTACCTAAAGTACAACATAGTTAAAAAGTGGTAATGTGAGAGAGGTAATAAACTTATCCTACTGAATCACAATCTTAGTCAGGATTCCTATCTTTTCACCCTTCCATCAGTTTTTTTTCTGTTATTCTCCTCACTGTCTTACCCCCCTGTGACCCCATCACACCCTTTCCTGTTTCATTTACAGCTGATCATAACTGTCTGATAAGCTCATATTTCAGGGGGTAAACGAACCACATGGATCCCACTGTGACCAATGGAGGGTGGTGTAATGACGATGTTTGTATGCATGCATATAGGAGTGGCAGACTTGTGGTCAGTCTCACTCTTACTGTGCCTTTTAAATGTTTTTCAGCATGTTTTCAGTGTCCAGTTATTCTAGCTTTTGTGTTCATTATGTGCAGTTTTTGTTTAGCATTTTATGACAAGAAAAGCACCAACAAGTGGGATTTTGTGATTCGGCACAGGGCCAAAAGTCATTAGGCGCTGGATTACATAATGAAGAAAATTACATTAAATGTGTAGTCATAATTTGTATGGCTGCAGCAGCTAATTGAAATTAGCAAACCTGAAATGAGTTATAACTCCACTCCATGGGTTATAACTCCATTGTACACACATTGGGCTAAAGGTGTGGTTCACTCATTTAAAGCCATACTATGCAACTTTTTCATGTTTTTAAATCATTTTCTTGAGCCAGTCTGTGCTAAAATGACCCTTTACAAGTTTGATGAAATGTCACTCAGACCCCACCGCCCACGGTGGCCAGAATATTGCCCCTGCAACTTCAGAGTTGGCGGCCGGTCCCTGCTGGTGGAGGAAGCTGTGGAGTGGAGTGGAGCTGATACGGCGGAGCTGGAGTCTGCATGTTCCCTGCGTGTTAGATCGTGAACATAGCTGATTTGTTTGATTTACTGATTAGTTGCTCATCTAGAAACTAAAAACTGAAGGCTTAGGAAACATTTCAGCAGTTACAATAAAGTGTTAAAAAGAGAAATGCACAAGTCTTGGGCGGTACCCAAATCTTATTACCGTCTAGCTTCCTCCACATTTTACCCAGGTGTACGATGTTACCAGGACTAATTTAAAAATCATGACGTAAGCCTCAAGTGGAATTACCAAACTGTTGGTTTGGACCCTCATCATTCAGAAACTGAATAACAAACACTATCACTAAAACAACACATAGCACACATAATATTAAGACTTTTAAAAAACACAGCTTATAAAAAGATTTTTCGCCTGAAAAGCCAGCATGTTTACAACATAGGACGCTTTGGACCGACTGCTGAAAACCTGCTTCGAGGAGCTTGTGGCACAGCCACATGGGTACTCTGGGCTAGTCGTGAAATCTGGGGAACGCTGACAGCTTATTTTCCACCAGAAAAGTGTGTTGTTTCTTTTAAGAACAGGCTCCAAACAGAAGGCCATTTCAGCTGCGTCTCGCTCCATTGCCGACGGTGATATTTAGTTAGAAACAAAGGACCTCATCAGTGTTTACCGGCTCTCCTGTTAAGTTTGCTTCAAACACAAAATACTCTCAAACTGCAGAAGTTGTGTTATTTTCAGACAAGTCAGTTGGTGCACGAGTCGTTATTATACTCTTGGCGCGTCTCCCGGCTGTCACATGATGACATCACCTTCCAAAACTTTATGGAACATCTCTACAATTTGGACCAAACATTTAAAACAGTTTAAGTAAAACAGAAAATTCAACCACATGTCTGTTTTATACTTTCAGTGACTTTTATTAATCTTCATCTTATTTATTTATTTATTTATTTTTTCATGACCGTATTGGAACTGACAGTATTGCTATTTTTTAACACCAGCTGTATATAAGGTCATACCGTAATACCGTCCAAGCCTAGAATGCACTGCGAGTTTAGTTTAATTTTGGGTTTAAGCACAGTGTATAATTAACAGAAACTAAAGAGTGCTAAAAGCCTGAAAAAAATCAAAACTGCAAAGTGTTAATACATACATTTTCAGTGGTGTGGTAGAAATGAATGCCTTGTAAGTCGTACTTTGGGTAAACATAGCCCTGGTGCAACATTGTCAGGGACTAGAGGAGAGACAGATTGGAGTCAAGCTTCAGACGGCAGGATCTGACCCTTATTTTCTGATATTTGGACATCTCGCCTTGGATTGGATAACAGAAACATGACTCTACCACTGACTGCTTTGCGACATTGATGAGTTATCTCCACTAGTAACACAAGCCTGGAGGAGTTCCGCAGTGTAGTGCAATTGCTAATGCTAATGTTAGCTTCTACTAGTCAAGACATTCCCTGCTATATCCTGGACGCCAAGCCGACAACAGTCTTCCTCGTGAGTCGAGATGGATGAGTCCATGAACGTTAAGTGACAGTGTGACATAGATCTGTCAGGTTTATCCAGTCCTTGAGTTTCACCGTCTATTTTCTATCAGAAGCTAATGCAGGAGATAGGTGTAGGAGACTATTTTATGTTCAGCCTGCATGAAAGACTCAGAGTGACCGATTATAATTAGAAATAAAAATGAAAAATGTAATGAAAACGGTTCTGAATCGTAGCAGATGAACGCCATAATCGATTATAGTGGAATGCAGTTTTGTTTATTTAACCGCGGTACCAATTGTTAGAGTGGGAAGTGTCCACATTTACCGAGGAGGAAATATTGGTCAGCCGTTTGATTGTGATGCAGGGCTGAGCACTGGAGTTCTAACCTGAAGTGAGTAAGCCCGGCGGGTTCAGTCAGATTTGGGCCAGTGAATTATGTTAATTGAGCGGGTTAGGCAGTGAAGCTCGCTCCAAATGCTCAGACTGAGAGGAAGATGCACACAGTGTCTGCTCATACAAAAGAGAAGTGGAATCCTACACGTTATTATTTCTACACTGAACAAAAATTTAAACACAACACTTTTGTTTTTGCTCCCATTTTTCATGAGATGGACTTAAAGATCTAAAATTCATTCCAGATACACAATATCACCATTTCTCTCAAACATTGTTCACAAATCAGTCTAAATGTGTGGTAGTGAGCACTTCTGCTTTGCTGAGATAATCCATCCCACCTCACAGGTGTGCCACATCAAGATGCTGATCTGACATCAGGTGTACCTTATACTGCCCACAATAAAAGGCCACCCTGGAATGTGCAGTTTTGTCTCACAGCAAAATGCCACAGAGGCCACACGCATTGAGGGAGTGTGCATTTGGCATGCTGACAGCATAAATGTCAACCAGATCTCTTGCTCGTACATTGAATGTTAATTTCTCCACCATAAGCTGTCTCCAAAGGCGTTTCAGAGAATATGGCAGTACATCCAACCGGCCTCACAACCACAGACAATGTGTAACCACACCAGCCCAGGACCTCCACATCCAGCAGGTTCACCTCCAAGATCGTCTGAGACCAGCCACTCAGATAGCTGCTGAAACAATTGGTTTGCATAACCAAACAATTTCTGTACAAACTGTCAGAAACCGTCTCAGGGAAGCTCAACTGCATGCTCGTCATCCTCATCGGGGTCTTGACCTGACTCCAGCTCGTCGCCGTAACAGACTTGAAGGGGGAAATGCTCACATTCGATGGTGTCTGGCATGTTGGAGAGGTGTTCTCTTCACGGATGAATCTTGGTTTACATTGTTCGGGGCAGAGGGCATGTGTGGCGTCGTGTGGGTGAGCGCTGTGCTGATGCCAATGTTGTGGATCGAGTGGCCCATGGTGGTGGTGGGGTTATGGTATGGGCAGGCATCTGTCATGGACGAAGAGCACAGGTGCATTTAATTGATGGCATTTTGAATGCACCGTGATAACGTGATGAGATCCCGAGGCCCATTGCTGTGCAGTACATCCATGAACATCACCTCATGCTTCAGCAAGATAATGCACGGCCCCATGTTGCAAGGATCTGTACTAGGGCTGGGCGATATGACGATTTTAGACCGTTTTACGATCTACACATCTGACGGTCTGCCATTTTTGAGAGACGTTTTTATCACAATTCACAGCTCTGCTGTTGAAATTCTGCCTCTGAATGAAAAGGGAACTTACCTCAGGCGAATGGTACCGACCGAATTCCATAGTACCGACCGAGCACCGATTCACGTCATTTCAAACGGTGCCTCGTTTCGGTACCCGTCCTTCATAACGAGAACTTGCCTAGGCAGCTGCGCATGTGCAACAGCGTTATGTCGTCGGTCGCTGCGAGCGAGTTGTAAACAGAGCAGCACGGTAGAAAGAACGCACGCTAAAGCTTGGGTCCACTTCACTAAATGTGATGGGTAACTGGGTGATGATGAAACCAGCGACAGACAACGATCTAAGTGAGACATCCTCATCTTAATCTGCTCCGGTAGGTAAATAAAATGTTTAAGATAACTTTACCTGTTAACTTCCGTTTCGCTAATGGTGCGTTCGCTTTCTCCTCGGAACTCCGAATTTCCGACTAGAAGAACATGAACGCGCTCTAAAGTTTGGCTTCACTTTACTAAATGCGACGGGTGATTGGGTGAAGATGAAACCAGCGACAACGATCTAAGTGTGAGGCATCATCGTTTTAATCTGCTCCAGCAGTTAAATAAACTGCTAAAGATAACGTTATCTTGATAAATTAGCTTCCATTGCCACCATTGTTATCATCTGATGGTGCGTTCGCTTTCTCCTCGGAAATTCTAACATCCAAGTAGGAAAAATCAAATGAAAAAAGACGGCAAAAGGAATGAAGATACACAGTAAATTTAGTTCACAGTAAAGATGTTTGCTTCAGTTTTATTATCAGCTTATAAAACTACAAGGACGATGTTAAAATACAAACAGTTGAATGTTATTTATCGTGATATTTATCAAATATTGTTATATATTGAGAAAAATATATATTTAATTATAAAAGAGAATTAAAATAATAAACACTCAAAAGTATCGAAAATTGGTACCGTTAAGTACCAGTATTGATTCGTAGGTACCGGGAATTAGTACCGGATTGATTCAAATGTCAAAGGTACCCATCCCTAAACACGCCTTTGTTTGGCCCTTAACCAATCAGAGTGAGTCATAGTAATATATTAGTGTCCCGCTTGTTTTCACCTGTGTGTGAACTAACATGGCTTCGGCCGCGGCTGAGAGCGACAACGACGTTTTCGTTCCGAAGAGGAACGCCTCGTCCATTATATGGAACTGGTTTGGTTTTTCACCAGATGACAAAGAGCAGCAAAACATCATTTGCAAGGAGAGCGTCAAGGCAAGCAATGGTTACACCACAAACTTGTTTAATCACTTGAAAAGAAGGCATCCCAAACAATACAATGAGAGCCAGCTGGCAGCTAAAGCTAAAAAGCCTGTGGCTGCAGCGGCAGTGGCTAGTGCTTCTTCCAGGCAGCAAACGCTAACAGAAACACACAAAACTCTCCCTATGGTAGAGACAGCAGACGATGGAACAGCGTGACAGATGCAGTGACGTACCACTTGGTTAAAGATTTGTGTCCCGTGCGAACAGTAGAAGGAGTGGGATTTAAGAAAATGATAAAAACATTGGATCCGCGCTACGAGTTTTCCAGCCGCAAGTATTTTTCGAACACAGCCATTCCACGCATGTACGCTGAATGCAAAGTGAGTTGCAGAAAATATTCAGAATGAGCAGTTTTTTGCTACCACGAGCGATCTCTGGTCCAGCCGCACATCAGAGCCGTATTTGAACTTAACTATCCACTACATGAGCAACTGGGAACTACATAGTATTTTGAACAAGTTAATGTTTGCACAATACGTTTGCAATTGACATGTTTGCACTTTAAATATGTTTACGATTTTAATTTATGTTAAGTTACTTGAAAAACGAGAAAAACTGATTTTTGTAATTGTTTCTCTCAGGGCTTTTATCATCTCTGGTGTGAGTTTAAAATATAAGTGTGTTAGCACTGAGTTGATTATCCCTAATATGAATAAATGTTTATTTATTCAATGTTTCTCTTCTTTAATACGCAATTGAAGTTCTGCTATTCATGGATAGAAAATCGTGATAAAATCGAAATCGTGATAAAATATCGGAAAAATCGTGATGTTCTATTTTTGCCATATCGCCCAGCCCTAATCTGTACACAATTCTTGGAAGCTGAAAATGTCCCAGTTCTTGCATGGCCAGCATACTCACTGGACATGTCACCCGTTGAGCATGTTTGGGATGTGCTTGACCGGCGTATACGACAGCGTGTACCAGTTCCCACTAATATCCAACAACTTTGCACAGCCATTGAAGAGGAGTGGACCAACATTCCACAGGCCACAATTGACAATCTGATAAACTCTATACGAAGAAGATGTGTTGCACTGCATGAGGCAAATGCTGGTCACACCAGAGACTGACCGTTTCTGAGTCCCCAGACCCCCAATAAAGCAACATTCCAGGGTGGTCTTTTATTGTGGGCAGTCTAAAGCCTGATTCATGCTTTTCCATCAGCCCCAACAGGGAGAGACACGCACGCACGGACGGAGATGTTTTGCCCTCATACTTCTCCGTCTCCTGGCGAGCGTTGCAAAGCAATTCCTCGCCAGGACAACAGAGGGCGTAGCGCTGTTCTGTGGTATCCCGTCATGTATCTGGACCAAGATAGTGTGTTTATATTGTGTTTTTTTGTATATAAGAGACTTTTCAACAAAGACAAATTTGTCTCTCATCCTCCTTCACCTCTTCATGCGCTCGTCACCTCTAAACCCACGTTTCCTGTCATTTCCGTCCACAAATAAACTGCTTGCTGCGCATCTTTTCACTCCTCCGGTCACGGGGGGATCAAACTTTCATATTTTTAGAGTTTTTTCGCAAGGTATTTTTCAAGCAGCTCTGTGTCTGCCGCTAGTTATCCTCTCTTTATGTTTTTGAGGGCGCATTGGTGGCGGTGTGGACGACAGCGGCGTCCTGACCAATAACAAGCTTGCGTTCTCCGTCTCGACGGACGGATGTTTAGAAAAGAGAGCTAGACTCCGTCCGTCCTTGCGGAGCTCTCCAGCAGGCCCGCAAGGACGGATAATGGCGTTGAGTGTCTCCGCACTGACGTAGACGGAGAAGCATGAATCAGGCTTAAGGTACACCTGTGCACTACTCATGATGTCAGATCAGCATCTTGATGTGGCACACCTGTGAGGTGGGATGGATTATTTCAGCAAAGCAGAAGTGCCCACTATCACACATTTAGACTGATTTGTGAACAATGTTTGAGAGAAATGGTAATATTGTGTATCTGGAATGAATTTTAGATCTTTAAGTCCATCTCTTGAAAAATGGGAGCAAAAACAAAAGTGTTGCGTTTAAATTTTTGTTCAGTGTATATTATTTTTACGTGTTTGAAACAGCACGTAGAAAAACTCACGTTCTGTCAGATTCAGACTGAGTGTTGACAGTAGCTGTCAGGGTCGTCTGTCTCATATTTAGAGACACAGAGACGTTTACTAGAGAGAATAAGCTCCTCTGAACGAGAGAACAATCATTTTGTGATCTTGTTGATAAATTGATGTTAAATTCAACTTGGAAAAAAACTGGGAGGAAGCTCTGGTTCATTGTAAGTTACAGGAGATCTTGTTTCCCATCTGATCCTCCAGAGACAGCATGGACATGAGGAGATAATAAAAGTCCTACAGGCAGGTTAGTGGAAAGGTTTGTAGTTAGCTGGTTAGTCAAGGAGATCCATTTAATCTTAATCCAGCCCACATCCTCTTTTTGGTGTTACTATCATCAGCAATAATCCAACAAACATCTCAAATATTATTGGAAGTTTAGGATTTTTTTTAATGTTTTTGTATTTTCTCCATTAAACAGAAATTGATTCATGCTCCCAACATTTCTGAAATGAGACCACAAGGTTCAAACTAAATTACAATCTAAGCCAAACATTTCATTCCATATTTATTTCTTATACCCTTAAACCGTGGCATAAATATTTGACTCCAAAGCTGCTCAGAGACACTAAATATATGGACCCATTATGGATTTTATAACCTAAATTAAAGGCAAGAATTACACATGTCCTATAGGTTTTCTGTATTTATTATGATTTTGTTAGCACCTGCAGAGCATGTTTCTCCCACAGCCTGGGATATGACCGTTGAATGAGGAAACAGATTGTTTTTACCTTGATAAATCTTCTGAAATGTTCAGAATGTTTTGCATGTTTCCTTTGTCTTAGGGACTGTTGTGAATGAAGAGCATTTGGGAATGGCATGTTGTGTCAGACACGTTTTTAATTTAAAGAATATCTGACATCTTCTGTTTATCAATGAAAACAAACCTGTAAGAAATAATCATGATGCTCATACACATATCAGAAACACAGCTATTATATATTTTTTTGTTGCTTAGTCATCTTTATATTTTCCTTAATGATGATTGCATCACTGATGTTTAAGTAAAAGTTTGTATTTTCCATTGTAAAGCCACTTATCCTAACACACATTCCTCCAGCTGAATGTCTTCCCACCAACCTTGAAAATCCAAACCAAACCACAACCTAGGCATCTTGCTGTACCTGTGGGGATTCTGATTTGATTATCATGTTTACAAGGAGCTCGGACTTGGTCCCCGTTATGATATAAAAGCTGACACACACACACACACACACACACACACACACACACACACACACACACACACACACACACACACACACACACACCAGTATAGTTCATTTTGTCATTGCCCAAATTGATCCATTAACAAAGATGAGGTTCCTCCTACAGGTCTGATATGTGATTGGTGTGTTATGGGCCATTCCCATCTGTACCGGTGTCGGTACAGGATCTGCTCGGGTGCAAGATCGGCTCGGGGTCCTTCGACTGCCGATGACTCCAAAGTACGGCAAACCCACTCGGACAAAATAAACTACACATCTATACTGTTGGAAAGAATGTAGCAGTTTCATTATTAAAATAATGTTTCTTAAGACGTAAGTTTGTGTTTATAATGGTATTTGTAAAATAAAACACAATTTTATTCATAATGTTGAACTCCTCTTTGAGCACATCCCTTGAAGGATCATAGGTATTAGCAACACCTGTGAAATTGTATTTGCAGGAAAGAAGTGTGTCCTGTTTATTGAAGTATTTTGTGTTTAGAGTTTTTGACGTCTTGTCCATGCGTATAGTTACGCTCATAGCTGCTAGCCAAAACTCTGGAGTTAAAACTAAGTTTTCTGGCTTTACTAAAATACCTGTCTGTACTTATTTGATTAATGGTAGTTTTACTTTCTATTAGACTCCAAATGTAATCATTTGGCACGTTTTTAATTCATAATTTGTAATAATGTAATCGGCGATATTAGCATTAGCATTCCTATGTGTTTTTCCATGTATATTAGCATTGCGCTAACCACTCGCTGCCAAATTGCAGCCTTTGCGATTAGAAAATCTTCTTTTGTCACATCACAATTTAATTGCACATGCAGTTAATCGTTCAGCCCTAATATACATGCAGCTCTATGCTAAAAGTGTATTTTCAAAGAGGTAATGATGGATTTCTTTGTAAAAGTTGTCCATCTTTCCAACAGAAAGATTTGCTTGGACCAACGTAACGTGATTGCGTAATTCCGTAAGGTTCATGTTCAGCCAATCAACTACTTAGATGTCATCGGCAGTCGACGGACCCCGAGCCAATTTTGCACCCAAGCAGATCTTGTACCGACACCGGGTCGGCCCGGGCCGGGTAGCCCCAGTCGGCCCCAGCCTGGCCTGGTTGATTCCACACATCCTTGTCTTAAGCCCATGTGGGCTGATTCTACTCACCAATCAGAGGCTTGCTCTAATGGAAGGTGTGAATTTGCTGTCAGCAGTGGGTGTGTTGGCCCTGGTCAGCCTGAAGCAGACCCCCTCGAGAAGAGGGCTGAGAATGAGCCTTGGTTGGCCCGGAAAAATACCAGGCCACCCAGATATGTAAACAACCTACGCTACCTGGCTCGGGCCGACCCGGTACAGATGGGAATGGCCCATTAGTTCCTGGTGAAATTGTTGATTTGTCAAAGTCTTAATAGGATCTGTTTGCTGCTAACTGTGAGTGTCGGACAACTGAGTGACCCCACTCCACCTACTGCCCCTGTAAAACCCACAGACATGGGTTTGCTGCACTTCAGTGCTAATTGTAGCCCAGCTGGAGTCTGAAGTAGCCCTCCTACTTGTTCTCACTTTATTTCTGCATGAATGGACCCATCAAAGTACTGATGACATCTTAATTGCACTTGTGCACAAAGGGATTAGAATTAAAGTCGCAACATGAAAAAAATACATGATCAAACAGAATTGCCAAGGTAATGGAACAAACTACTTTTGCGGTTTCAGTTACACAATTGTTAAATGGCTTGGAAGGGTTATTATGGGACTGCCTTGTAAGAGTGTAATCTGTGTCTGGATGCGGATATTAAAAGCTTCTGAAAATATGAGAGTGAAGTTAAATTCCAGTTTAGAGACGTGTTTTGTATTCCTCTCATGTCAAAGCCTCTGTCATTTCTCTGTTTTGCTTCCAAAAAATTTCTTTTGATTTTTAATGTGTTCCGGAACTGTTTTCTGATGTCATTTCCAGCCCTCGTGCCTGACCATCAGAAAAATTTGTTTCTTTTCTGGTTAGTCATTGAAAAAAACTCATTTATGAAGAGTGTATTAAAATGAACACATCTCAATTTTCTGCGTGACACGCTGAAATGGTTTTATTGTTAACAACATTTTTAGCTTTTTTGGATGCCTGTTAAATAGTTCATTTTCATTTATCTCTATTTAAACCTGCGATGCTAAATCAACAACACAATAAAAGAAGCAGCACAACAAGTTTACCTACAACAGAAATGGTACTGAAATGAACATTCCCAGGAAATGCCAGTTGTTTTGGACTGTGGTCAGGCCAATGTACTTATTCCTTTCAAACTGTGTTTTTCCCTGCATCAAGAGCACTGTATTTGTGTTTTTAGTAGTCAAAACCTTTGCCAATGTGCAAGAATCAGAGCAAATAGGATCTCTTTAGGACATTCAGATACAAACGTGTTTACTCGTTGAGATCAGTGTTATGAGTGGTAATGTTTATCCAGCGACTCCCAGTGCTTCCAGTGTCGGCCCACCTAAAGCACTGGGGGTGGTGCCCAATACGTGCTGGTTGATCATAAAGCATAAATCACATTGGGGTATTCTTGCCACCAGAAGAAAAATACAATCGTAGACGAAAGGCTAAACGTGCATGCTTATTAAAAGCTGGTGCACAACAGTGTGTGAATGTGTGACTGACTGATTGTGTTTGTGGAGCACCTTGGGGGGGTTGTTAAACTTTAAGAAGGTGCTATACAAATACAGGCCATTTATTTACCACAACCCTTCTGCAGCAGCTCAGACCTCACGCCTTGCATCAGATCAGCTGCCTACCTAACCCCCCCCCCCCCCCCCCCCCCCCCCCCCCCCC
>SSNQ01034581.1:753384-787000 GCA_006942095.1 Nothobranchius kuhntae | reverse complement strand
CCCCCCCCCCCCCCCCCCCCCCCCCCCCCCCCAACCCACATAAATCTCAGTGTGTGTGTGTGTATGTGTGTGTACAATATATACAGATGTAACTGTTATTCCCTTATTAGGGAATTGTTCTCGTTGAAAGAATGGAAACAAATACTGCCACAAAGGGATACTTTTCTTGGTATCGGAGCGTTTTTTCTTAGTATTTCTGTTGTATTACTTCCATTGTAGGTGAATTTGTTGCGTTGATGGCTTATTTTGTTTTGCTGTGGTTATTTGATGAGTTGTGGCTTTTGTATTTCATTGAGCTCTGCGGTCCACCACAAAAATCTGCCTACAAATGCGTATAAGTAATCATTTTTTACAAACAGTGAAAATAAAACAGGAGAATTCAAACCTTGTTGAAATAATAATAAATAGAAAAGCGATATTTTTCTAGAATTTTGGACAATCTAAAAATAAGATCAAATTTTCCCAACAACTGTGGAGCTAGGACATGGAGGCGATGTCTGTTTATGCCTGTTTTTATTGTGATGGAATGATTATCAAAAAAGGTGAATAAATAATTATTTATTTGTGTCAGAATTTCAGTGAATATCTTTTAAAATCATAAATGTTATTCTTTTTAACGAACCATTCACAGGTTTCTTTTTGTGCTCCCACTTCCTACTTTGTTTCTTTTTCCGTAGTCGTATTCTCTTCAGTACAAGCCTGCATTTGATCAGAAAGTACAGATGACTCATTGATTCATTCATGTTTTTACATCTACCAACATATATTTGATAAAATCCACTCACTATAGGTACATTACCGGGTGGGTCGTATAGGTCAGAGCAGGAAACATTGTTGCGCGGAGCTCAGACACTTGTGCTTGAAGTAAATCCTCCAGGAGAGTCAGCTTTATTCACACGTCAGCAATCCTCCAGAGATTGTACTGGGGAACTAGCTGGAGAAAAGCCTCCAGAGATTTGAATATTTGCATTTACAGATGTCGCCTCTCTGAAATATATTTGGAAGGTGTCAGAAATTGAGTGCATTCATGAAAATGACCTTAGTGTGTGACAGCAAATGTGTCAATTTTACTGTTTGTTTATCCAAATTACCCTTCCGCTGAGAAAAGAGAACTACTAAGAGCAGATGTATGTTATTTGTTATGTATGGTTTGGATTTCATATTCCTGTGGGTCTGCTCATGCATCAACCTGACATGTTGCATATCTTATGGAGGATTATCTCACCAGAAAATGGTAAATCTCTACAGGATTCAATTCTGAAGTTAATAAATGAGGTTTTATTCAGTGAACAGCTGTAGAGTGGCCTGGTGAGTTTCTTTATGGTTTTGATCAAATCAGTAAGCTTGCGAATTAATCTGTTTAGTTTTTTCTCAGAATGACAATAATATGTTTTATCTACACCAGGGTGCAGTCATTTTCTGTATTTTCAGAGCTCTCAAAGCTATAAACAAATATTATTTTAGTCCTGAGGGCACAGTGGACAAAACACAAGAAAACCAGAGTAAGACATCTCTAGAACTTCAGCTATTTGCACTTCTGAAAAATCACCAGAACCAAAGCAAACCATTTCCCACTGACCCACCACCAAACCTGTCATGTTGAACGATGTTGCAGGCAGCATAATGTTCTCCTTGTCTTCTCCAGACTCTTTCATGTCTATCACAGGTGCTCAGGGTGAACCTGCTCTCGTCTGTAAAAGTACAGGGCGCCAGTGGCAGACTTGCCAGTTCTGGTGTACTTGAGCAAATGCCAGTCGAGCTCTACGGTGCTGGGCAGTGAGCACAGGACCCACTACAGGACGTCGGGCCCTCAGGCCATCTTCATGAAGTCTGTTCCTGATTGTTTGGGTAGAGACATTCACACCAGTGGCCCCCTGGAGGTCATTCTGTAGGGCACGAGCAGTGCTCAGCCTGTTCCACCTTGCACAAAGGAGCAGGTATCGGTCCTGCTGATGGGTTGTGGACCTTCTACGGCCCTGTTCAGCTCTCCGAGAATAACCGCCAGTCTCCTGAAATCTTCTCCATGTTGTGGAGCTTGTGCTGGGAGACACATTAAACCTTCTTGCTGCAGCACGTGTGGATGTGCCATCCTGGAGAAGTTGGACAACCTGTGCAACTTCTGTAGGGTTAAGGAATCGCCTCATACTGCCAGTAGAGAGCCAAAACTAGCACGAGTGGAAAACCAGCCGAAAAAGATCAAGAGGGAGAAACTTGAAATGACCTCTACATGTTAAACCAGTCCTGTTTTGAGGGTTTTGTAATTGTTGCCACTTTAGTGCACCTGTCATTAAGTCCATGAACACCAATACAGCTGACAGTGATTAACAATGCCCTCAGCTGCTTAGTCAACCAGGAAATTATCAGACAGGTTTAATTGATTTCATGCCAGGCCCAATAAAAAAACACAAATTTAAGGCTGCATCAGTCTGGATTCATTAAGGGACCCACGACTACAGTTTTCACTTGCTTAGTGGAGAGGAAGCTGTTATTGACTTTCAACTACAAGCTTCATTTGCATTTTGATTAATTTGAGAAGTCAGAGATTCTGGGTGACATAAAATGTTTCACTGCTTCTCTCACATGACACTTTCAAGCCAGGCCTGAGATGCCCTTGTCCTGCTTTAGTGTCATCTATAAAAGGACGAAGGTGGAATGAGGGGTTGAAGTTGATCCACTCTTGAAATATACAAGTAAAGGAGTGTGTCTTAAATCTTAAATTTTCTATCTATCTATCTATCTATCTATCTATCTATCTATCTATCTATCTATCTATCTATCTATCTATCTATCTATCTATCTATCTATCTGTCTATCTGTCTATCTGTCTATCTATCTATCTGTCTATCTGTCTATCTGTCTATCTGTCTATCTATCTATCTATCTGTCTATCTATCTATCTATCTGTCTATCTATCTATCTGTCTATCTGTCTATCTGTCTATCTATCTATCTGTCTATCTATCTATCTGTCTATCTATCTGTCTATCTATCTGTCTATCTGTTTGTCTATCTATCTATCTGTTTGTCTATCTGTCGTCTATCTGTCCGTTTCAAATGTCCCACAGGGACTTTTATTTATTATTAGATTAATTATATATTGAAAATGAAAATAAAATAGTTGAAATTCTATCATGAGGTGGTTTATATCACAGTATGGTCAGTCATTATTTCTTGTCCAGAGAAAAGTATACTATCATGTTAAGCTAAATTTATGGTGTAGCTGCATACACCGCTAAGTTTGGCAAACATGCCTGGAATCTCAGAGGGATGCACGTTTTCCAAAATGTCTTCAACCAGTTATTGAGGCACTTAACAGGTAATAACTGGTTAACCGTGGCCCCCGACACACACACACACACGCACACGCACAAACCTTTGCCCCTGCTCTATAAACAATAAAAATACTTTTTCTGTCTACTTTAATATAATTCTGATGCACAACCAAAGTCCCACATACAAAAAGTGGTGTGAAAGTTTGATGAAATGTGTGATATGTCCATCAGAACCTGTTAAGCAATGGGCCGTCTGGCATCAATTCCAATCCAAGCTTATTTATAAAGCACATTTTAAAACAGCATTGGCGCTGGCCAAAGTGCTGAAAAGCATAAAACCAGTCACTAAAACAGATATAAAAAAATTAAAGATTAATAAATAAAAATAATACAGGAATAAACAATTAAGACATCAGTCCTGGCAAACAGGTGGGCGTCAACGATTACACAGCGCTGGCCAGCCACGCTTAAAAAAAATCACTTTAGTTTCCTTACATTATACTAAACAAATTACTCTTAGGAGGCAGACACAAGCAGGCACATCAAGGGAGACTGGCCTGTTTAGTTGCTGATGTCGATTTATTTTGCTGCGCGGCTACATTTTCCATGTTCCACCATGCTCAGCGCTCAGGTGTAGGGCTCATTCTGTTAACTCCCAAGAATGAAATGCTCCCATTCTGTGCTCTCTCTTGGCCACTTCATCTTTGTAAATGTGTGATTCTTGTGAGTGACAAGCTCTGCTCTTCTTCCGTTTTATTTTTTTTTTTTTTTTGANTGCCACATGAGTCCGGGCATTGTCGTGCATTAGGAGAAAACCAGGACCTACTGCATCAGCGTAGGGTCTGACAAAGGGTTCAAGGATTTCATCTCGATACCTTATGGCAGTCAGAGCACCATTTCCTATGCAGTAAAGGTCTGTGCGTCCCTCCATGGATATGCCTCCCCAGACCATGAGTAAGCAGCGTTCTTCCGCTCTCTAGTGGCACTGTTAAAGCAGTTGCTGTGGGGAATTTAGAAGCATGTAGGTATGGTGTAGCCTAGAATCTGGCAGTATCGACTCATATCAGTGATCATCTAATGATTCTCTGGTTGTTCTCTTATGGATATTTATTTCAAGCTACTGTTGGCTGTAACCCAAGCCTTACAAACTCTTACTGTTACATCCACCAGTTATGCCCTGAGGCCTGGAAGGCCCCGCCGTGTGGTTACAGCTCTGGTTCCGGGAGACCTTTGTTCAGGACCATGGACAGTGCCGTACTAGAGCCCTGACAGACTACGGCTGTGCGTAGTTACCCTAATGAGGACGCCAACAAAAGCGGATGTGGAGGCTGAACTGGTAGACGGAGAGGAGGTGAACTGAGTCACTGGTAAACTGAGAGGTGATGAGAACTGAGGAAGGAGACTACCTGAGAGCGAGTCACTCTGGGCTGTTCTGGGAGACGGATCGGATTAACTGGATAAGGATGGAAAATCTGCACTGAGACGCTGGAGTTACAAGTTGACCTGAACCCTGACGGGACTCCCAACGCTGATCCCTGAGCTGAACAGGAAGCCTTCTGTTTCCTGTGCGTGGCAACGACACCCTCAGAGAAAAGCTTCAGGATGATGAGTATTTGTTTTCCTGGGTTCTAATGGAATGTGTTAGGAATTATGGTCTTTATTTTTATGTGCGATACCGCTGACTGGTTTTAAATCCCGGTTGTGTGCTGGTGGACTGAGCTAAATAACTCCCAGTGTCATATCTCTCTCTCATTTGATATATATTTTAAAACCATGTGGTGTTCTGACCGTGGTTGGTTTTAAGGAAAGTTCTCTCTTTCGTGGATTTTAAAAGGACACACTGTGTTTTTAGGCCTTGCTTCCTCCTCCCCTTTGGTTTAGCCATTTTAGTTGTCTTAAGCTCCTGCCTGTTGATTTCTGTTCATTAAAAGACTGTTTATTGTTTATTAATTGTTTGACCCCTCCCCTGGTTTCAGGGAGATTTTTGGTTGTTCTGTCACCGAGTGCGTATGCAGGAGACCCGCCGGAAGAGTTTTAAAAATAAAGCAGTAAATAAAAACAGTTTAAATTACCTTAACTGACTTGCTTTGTGTTATGTTTCAACCCCATACCCTCCTGGACTTGAGGGGGTTGTAACGCAAGCAAACATTCCCCAAAAATTAAAAACCACAAAGTCAGATGCTAAGTTTAGGGCAGAGCATTGACCTGGAGGTTTCCTGATTGAGCAGCACGTAAGAATACATGTAATGACCCCTTAGAAATGGAGCAAGCTAGCAACTAGCTGTAGCTGCATCTGCTAACCCTAAAGTGATGCCCTATGTTCCACTCCTGAAAAAACCTATTTATTCAATCCAATCCAATTTTATTTCTATAGCACTTTCTACACAACGCTTTCGACCAAAGAGCTGTTTAGTTAAAAACAAAAGCATATACAAAAAATAAACTCTGACTCTTATTGTGATAATTTTTCCCATGTCAATAAATCTGGTAATAAAAAAATGAAAACGTGTGTGTAGGTTGGCAGCGTTCATGTCTCTTTAAGACGCTGTACCACATTGAGTCACATAAAAATGTGACTCAACGCGATACATTTGACAGCCCCATCTAGTGGACAACTTTTGTTTCTGTGCATACCTGTAGTTATCGCCCACATATCGTTATCAAGTTGAAATCCTCAATATATCGTGATATTGATTTTAGGCCATATCGCCCAGCCCTAATCACAGCTATAACAACTCTGGATAAAAACACAAAATAAACATGGGTATATAAAAATCAAACAAGAGTGGATGTACAAATATCAGATAGTGTTAAACGCTAGCAAGTAGAAGTGCATCTTGAGAAAAGTTTTAAACACCACAAGCGAGGAGGCTTTCCTGATTTTGACGGGCAGCTGATTCCATAGGCTAGGAGCAGCCACAGCAAAAGACCTATCACCTCAGCCTTGCCCTCGGAACAACCAACTGCAGCTGGTTAGCCAACCGCTATAGGCGTGGTAGATCATATGGCAGGAGAATGTCTGAGAGCCCCTATAAAGATTTATATGTCAGAACAAGAATTTTAAAGCAAATTCTAAAAACACCTGGAATCCAGTGAAGAGAAGCTAGACCTGTTAGCAAACGTGCTGCTGCATTATGCGCCAACTGCAGTCTTGAGAGACATTCTTGACTCACACTAATGTAAAGACCATTACAATAGTCCATTCTTCAGGTAATCAAGCATGCATCATTTCTCCACCAACTGTTGATTATGTTGTCATCAACACTTGACTAAATAATCACTGTCACATGGATTTTCTTCTATGGTAATGTTTGTTGTTTGAGTTTGGAGTTCATGGGGTTGTTTATTTCCAAACATCCTACCAGTGTATCACCGCCTAAAACCAGAAACTCTTCATTGAAGCAAAATTTAGCTTCTTTAAGCCTCATGAAACATTTCGTCAAACCCAGGCCAGCGCTATGCTGAACACCTTATTGATATAAACCTGTTTATTATGACTTAGACGCCTTTAAAAGCCTCACCAGTCTGAGCTTTTTATCACCACCAACATGTGGTGTGCACAAGCATCGTCTTCATCAGCAGGGTGTTGACACTCTTGTTGTTTTTGCAACTGCTGAGCTGCGTTATTTTCACTTTATACAGCCCTCAATTTATCCCAGCCTTTGTTTGGAGCGTCAGTCTGACACCTGCTGCTTTTTTAGAAAAGAAAAAAAGAAGTTTGATGAATGTGCCTGGGAGACTGTTTCGCTCAGATTATCACACAGCATGAAAGTCTTCAGTCTGAGCCTGAAGGTTTGCAGCCCTATTTGTTTTCACCCTTTTCCCGTTTGCGGTTTGCTGATTCAGACCCAGATCTCTGCCAGTCAGCTGGTTGGACAGACAGCCAGTGAAGCTGCAATGCCTCTGGCTTGAATTTAAGCTGCTGTGACACAGGACAGGCTCTTCTGCTAACATTAGATGCACAGCTGTAACAGCTGTGCTCCAGTAAACCAACTCTGATCAGAATCTGTCTGCTTGGTGCTCCATCAGCTGTGAATCATTATTTAAATGAGCTTGTATCCTGATCTGATAGCAGATCATCGTGTGAGGTGCTCGCCTTGGCTTTCATTTCATATTTTATTTCACCCTTCATCTTTGTCCTGCCCCTCTTCTTCCATCCGCCTTCATTTATCTCAGCCTGAAGCAGTAGTAAGTGGTACAGGGTCTTTTCTCTCTCTTCCTTTCCCCTTGAGCCTCTATCCTTTGGGAATTAAACTACAGTCATGCAAATTTCTCCACCTCCATATTCTCCTTTCATTGTTTCTTTTTACCTTTGCTCCCTGCAGCTTCTTTCACTTGAGGCTCTGAAAATACAATAAAATAAAATAAAATAAAATAAAAAGAAGCGTAAGTGCGATGGGTCCCATGATGCCTCAGTGTTTGCTTTGCTGAGAGGCATCAAGTACAAGGAGCACATAGCAGAATCTTAACCAGGTTGATGATGAGTTAAGTTTGTTTGACCTCAGCTGACTTAGTGGCTTTTGAAAGTGACAAATGATGACAGCAACCCATTAATATTTGGCTTCTTGCATCAAATCTGGAATTCTTCTTGTCAGTTCCTCTGGGGACATTTTTTCCCACTTCCTCCTGGCGTCTGACTCTCCCCATTTACCCCTGTCCAACACACACACACACACACACACACACACACACACACACACACACACACACACACACACACACACACACACACACACACACACACACACACACACACACACACACACACACACACACACACACACACACACACACACACACACACTGGATGGCCTCATTAGGCAAAAAGAGAAATGGAAGTTGAATACAAACACACAAAGATGCCACTAAAAGCCTCCATGCAGGGCCCTCTGTGTGCACTCACGAATTTTGTGTTATTGCTGTAGATCTGTTCTCATTACACACTTGTGCCCACAGGGCATAGAGTGATGATTGCTGTTTTTTGCTTCCAAGCAGGCAGACAACCTTTTATATGTTGAAACATTTGCATAAAATTGAAGAAAGCAAAAATAATGCTTTCTGAAGAAAGACTTTTTTTGCCCCCATTTACAGTTGCTTCTAGATAAATGTTTTTCCTCGCATGTTGCTAGTTTTAGTGACACATTTTTATGTCTTTCTTTGGCTTTTGTGTGTCGGTGTGGTGCGTTATCAGAGTGCTGGTTAAGAGTCTGCTACTGTCATATTTCCTAAAGAAATTTACGTTCATTTTAAACGATGTTTGACTTACATGCAAAATATAATAAATTACACCATTTATGCATTGAATAGGACTTTATCTGTCTCCTTTTAAAGGTTTCAACTAAATCAACCAAAGATGTAATTCCAGAGGCCAGCAGAGGCAAGGTCTGCCGAACACTGGCGCCGCGCCACCGATCATTTAGTGTTTTTCTTAACCCCACTTGATCTGGTTTCTCTATTTCCCTACACAGCACCTACTGTAGGTCGGCACGCTGTGCCCACATTTAACGAAGCTTCGAATCAATAACAAAATGAACAGAGAAATTTAATGAATCAAACAATTCGAACCATTCGATTGAGCCTACAAGTATCCGTTGCCTTGTTTTATGAGGACATTCAGTTTTATGTTTTATACCACACTAAATTGGACAGCATTGATGTGGATGGCATATCATGTGGATTTTATTGGACTATGTTTAATTAAAACTAACAGGATTATGTTGAGGTTATTTATTATTGTTAGAAGAGAGTCTAATAGAATTAAAGCGCAAGTCACCCACAAATCAACAATTTTTTTCTGATAAACTATATAAATGCATGTCTAATAGTGCTGCAGACACATGTAGTTAATAGTTTAGCACTTTGGTGCATTTTAGTTAAAATTTAAATTTTCTCCCTAAAACTGTCAGTGTTGTGCCGTTGCCAGGTAAAACTCTGCACTGCATTTGAATTAAAATCTGCCATCGCTATTGGCTAAGAGGTACCCTAGGATGTTAGCTGGTACCATATGATGTCACAATGTCGTTGCAAGCCTGTTAGTGGCTCCGCCCTCTTGGTCTGCTAGGCAACAGCATTTGTTGTATTTTTCAAACAGGAAGTGGGAGTGGAGTAATACTCTGGTAGGGGGTGACGCTCTTTAATTTGAATTTCATCTCAAAGTTGAACTGAAAACAGTTAAATAACTTTTGTCTGGCTTGTGTTGTAAATCAGTGCTTTTATAAAACATAATGTGTGTTTTTGGGAAGAAATTTGCTGAAGGAAAGTTGTGTTCATGCATGTGAGGTAAACAACAGTGTCCTCCCCAGCAACACATTTACGTACTGGAAAAACAATCTGAACATCTTCCTAAAACAAACATCTCATTGGGATGCAACTGTTGGTGACAAAAAAGTGAATGTCACCCAAAAACATTTTTAATTTTCCCGCAGGACCTTACTCTTGTGCTGTTGTAATTTAGAATACTTTTGAAAAATGTGTGAGATTAATGTTCAGTAGAGTAACTGCACGTTGTCTGGCACCTGTCTTCATCCTGCTTATTTGAGTTTTATGAGGCAGAAAGTGACAAAAATGGAAGAGTCGGTGACCAAATTAAACACAGACAAATTGCCAGTAGACATATAATTAAAACATTCACTTAAGTGTCCCAATTTGTTTGCAATTACATCAAACGCCCCACACGACTCAGTCACATCTTAAACTTCCTACAAGAGCGTTGCTAATTTTTATTCAATGTGATTACCATAACATTTCCACATTTCTTCACATTTACCAACAGTTGCAGCCCAGTGAGAATCAACGTGTCTTGTTGAAATGTTATAAAACATTAAATCATTTTAAGTTGCTATCATTACAGTGAAACAGATATTCATAACTTTATGATGTATTTGTGAAAAATCAGCATTCAGCAACTTCTAATGTTCACAACGGCATACTTAACTCAAATATACACATACACAATTAACTGATAAGGAAATGTTTTTTTCTTTGTGGGGACTTCAATATTGATTTGTTAAATCCAAGGGATGATTTCATTAATTCAGTGGATAGCCTAAGTTTATATCCAACAATCACACGACCAACGAGGATAACAATTAATGGGGAAACACTGATAGATAATATTTTTACAAATGTGGTGGATAATAAAATAAGTTGTGGGTTAATTATAAATGATTCCAGTGATCACCTGCATGTATTTCTAACAATACAAAAAATAATGGAAGAAAAACAAGCCCTCCCTAAAATCAAAATGGTAAGATAAATAACCCAGGCTCTCAAAAATGAGCTAGTATGCTACAACTGGGTTAAGGTCTATGTGGTAGATATTGATTTGGCATATCAAGCTTTTATAATGACTATAACAGGTATTTATGATAAACATTGTCCTATAGTGACAAAAAATATTTATGAATGATGAAAAAATACCATGAATTACAAAGGGTATTATTAATGCTTGTAAAAAAATAAAGGTACTATATATAGATTTCTTAAAGAAAAAAACCACTAAAGCAGAACTCAAATATAAATTATACAAAAACAAATTAATCAAAATAGTAAGAAAAAGCAAAAAGGATTATTACACATAATTCTTAAACAAGAACAAAAATAACATAAAGAGTACATGGAAAATATTAAATAACATAATCACAAATAGAGATGAGAGATCCAACTTTCCATCTAGCTTCTTAAAAGAAAACAAGTCTATAGATAACATGATTTTGATTGCCAATGAGTTCAACAATGATTTTGAAAACTGTGGATCAGAACTGGTAAAAGCAGTGATATTACTAATACAATAAATATGGAAATTAAGGATACAGTATTTCTGAAAGGCACAGATGAGAATGAAATCATAAACATAGTCAAAGGTTTTAAAAACAACCATTCTAAGGACCCTAACAATGTAGACGTGGCATTTGTTAAGAACGTGATTGAATGTGTAGCACAACCTTTTGCCTTCATTTGTAATCAATCCCTGAAAACAGGACATTTTCCTAGAAGAATGAAAATGGCAAAGGTTATTCCAATATTTAAATTGGGAGATAAGCATATGTTTTCTAATTATAGGCTAATTTCTTTACTTCCTCATTTTTCTAAAATATTAGAAAAACTTTTTTATGTCAGATTGGACAATTTCATCACTAAACACAAAATTCTGCATAATCAACAATATGGGTTTAGAAAGAGTAAAAACGCTTCATTTGCACTAATGGAATTTGTTAAGAGTTAACTTCTGCAATTGAAAAAAAACTGTACGCCATTGGAATTTTTCTTGATTCTTGAAAAGCTTTTGATACAGTTGATCATGACTTATTGATAAGTAAACTTCAAATGTATGGGGTGAGAGGAGTGGCCCTCAGCTGGCTTTCAAGTTATGTGAGTGATAGAGAACAGTTTGTTGAAATAAATCTGGCAAAATCTAAATCAATGAAAATAAGGTCTGGAGTTCCTCAGGGTTCAGTTTTGGGACCGTTACTATTTATTTTGTACATCAATATTTTATTCAAATTAAAAATGTTGAACTTCAAAATACTTCAGTTTATGTTCAAAATCAAAAACTAACAATTACCAAACAACATCCAAAGGCTTTTCCAATTAAGGCGGAGCAATTTTAGTTTGAGAGGAACAAACATGTTTATAAAGCCAGCTGTACAAACAACTTCATTGTATTTCAACAAGGGCAGTCCAGTTGTGGAATAAGTGTAGTATTGATTTGAAAAATAAATTAAACTATTGGTAAATTTAAATATAAGATAAAATATTCTGTAATTGAAACATATAAAAAATGTATAAATAATAATTAGTAATTAATTAAATGAATACAGTTAGTCATTATGGACTATGTTGGTCATTTGTTCATTAGGATTTATTTGTGTGAATAGCAAATGTGTAAGTTATTCTCTCTCTTTTCCTTTTGTTGGTACTGATTAGCATATTTCATTCTTGGTAAACTGCTGTGATCATTCTGCATTTAACATATTTCAATTTAGGTTTAAATGACTTCATGGGACTGTTGCTTTGTTTTTATTTTATTTACATATTTATTTATTTATTTTATTTTTAAAGGGACAGAGACTTATAAGAGACATCTCTTCATTCTGCTCCTTTTCATTCTTGGTCTGTGTTATCGGCTTGTTTTGTGTTTTCTGTTTTCATAAATGTGAATATATATCTGAATGAAATAAAGTTAACATGTTAATATCTGTGAAAAGAAATAAGAAAAATAAATAAAATGCCCAAATTTTGGCAAGAGAAATTTTGAATTAGGCCCCATCTTTACTAAGCAGAACAGATTCTGTCTGAACTGGGACCACGCAGGGCTTCCTTCTGATACAGCATCCAGTTTTAGCAGAACATTCTTGTGTGTTCTGATCAAGTGTATTAGTACTTTATCTCAATTTCTGAAGTCAGAAAATTCTTGCTGCTGCAATCTCTGATTTCCCAGAAAAACAATCTACTCAACAGATTTATTTTTATAGAATTTTATCCCAACAAGCCAGGTGTTCCAGTCTATCTTGCTCACTACGTCTGCCACATCACTAATCAGTAGATTGATTAAATGCGGGGCTACGCTAAAATTAAGGTAATTTAAAACGTGTTAGAAAAAGTTCATATTTTGTCCGTTTGGATTGTTTTTGATGTCACTGTTTTCCTTGAGTATGGTGCTGTTACTGAGGCATGACTGTATGCAGTTTTAATTCCACTCTGCACTCGCTGATACCAGAATCTATTACAAGGACACCGGGCCAAATCGGCTGTTATTTTGCAGTCAGTCGGGGTTGCTAATTAGAAATTAGCTCAAGCATTCTGTTGTGCAGACCTCTGGGAGCTTTGTCATCTGTCCAAATCTTTGACATACCTACCAGTAGCTTGTAATGACTCCCACAGCTTCCCAGATAAGGACGTTGTTATCAACATCCCAGTGGTGAGTTGTGATGTGCTGTCACCCTCATGCTCTACATACCGTAAATCCGCTGGATCCATGGGGTCCATGTGGAGCCTTTTAAAGCTTCACATTCCCTCATAATGAATGGCTGCTAAATGCTGACTGTGTGCGTGTGTGCGTCCATGCATGTATGTGTGTGTGTGTGTTTTGATCTTTTTTTCCTCAGGTTGTCAGCTTTTTCATGCTAGACACTCTCACAGGAGGCCTGGGTTAATGGTTTGTAGATGTTTTTTTTCATGCAGCTCCATTAAAAAACTGAACAAGAGAAAGTCCAAAAGTTATTTTTTTCTTATTTGAGTTTAACAATAATTTCCAACAATATTTTAGAGAATGGAATGAACAATATAGAAAAATAATACCTCACCACCAACCCCTCTACACTGATCAAACTAAGAAAACAAACATTGAACGGGTGACACTAAACCAAAATACACATACTTGCATTATGAAAGAAGTAAAACAAAATAATTGCAAAACACAGCATTAAAATACAACATAAACGAAAACCATACAATATTGAATTTGTTAACGGAGCTCCTCAATGTGTTCCTGATCTTCTCCAGGTTCACATGGGACATAGCCTCTGCATCCCAGTGACCATACACTGGCAGGTGACAGTGTTTCCACAGTATAAGACATTATTAGTCTTTTGGCCACAAAACAACATATTTAGCTGATGTGTGTCTAAAGGAGCATCCACAAAGTAACACACGTAACACTGTCAGGCAGTACAGTTCGTTCCAAATAAGCAGTGCTGCAGCATTGTTGTTATCCATTCCATGGCCATTGTGCATATCCATTTAAAGTAGAATAAAATCTTCCAGTTTATTATTTTACACCAGCCTTGATTGAATTAGATGCGTATCTAAACACACTGAGTGAAATTGGTCGAGTATGAAGATATCAAACGATAACTATAGGGGAACAAGCAACAAACAAAGCCATCTCCTCAATCACCCAATTTGACACATACAGCACTTCCGTCAGCCTGAACAACATTGCATTCATATTAGAAGCCCAGTGATTAATTGCTGCAGGGAATTGCTAGAGCAAGGTGTTTGGTTTTAAGGTGATTGGTTTATAAATTCAAAAAGTCACGCTAGTTGCTTCATTAGGTTTATATTAGATGTTTTTCACCCGATTCCCATAATTTAAAATCATGTGAGCTAGGTCAAATTCTGATCCCGTGATCGGATAGCATCATCCCTATTAGTAATAAATAAATGTGAGGTGAGGTGAAACTTTCCTCTTGAATCCTTATGCATTGTTTTGTCTTTGCCGTATGGTGCTTGAAAAGTTTGAAAATGTACCTTGAAAATGCTTGAAAAGAGCTAGAATTTGTCAGTGGGTAAAGCGTAAGAACCCTGAACAAAGTTAACTTGGTTCTGGGTTGCCCACTGGATTCAGTTGAGGAGATGTGTGAAAGATGGATGCTGGGGAAGATGACCTTGATCTTAAAAAACCTTCCCACCCACTGCGTTCCACTGTGGAGACCATGGACAGCTCCTTCAGAGGCAGACTGAGACATCCCAGATGAAAAACAGAAGGCTACCGTAGGTCATTCATCCCCTCTGCTGTGAGTATAACTCCTCAGAGTTTAACTGGTACTGGCATTATCATGGTACACAATAAAATCGATGCAATACTCAGTATGTGTTTAATACCTGTGCAATACTGGATTTACATAGTATGTCCATGTCACTTGCAGTATGTTGCATAGTGTTGAAACCCAAATTTTGCCATTTTTTATTTGTGGTTTTTAGTGGTCGCAGGTAGGGATGTCCCAATACTTTTTCACTCCTGACATGATACCGATATTGCAGCCTTCAGTATTGACCAATACCTATTTCAATCTGATATGATATCAGCCAAATCATACATACTTTTACCTATTTCGTAGTGTGGAATGAATAAAAGTCTTGATCAAGTGATTTTACTTAGAGAACAAGAGCCAGTAACAGTAAGTAATAAAAAGACAATTTGCCGCACATGCACCACCAGTTTAGTCCTGCACTGGCTTCATCCCGCCCTTCTTGCTCTTCATTTTGATGCTCGTTTTGTGAAACATGGTCAGTGATGTCCTCATTAATGTTTCACTCTGGTTCAAATTGAAAAGGCTGAACAGATGACATGTTGATGTCGCTGAAGAATCACTACAGGGTCCCAAAGCCGGTCGGTGCAACCGAGGTACAACCATATAACGTCACTACCCAGAGTGCATTGCGAAGCTAACAACAATGACGACCTACGAGTTAAACTATTTTTACGAATTTTATAAAAATAAAGTCATTAAGAAGGTTTTTACACCACTTTAATATAACTGATACTAACATTTATCTTTTAAAAACCACAAAGTTTTGTAACCTGGGTTCCTTTTAAAAACTAGGAATAAAGGTCTCTAATAGAAGCAGGGAAAGAAAGATATGTGATATGTTAGACATGAATCGGATCACCAGCTGACTGAGACTTATTGGCAGCACAGCAGAGGAAGGTGATTTGGAGTTGACATTTGAGGGAAATATTCTCTGCGTGAGTGAAGGGGAGGTTTGCACGCTCTGCTGCAACGGTCTGAGACGACACTCATCCCTGCTGCTACCACCGCTGTGCTGCTCACATCCTATCTGCAAAGATTAGCCTCAGTTGTGGAGACTTGTACTATTTTTAACTGACCTACCAAGCAAGCTGGCCAACAAAGACAGGAGTGAGGCCTTTCTCCATGAAACAGTTCATCAGCCACATTTCAGACCGTCTCTCTTTCTGAGAAGCCTCTCGTTGCCCATCACCTTCTTCTCTCTAATCATGCATTAACATAAGTATAGAAGAGCATTTACTTGAAAGCATTAGATATGTGTGGGGTGAGTAATGTTTCTAAGATAAGTTTATTTTTAATTATTTTTATTTCATTCAAAATGTATAAAATAAACATAAACAAATACAACATACATTAACATATTGAAAAAAAAAATTGAATGAAAAGGAGCAGATAGAAGAAGAAATCTTACAATTTTTGCCCCTTTGTACGAAATAAAATTATCAGTCAAACAAACACAGTATGACCTCAGTCACTTTCTAATATTTTCATGTCTAATCTTTGACATTATAATTCACCTTTTCATAATTACTAAATACATTAGATTTTATACATTTTTTAAATAAAGCAAGTGAAGTTGATTCTTTAAATTCCCTGTTAATGGCATTCCACAATCTTACACCATTTACAGAAATGTTACATTCCTTCACTTTGGTTCAGAATCTAGGTTTCTTAAAGACATCAGTTCCTTTTAACATGTACCCACTTACTCTCTTATGAAACATTTTCTGAATATTAGTTGGTAGATTACTCGTATTCGCTCTGTACATTATTTGCAATATTTTCCACTCTACCATGTCAGGAAATTTCAGTATTTTGTATCTAATGAATAATTGATTAGTTTGATCTCTATAGTTACTGTTGTTAATGATTCTCAATGCTCTTTTTTGCAAAATGAACAATGGTTGCGTAAAAGTTTTGCAAGTGGCTCCCCAAATTTCTAAACAATAAAATAAATATGGTTCAATCAGTGAGTGATACAATGTTAATAACCCCGACAAATTTAGTAGAAACTTGACTCTATATAATACACCTATGGCTTTGGCGATTTTCTTCTTTATATAACCTACATGTGATTTCCACGTGAGACTCTCATCGAACATGACTCCAAGAAATTTGGTTTCTTTTACTCTTTGAATTTCCATTCCATCTATCATTAAAGATACATCACAGCTTCTTCTGTTATTAAGCAGCATAAAGTTTGTTTTGTTCAGGTTCAGTGACAGTCTATTTATATCAAACCAATTTTTAACTTTAATCAATTCACTGTTTAACACTTGAGTTACTTCATGTATATTTAATCCTGAAAAAAACAATGTGGTATCTGTGCCAAGTAAATTAGATACATTTACCAGGTCATTAATAAACAATATGAACAGTTTAGGTCCGAGGACTGACCCTTGTGGCACACCATAATAAATATCTTTTTAAGTTTATCATTGGCTGTTGTATTTTTTGTATTCTTGGCCCCAGTGTGACCTCTCAGCTCTGAATCATGCTCTAACAGCTCTCCCATTACCAGCTGACTACAGGATGAGCAGATCCTTCATCAGTTGGCAGTGCAAGTNCTTCTTCTCCTTTAGAGTGTGTCTCTCCAGAGAACATGATCATTTTTAATTTTCCTTTCTTGCATGACCTCTTTATTTTTCACTAAACCCTCTGTTCATATTAACCCTACAATTATCTTCAAATGTCTTGTTTAATTAAAAATTACAAAGACAATATTGTTAATATGTAAGAAATTAAGCTATGGACCTTTTTCTTGTCTTTCTTTTATTTGACAATGCAACAACAGCAGCTGGGTGGGCCAATGTTAAGACTTCCCGTGTGAGTGGAAAAAAAAGTGAGAGAAACTGAATAAATAAATAAGCCTCTTCTTTGCTTAATTTTGGTTCTGTTTCCTGAGTGCTTCTTTCATTTGTGCAGGAGAAAAGTACTTTGTTGTTTTCTGAAAAAGATTAGTGGTATCAATTCTTATCAGACAAAACCATTTAAATTAGTGATTGTTGCTAAAAATAAGTTGGCCTGCTAAGTGCAGTGAAGCAGCAGCAGTGTTCCCATTTGTTTCCAGTAGTGCCTCGGTGATTGTTTCCTATCTGCAACAACTTATCTCCTATGGGCCTTTGGAGCTAAGCCATAATTGTTTGGTTAAAAATATACTAAATCGACATTTAGAGAATGCTCAATCAGCTGTTGAATTTCATAAAAGGGAGAAAAATAGCAAACATAATTGCAGATTTTAAAATCAAAATTTTTATTCAATGGTTAAAAATCCTGCTTTTGAAAACCCACTTCAAAAAATATAAGTGTTCTAATCAATTGCAACTTTTATAATAATAATAATAATAATAATACATTTTATTTGAGGGCACCTTTCTCAAACCCAAGGTCACCTTACAAGATAAAAACAACAAACAACAGAGGTTAGATAGGGCAATAAGAACAAACAAGATGCATAACAATTTGAAACAACTCTAAAGTCTAGGTCTAAAGGGAATAAACTTGTTTGAATAAGTGGGTTTTGAGGTGTGCCTTGAATAATGGAAAAGAGTCCGTATTTCTAATGGCAGAGGGAAGTGAGTTCCAGAGCTGTGGAGCAGAGCAACTGAAAGCTCTGCTCCCCATGGTGGTAAGGCGAGTTCGAGGTTGAAACAGATGAAGTGCAGATGAAGATCGGGAAGTGGTAGCAATAGTTAGTAAGTTACATAGATAAAGTGGAGCCATGCTATGTACAGATTTAAATGTAAGTAGTAGGATATTGTATACGATCCTGGTTTCTATTGGCAACCAGTGTAGGTTTTTAAGAATAGGAGTGATGTGATTTCTTGAGGGGGTCCCAGTAATGATGCGTGCTGCAGAGTTCTGGAGAAGTTGGAGTTTATGAAGGGATTTAATCAATTTCCCTCTGGGATTAATAAAGTATTTTTGAATTGAATTGAATTAGTTGGGAGACCAAATAGAAGGGATTAACAGTAGTTGACGCGAGAGGTGATGAGACTATCAACGAGGATTGCAGCAGCATGAGGCGTGAGAAAAGGACGTAGTCTGTTGATATTGCGAAGATGGTAATATGCGACTCGAGTAACATGGTTAATGTGAGATTGGAATGAAAGTGTACCATCTAGTATGACACCAAGACTTTTTACCTGTAAAGATGGGTGAACTGTGGAGTCGTCAATATTGACAGAGAAATTGGGAGAATTTTTTAAAACAGAAGCAGTGCCAATGAGTAGGAGTTCCGTTTTATTGCTGTTTAGTTTAGGTAGGTTCTGAGAGAGCCAAGATCTAATTTCAGATAGACAGTTAGAGAGGGTGATTGGTGGAAGGGATGCATTTGGATTGGAGGAAATGTACAGCGGGGTGTCATCAGCATAACAGTGAAAATCAACGTTGTATTTGCAGAAAATGTAATCAAGGGGGAGCAAATAGATGATGAATAAAAGAGGGCCTAGAACTGAGCCTTGGGGAACTCCTGCAGTAACCGGGGAAGGACTAGAAGAGTGAGATTGAAGTTGAATGAACTGAGTACGATCCGTTATGTATGAGGTGAACCAGGCTAGGGATGTGTGACTAACTTTTATCGGGAACAAACTAAATCTATAAATAAAGGATTGAATAATCTATGGTCTAGTGTTTGTAAGAGCCAGAAAATGTAAAATAAAGTACTAAATGTCTTTTATTTGTTTAGGATTTTATTATTTTTGCTCTCTTAACTCGATAAAACATGTCTGTCAATTAAGCGTTGTCAGACATGGTTTTTAGAGTTTTTGTGTTAAGCATGTAAATTAGTTTTACTATTATTTAATATTAAAGGCAAGGCAGCTTTATTTATAGAGCACATTCATACACAGAGACAATTCAATGTGCTTAAAGTTGTGAATTTTCATCCACTTATCCGGAGTCAGGTCATGGGGGCAGCAGCCTAAGCTGAGAGGCCCAGACTTCCCTCTCCCCAGCTACTTGGGCCAGCTCCTCCGTAGGAATCCTAAGGAGTTCCCTGACCAGCCAAGAGAGTTAGTCTGTCCACCGTGCCTTGGATCTCCCTTGAGTCTCCTTCCAGTTGGACATGCTCGAAATACCTCACCAAGGAGGCGCCCAGACCAGATACCTGAGCCACCTCAACCGGCTCCTCTCAATGTGGAGGAGCAGCGGGTCTACTCCGAGCCACTCCTGGATGTTCGAGCTTCTCTCCCTATTTCTAAGGGAAAGCCCAGACACTAGGGCTGCAACGATTCGTCGATGTTGTCAACAAATATCGACAATAGAGAAAGTCAACAATGAATTTCATTGTCGACGTTGTCGCCAGATGTGTTTTTTCTGACTGAGTGAGGCATGTCACTTCATTACAATCTCTGCCGAGAGTCGCACATGCCAAATAGCTTCTCTGCTGAGCATCAACTAACAGAAATGGCGGCGTCCAACACAGCAGCTACGCGTGCCAAAACATCAAAAGTTTGGGAGCATTCTAGCCTGGATTCGGCGAATAAAAAGGTTACCTGCATTATTTGCAAAGCAGTCTTTGCGTATCATGGCAGCACCTCTGTGATGCATGAACACTTATAGAGAAAGCACGTTGGACAGTTGAATGAAACAGAGTCTGACTCCCCTCTGTAAGATTTAAATAACATGAAGGCCAATACGTTTTGTTTTGGATGTACATTGTACATTTTTTTAAATGTATTTTCGCTTTTAAAAAGACAGATTTAATGTTATACCCGACTGTGCCTGACAAAAGTATTTTAATTTTATTTATGCATTTATGTCTAGACTGACTGAGCACTGTGCCTAATTGGTGTTAGACAGGGCATTTTTATTTACTTTAGTATGAATTGGCCTATCAGCAGCAAAGTTCAATAAAATATGCATTTCCCATTGAAGTACCCATCTTTCTTGTGTTTATTATCATTTTTCACATAATGAAAGCAATCTCATGCTAAATTTAACAAAAAATTTAATAATTATCCGATTAGTCGACTAATCGTTTCAATAGTCGGTGACTAGTCGACTATTAAAATAGTCGTTAGTTGCAGCCCTACCAGACACCCTGCGGAGAAAACTCATTTTGGCCGCTTGTATCCACGATCTCGTTCTTTTGGTCACTACCAAAAGCTCGTGACCATAGATGAGGGTCGGAACGCAAATCGAACGGTAAATTGAGAGCTTTGCCTTCCTACTCTGCCCTCTCTTCACCACAACAGATCGGTACGCCTGCATCACTGCAGATGTAGCACCAATCTGCCTATCGACCTCACACTCCAGCTTTCCCTCACTCGTGAGCAAGACCCCAAGATACTTGAACTCCTTTACTTGAGGCAAGACCTCATCCCTGATCTGGAGAAGGGGTTCTACCCTATTCCGATTTAAGACCATGGTCTCGGATTTAGAGGAGTTATTTCTCATCCCAGCTGCTTCCATAATGTCTGACAACATCAAGAGAAGATACAATCTCTGCCAACGCATTATGGATTTCTAACAACATGATATTATAGTGATATTTACTTCTGTTTGAGCTCTCATGCTGATTTTAGTAAGTCTTGGTCTGGTGGCAACAGTTTGATGCTTATCAACGTTGTACACAGTGGAAAGGACACAAATAAAAATAATAAACTATAAAAACCAAACGAAATGCCAACACTGGATATTAACTTTACCCCTGTGGTGCCAAAACGAGAAACGACAGTTCTTACTTTTGTCTCAAACTCAGCTGATGTTTAATTCTGCTTCCGTAACGTCAAACATAACATTGTTAACTGTTTTTATAATGGTCTTCTTTTATTCAGGGTAATGGGCTCGACACACGGGAGGCGACAAATGACCGCGATTAGCGAAATTTGTCTCTGTCGCTTTTATTACCTGACACACGGGAGGCAATTCGCGGCAGCGGCCAGCGGCAAAGCCGTCTACGCGTTCTGTTCCATGGCGAAACTGAAACTTCCGTTGTTTTGTTTGGCTGTGTCAGGTTGGAGGGAATTAAGGTTATTCAAGCAGTTCAGAGTTAATAAAGCGGTAGATATGATGTTTCACAAGGTGCTCCTAGAGTCATGTGAAATCTTACTTCTGAATTTACTATATAATACGGTTGTCACGGTAACCGGTGTAGCGGTTAACCCCGGTAAAATAAAAGTTGACAATAATAATAACCGTCTTGTTTTAAAAAAAAACACCAACTATATTATCTCGGTGGGTTTACCGTGGCTGCGGTGTAGGCGCGGTGACTCTTACTAGCCACCGTATCATCTGCTGAAGTTGCCGGCGGCACATGCGCGCTTTGCTGTTTACAACCAAAACTTTCTTGAAGCTAAAGCTGAAATAATGGCCAAAGGAGGAGACGGCAGCGCTCAGGAGGACATTTATTATCCCTCAAAGAGACAAAGTGGGAAGTACGGGCATCTTTTAGATATTGGAAGAATGCCGAGGACAGTTTATAGAAGACGGCTATCCTGTTTGCAGCACGTGCAGAAAAAGTGTCTGTGAAAGGCAGCAACATTTCAAATCTCATGACACATCTGCGTGACCATCACCCACAACTCTACAGTCAACGCAAGGCAAGTTAACGTTAGCGTTTTAGCTAAAATGCGTGATCCGAGGATTTGGGTTGAGGGAGAATGCAACGAGTCGCTATATAAAGCAGCCGCAGCGCCGCTACCTGCATATAAACCGTGTCACGGACACCCCCATGTTGAAATGACGCTATGCATTACGGGGCTCCCAGGGGCAGAAAAGAGTTGGTCTCTCTCCGAGAATAATTATGAATTTAACAATGATTACTGCCTGATGACATTTTCCCACACCTGCAAAGCTCACTGGAAGGACACAAACCGAGGACGATATTTTCCTGATATAGGGTTTATTACTCAAGTAAGGGTAAAAAAGTATCTGATTAGAAGGCTACTTGAGTACTGAGTATCATCTGATCTAATATTTTTAAAATGATGACATCAAACAGACATAAAATAAGAAGTTATGGGCAAATATTTGTATTTTAAAGACTAAAGGGAAAAATGTAAACAAATAAACAACATAATTACAAAATAACACATTTTAGGCTAAATTTAGACACAAACCGAGGACAATATTTCCTGACATACAGGGTTCATTTAGTTGTGTGAAAATGTAGCATGTTTAAAAAAAATACCGTGATAATAACGAAAACCGTGGTAATTTTGGTCACAATAACCGTGAGGTTAAATTTTCACACTGTGACAACCCTACTATATAAAACATAATAATAATCAACTTCTCCTTCATGTTTGCTCGGAGGTGTACGGAACATCCTGTCCGCTCACTGGTCAGTGAATGAAACCTCAGTTGATTGGTCGTCCGAGCGACAGCGATGAAAAGTTGAAAATGTTTCAACTTTCTGGGATCGCGTTGCTGTGTTGCCTGTGCACAACACGTGCACAAGCGCAAAATTTCACACGCACGTTTTTCGCGTTTTGCTTGGTAGGAGGGAGACCCGCGATTATCGCTTTGGCGTGTATGTCTCATTGAAAATGAATGGAGGAGAGGCGATGCCACCTCCCGTGTGTCGAGCCCATAAGGGTGAACCTTTGTTTTTAGAACAGTTTGTAACTGTTTACATCTTCTTACACTAAACACAAAACCAGCAGTTATGGTAAAGCCTCATTGTTATAGATGAGGAAATATTTTGAGGTCATAAGAAACCCTTTCCTCAGTTATTTTGTAATCATTTGTCTGGTTAAGGTCATTCTCTCAGACAACATCTGTGTCAGAAGAGTGCACCGGACAGAAAACATGGATCCAGATGACTGTAACTAACTACATGTGAAATAGTCTTTTAATTGTGTGAAAAAGTTAAAGATGAGCATCATTATATCATTGTTAGATTAGCACGTGACAACAGAAAACATTACATTCATTTTTATGTAGAATCACACACAATTTTCCCAACATGCAGAAAAAATTAACTGACGATTATCATGTCTGCTCCATTAATACATACATTAAATACACAGTGTGTAATATTTTTACTTGGTTATTATTGAATTCAGGGTATCCCACTCACAAATTTGTCCTTTTTCATTAATAATTCTCACCGTCTAGTCTAAGTATTCCTATTAGCTTGAAAATGTACATTTTTATTTACATAAACTGCGGTTAATGCGCCGTAGGCTTGCACTATCTACGGTAGCTGTTTTGGGACATACAAGACAAAATGTTCCATGTTTCTACTTCTTCCTTGAAACATTGTCTGGTTCTCTCTGTGAAAACCTTGCAGATTTGGAGAACTTCTGCTCTTTCCTCTCAGGTTGCCTGCCCTGCTCCAAACGTGTGTGATATTGAAAGCTGAAAGTCGTTGATGACTGTGGTGGTGCAACAGTGGGCATATGGTTGTGGGAGAGATGAAGACGGGTGAGGCTGCAGAGCAAGAAGACATAGCTACAAAAAAGTTTTACATATATTCACAGGACACGGACAGAGGACTCTTCATTCCCTTAGAGAGATGCTGGCTGCAGAAACAGTATTACAATGTGCAAACCCTCTGCAGCCGTTGGCACACCGCCACAAGGAAACATTGCCTTTTTAATGCATGTGGGCTACCATAGCTGTAATAGTTACTCTGAACTGTCTACTGCTAAATAGTTGACTTTTTTCATACACTGGGTCTTTAATATTTAATATTCTAAGTTTTCAACAGGTAAATGGCATCCTTCTTTTTGGCGTATTGTCAGAACAGGAATTGTGGGTGGAGTAAGGCTCTGTTCTTTAAAACAGGAGAAAAAAACTGCAATTGGAATAGAATAGATTTTTGATCCCACAGTGGGGAAATTGACTTGTTACAACAGCACCAACACTTAACCCTCCCACTGTCTTTATGGGTGACCCTGCAAGGAAAGTTAACCATTAAGCAGGATTGATGGTTTATCGCTTGAGGTCCACGTGGCAGGGGGGAGGTGGTGCTCACTCCTCACCCCTGCCACGTGGACTCAAGGGCTAAACCATCAACCCTGCTCAATGGTCAACTTTCCTCACGGGGTCACACTCATTAGGACAGTGGGAGGGTTAAGAGATTAATTAATTAATTAATTAATTAATTAGTTAATAAAGAATAGTATTGTTTCTATTTTAAGAAGGTTGGTAATTGTTTCTGTTAGGCTTTACAAGAATTAATCTTGCCCTAATTATATTCATTTTGTTTTTATCTGCAACAACTGTATCCACTGGAGGTCCATAACATCACATAGCAGTTGTGCACCACATAAAATCACTCCGTGGGCCAAAAATGGCCCTTGGCCCCCACTTTGGACACTCCTGCTTCAAAGCAAACAGAAGTTTTAATAAATAGGTCTGAAAATTTCGGGAACGCAAGCACGGAAAACAACAACAAATCAGGACTTAATTTGAGAACATGTAAGTGCAACAGTGATTGTTAAAGACCTGCTTGACACAATCAGAACACGGGCCTTATGAACTTGTAGTTACGATTCTGTCGCAGCATTGGAAGAATTATACGTTCTGAAAAACTTTGTTTTGAAACTAAAAACAGGCTGTTTGATGCTATCAGAGCAGAGTCTGTCCTACTTCAACAAACACAAGCTGAAGCTTTTTGAAGAGACTTGCATTCCTCCCTAGAAGATCAATGAAAATCTGTGAGGAGTTTTTGCTTTGTGTGCAAAAATGCCTAAAATCCACTAAAGGGCATAAGCAGTCACTTTTGTTATGTTTTTGCCTTTAATTCTCTGCATTCCTGATATGAAAGCTAACAATGCATTCATATTTGAGAAATATAAATGCACTGTTACCTCTTGTCTGCTTGCCGTAGGCAGAAAACACATTTTATTTCCACTTCAAAACTCTGAATCCTCAAAAAAAAAACTTTTTGCCTGAGGATGCCTGGAATTTTCACCACTATGATCCAAAATACCAAGTAATGAAATCTCCTGCTAAAAATGAGATGTCCACTTTAAGGACTCCCCAGGGAAGAGTGACAACCCGATAAATGAAAGTAGAAGGAAAAGTCTTTAGTAAGGATATCATCAGTATCCATCAATTTGACTCACAAAGGGAGTTTGGTTTCTGTAAAAGCAGCACACAGTCTTGTTAGGGCTTTTTATGCAAAGCAGATTAGCTGGGCACTTGAATCTCCTCCATGGCTGCTCCTCTGCCTGCTCGTCCCTGAGTGAACTGGTGAGCAGATGGGAAGCTGCGGTGCCTGAAAGGGCTCGGTGGCAGTTGGCGGCCCGGTGGGCTGCACTATGGGAGGAAAAATGGGGAATAATGGTAATTCCACGTCTGTTGCACTAACAGGGCTTATGTTCAGAAGTGCAAAGCAGATGCTGCATGTGTGTTTGTCATTCTGCCTGTCTTACTCTGTTAAAAGGCACTTACTGGCTCAATAGATGCAAATCGTATTGCATTTATTTTTTTTAGGGCTTATGATATTTGTGTTGAATGCTTTTGTCGTTGTCCAATCAATATTCTAATCTAATCTCTAATCTCAAGTTAGCTGCATACTTGTTTTGCCTTATGTTCAAGGGTATGAACTAGAGAGAGATCTTTATCAGTTCCTGTAAACCTATGTCCTCTTTCACTGTAGTCTGAAATCTGTAGTCAGTGCAAGCTTTTCAAAATGAGCTTGATCAGTAGTTTTTCATAGTTTATCTGTTTTTCATCATGTTTTTGCACCTGATTCTATCATACACAGTTTGTTTTCAAAAATTGCAAAACGAAACAACTGAGAGTAGAAAATGATCTAAAAATGTATCGGACAAGTAGATGAATCGTATCTAAAAATAATATATAAATAAACAAAAAGGAAAAAAAAGAAGTACATATGTGAAAAAGACAATGAGAGATCCGTCATCCTTCAGCTGATCATTAGTATGACAGGTGTTCATCTAACACCACTCCAGGGATGGCCATGATGGTGTTAAAATACTCATTTCTGGCAAACTGCTATTTTTAGTATTTTTCATATGTTTAGATAAAACGTAATAAGCCTTTGTCACAAAGTCTCTAAACATCCACTTTGTTTTTGATCATTATTTACATTTCTTGTAGGTATTTATATTGACACAACACTGGTTGAGTGTTGTTAACCTTCTGGCACCTAGGGTTGTCACGGTATGAAAATTTAACCTCACGGTTATTGTGACCAAAATTATCACGGTTTTCGGTATTATCGCGGTATTTTTTAAACGGTGTTGCATATGTTCAGAAAGCATTGATAGTCCTGTTCTACACAAACTGAAATAGTTTTGAAAAGGTTTAACAGTGTTTATTAAACCTAAAATAACACAAAGCCTTAGCAAAAGTGCAACTTTTCACAAGTAAAGGAACAAATAGCTTCTTTTTCTGGAACATGTTACAGTAGTCAGTGCAGGTTTAAATTATACAAATCCAAACATTCAAAACATAAACAATATGTGAACAAATCAAAGAAACACCACTTGTTTTCTCATATACTTGTTTTCTTCATTATCAAAATGAAAATCTAAAACTCCAGTCCACACTTGACTTGAGCACTGTACAAGTCAACCTTAAAAAAATATGTATTTAAAATAAATAGCCACTTTAAACAAATTACTAAAATAACTACTACACTATGTAATCAAATCCAAATGTTCAAGTATAAATGGCATTGAATAAGTAAACAAATCAATGACAAGGAACTAATTGTATATTTCTCTTCATCATCAACAAATAAGATGCTTCATCCAGCAACAGGGTGTCCGTGACACGGTTTAAATGCTGGCAGAGGACGCTGCGGCTGCAGTATATAGTGACTCGTTGCATTCTCCCTCAACCAAAAGTCCTCACGTCATGCATTTAAGCTAAAATGCTAATGTTAACTTACCTTGCACTGGCTGTAGAGACGTGGGTGATGGTCACGCAGATGTGCCATTAGATTCGAAGTGTTGCTGCCTTTTGCAGACACTTGTTTCCTGCACGTTCTGCAAACGGGATAGCAGTCTTCTATTAACTGTCCCTCAGCATTTTTCAGAAATCCAAAATATGCCCATACTTCCGATTTAGTCTTCTTTGAGGGCTGATGGATGTCCTGGGCGCTGCCGTCTCCTCCTTCGGCCATTATTTCAGCTTCAAAGTTTTGGTGCCGTTGCAAACTAAAAAGTGCGTGTGCGCGCCGCGGGAACTTCAGCTGAAGCGACGGTGGCTGGTAAGGGTCACCGCGCCGAAACCGCGGCCACGGTAAACCCACCGAGATAATTTAGTTTTTTAAAAACTGGACGGTTATTTTTATTGTCAACTTTTTTACCGGGGTTTACCGCTATACCGGTTACCGTGACAACCCTACTGGCACCCAAATACAGGTTTAATGAGCAAAAACAGCCTGTTTGTCTCAGAATGGTCAGATGATTCAAGATAGTCGAAATAACTGTTGATGAAAACCACTTTAAAAGATCACAAGAGCCTGGCTGCTTGGAAACAAGTCGATCTCACAACACTGTATGCAGCTGACACCGGTGCTTGGTATATTATTGAGCGGACAAAACGTCACGACTTGATGCGTTCTGAGTGGTAGTTGGCAGATTGTCTGATTATTCTGTCAAAAGAACAATCAGAAGAAATGCAGCTCAACAGCAAACATAGCCCAAAAATGCAGGATACAGGAAGAAGAAAAATAAATTGAACATTTTCATTAACAACAGCTTCTTGGTGCTGTTTTCACAGTCTTGATGTTGGAGTGACACCTTTTTAATTAGAACCTCCCGGAGAACTCCCTTTCCTCTGCTGTGATTTTATGACACTTGAGAGAAGAATCAGCAGTGCTAACTGTGTAACTGGAGGTGCTAACTTCTACATTCAGCTGCAGTTTCATGACCTTTAACTGGGATTATAAATTTAGATGAGACGAGTCCAACATTATAAAAGTTACAGACACAGAATAAAAGCTAATCTATTCACTCTTATTCAACACTGATGTTGGAAAATGAGTGGAGAACACTAATGTATAAAATTGTTCCCTCATGCTGTCCAGATGTGGTTTAATTACATGTGATATACCGTCTATGCAGTTTAAACATCTGCTCATCTCTTCAATGTGTGAGCTAGAGCATAGCTGTAGAGGGAAATGATTCCCATTTTAAAGCATTCTCTAAAATAATCCAGATTAGGATTTGTTTTTGCTGTGAAAACCTTCACCGTATCTTCGTCGGCACAAATAAACCAAAATGCTAATTAAATAATGTGTGGGATTTTTGTTTTGGTTTTGTAAATAAGGTTTAAAAAATTAAAGCAACTGAAATTTTATCCAAAACCAGCCCCCATAACACTCCTAAGGATGTCCTCAGCTTTGATTCATTCATGGAATAATTTCAGAAAATCTATGAACTTCTTCAATTCTTTTTTAAATGTTTTGAAACCAACAGTCAAAAAGAAAACGACAAGTAACAAAGTAACAAGATGGTCCAATTTTTACATTGACAGTTAATAATTTATGTCAAACAAGATATGCTGCTGGATCACATTCTCATGCTTTTAGAATAATTTGCTTTAAAATCTTTTGGCAATTATTAGCAGTTATTAAACATCTAAAAATAAGTTGGAATTCAAGGCTTTGGTTTGTGAGTTTAATAGGCAGTTTCCTTAAGTTCCCATTCAGGGAAACCGTGTAATACTTGTTCTTGTTAAATAAGTAAGTGAGTGATTGTTGGTGATTTTAACATCCACACTGACAATCCCTCAGACCACTTTGCCATGAGCTTCTCCAGCCTCATGGACTCCTTCAGCTTTACCCAGCATGTTTCTGGCCCCACACACATCGGGGGACACACTCTAGACCTTGTTTTTACCCTTGTTCTAAACGCTGACAGTGTTTGTCCCAAGGACATTTATATTTCAGATCACCATTGCATTTTCTTTGACTTGTCAGTTTCTGCGTTCCCACCTCCTGCTCCTCGTCTGGTTAGTTCTCATTTTCTTAATGAGAGCACAGCTAGCAGTTTTCTGCTGCATTTGATCCACCCTGTTCTTCTGATAATGACCCAGATTCCATAACTCAGTTTAACGGGCACTGCCTCTCCATCCTGGACAACATCTGTCTTGTCAGAACCAGATCAGTTCCTGCAGTGAACCCTACTCCCTGGGTTAACGACAGCATTCGCAGCCTGAAGCCGAAAAACTGAGTGCTTATGGAAGAAAACCCATCTCCACACCCATCTGCTGCATCTAAAGGATCTTCTGACATCCTTTAACTCTGCAGTCAGAGACGCCAGGGTTTCCTGTTTTTCCAACCTGGTGTCCCAGAGCAAAGGGAACCTCAAGGTGCTGTTTAACACCATCAGCAGCATCGTCTCTCCTGCCACTCCTACAGCCTCCATCCACTCTGTTACAGACTGTGAGAACTTTCTGTCTTTCTTTGTGAACAAAGTCAATAAGGTTAGATCTAGCTTCTCTCCTTCAGCCTTATCGCCGCCTCTCCCAACTCCAACCCGGCCCGTCATCCTAGATAGCTTTGCTCCTGTTTCTTTGCCTGAGTTAACCAAACTAGTTAACTCAATGAAGACCTCTGCATGCCCCCTCGACATCTTACCCTCATCTTTGTTTAAAAGTGCTTTTCAGTCCATCAGTCCCAGCGTGCGTTCTATAATTAATGCTTCTCTGGTTTCTGGTCAGGTCTCTGCTTACTTTAAGAACGCTGTAATCCACCCACTTAAAAAAAAAAATTAGCCTTGACCCCTTTCTCCATAGCCGTTTCAGACCAATCTCTAAACTTCCTTTCATCTCCAAGATCTTGGAAAAGGTTGTGGCTAAACAGCTCACAGCTGCTCTTGATGAACATAACACCTATGATAGTTTCCAGTCAGGTTTTCGTAGAGCTTTTCTGATCAGGAAACGGCTGGCAGTGAATGATTTAAAGGGTAAGACTCCAAATCCTGTTGTTTTCCAGCGGTAGATACTATGTTTCACAAGGTGCTGCTAGAGTTATGTGGCTCTGGCGCGGAAGGCGCAGGGCAAAGAGGTGCCAGCTGCAGCGGAGAAGGTGAACCCCATGGTCTTGGAGACTGGTGGCTGCTTCCAGTTTGGAAGCAGGCCTGTGCAAGCAAGGGCGCCAGCATATACTAATAGTCACCAACAATTTCCCATGCAGCAGCCTTTTTGTGAATACTTCTATATTCTTTGGTAGAAATATTGTAGCCTACAGTCCTGGGAAATCCGTCACAGCAAGTATCAACTTCTCCATGTTTGCTCGGAGATGTACGGAGCATCCTGTCCGCTCATTGGTCAGTGAATGAAACCGTTGTTCATTGGTCCTCGTCCGAGCGACAGCAATGAAAGGTTGAAAATATCTACTTTCTGGGATTGCGTTGCTGGGTCGCCTGTGCACGACGTGCACGAGCGCAAAATTTCACACGCATGTTTTTCGCATTTTGCTTAGTAAGAGAGAGACCCGCGATTATCGCTTTGTTGCGCATGTCTCATTGAAAATGAATGTAGGAGAGGCGATGTCGCCTCCCGTGTGTCGATAACTATTATGTATGGTTTTGTTGGTGTGTTTATGTTGTGTTTTTTCATTGTTGCTGTTATTTTTTCTGTTATGCCTTTGATGTATGGTAGGGTTATCACTGGTTTTGGTTCTTGTCTTTCTGGGTTTCTGGTTCTTTGCTTAGGTTGTTCTTTTCTTTCTGTTGTTGTTTGTTGTTTTCCTTTGTTTATTGGCCATGTCAGGTATCCACAGGTCTATAAGGTGTTTTGTATGTGTTTGTCCTCTTGTTTGCAGTCTCTTTCTTCAGTTATCATGTTTGCTCGGTGATATAATGTTCTGATCACTGACATTTTGTGTATGGTAGGGTGTTCTGATGTCCATAATAAGTCTTGGTCTTTGTGTGTTGGTTTCCTATATGTGTTTATGTTTAGGGTCCCCTCAGTCTGCCTGGTTATTTTCATGACCATGAATGCTATACTGCCTTCTGTTTCTGACTCATGTGAACTTTATGTTGCCTGTGTCATCGATGTTATTCAAGTGTTGTGTTAGTGTTTCTGTTTGTCCTTTTGGTATGATTGTCTCAGTCCCAGAGCTCAGGGATGGAATGCATTGTGCTGTGAACGTACAAACTCACATAATTGTCGAGATGAGTCGTAAGCTTGGAACTTTGGCTGAGATTCAGGCTCTGGCACAGAAGGTGGATTCCATCAAGGAGTGAGTTGACAGATCAGCACGGATTGGGATAGATTAATTACGCCGTTATTGGATCTAGAGGGGTTGAAGACCAACAGAACACTAAGGCAGAGAGGAAATTATCTCTGTCTGTCCCCCAAACCATTCTTATCTGAATCTGGTGCCCTTGGAGCCTGTGAGGCTGAAGTGAAAACTCCCCTCAGAAGAAATGTGGAATGCTGCCGTTGCTATGGAAACTCTTTCTCCCCATCTCAGCCTGGGCGGGACTGTGACCGGTGAAGGCCGCGGAACCGTATCTAGGAGTCAATGTGCCCTCTAACCCATTATCTCCCTCCCCTGTCCAAATGGAGGTGATGAGCGCTGCTCCATGCAGCTGCACGCACTGAAGTGAGGAGAGTCCCAACCCTAACTCCCCACCTAGTGGACACTTATGTTGTGTAATGTCTGAAGTCTGTGTGCTTATCTGTCTGAGGTGTCTTTTTTGCATAGCAAAGCTATCTTGTCTGTCGGAGGTTACTCTGAAGTGCCTTTTTTCCCCCTTCCCCTGACTATCCTCATATAAACCTTCTTGATCTATTGCAGTAGCGTGACTCAGGTTGCGAATGACCACAGTCACTAATTCTTGTCATGTGTCTATGTATGTAAGTCAGATCTCAGAATTGTGTGTGCTGAAACTCTTAATTTCCCTCTGCGATTAATAAAGTATTTTTGAATCGAATTGAATTGAATGTCCAGTATGTCATCTACGTAGCATTTCCATAATTTAATTTAGCAGTTTGGGGGCAGTGGCTATGGCTTTTTGTTCTAGGTCTTCCATGGAAAACTCGCACAGGGTAGCTGATAACGGGTTACCCATGGCGAAGCCTTCCAGTTTTTTGTATATAGTGTAGAGCTGAAACAGCTAATCGATTTAATCGATTATAATCGATTATTAAAATAGTTAACAACTTTTTTAGTCATCGATTAGTTGTTTAATAATCATATTTTACCGCATAAAGTCTATTTTTACCACAATCTGACATCGGTTACAAACTGTTAAATTTTCCGCCAGTGTTTGGCAGTAATGAGCCACTGATCTACCAGTGGAGCTGTAGAAGAAGAAACGAGCCAATAAGTGCCCTCGGTTTTCATGGCGTAACACGTTACTGACGCTCATCTTGCTGTGAGAGATGGCGGAACAAGAAGAAATACGGAAGAAAAATAGAAGCGACAAATCTGAAGAGAAACCCCGGACAAAAACCTCACGAGTATGGGAGCACTTCACTCTAGATGAAAAGACGGGTGACCTGCAAAATATGCAAAAACCATCTACCATGGCACGGAAGCACGACGTCCCTAAGTGAACATTTGAGACGAAAACATGTGGAGCTGATGCACAAATGACGGCTCACTTGACCGCGGTGGCTGATGCAGCAGAGGAAGAGCCAGCCCGGTAAGTAACAGCAAATAAACAAGCTAAATATCCCTACACGCAGATCAAATTTGGGACTTAGTGTTTTAGCTGAGTTCGTTATAGTGGATGTTAAACATGTTTGTTTGCCGCGTCAGTCTACGGTGTTCTACTTCTGATTGACTAGATGCAATCGTGAATCTCCTCCGTGTTGTGAATCATGCGCTTGCCAAATTTAGCACGTCTGTTTATAAGAATGTTCTCGTTAAGAGAAAAACGGCACAAACCCATAACTATGTTCCTCATTCAAAAAAGGACAACTC
>SSNQ01034581.1:736576-753324 GCA_006942095.1 Nothobranchius kuhntae | reverse complement strand
GCGGAGAAAAATATACAGACGAGCTGTGTCCAGGTGAATATAACATGGCATGGTTGTACGCTTTCAATTTTTAAATACAGGAGAAATTCAGAAAGTAATTTTTTTACTATTAAAAGGCTGTTTTACTGTCTAACGCTGTAAAACGCCTCACAACACATTTTTGTCAAAATAAATGATCACTGTATATTGTTAATTAATTCAAATATAATATTGATTTAGTGTTGTCGTGTGTGTGCTGCTTTATTTTATATGTGTACTTATTTCAGTCTATTTGTGTTTCTTATGCAGAAAAAAAACAAGCAACGATGGACAACTACATGGGGAACAAGACACTCACCCCCCAGCAATTCTACATTATTTTTTATGGAATTTACCTCTTATATTTTGATGCCAAAAAATTATTCTGGACTGATATTTTGCACTGTTTAGCTCATTTTACACCACTGACTGTTCATGTGCAATAAAATAGATTGCAGTCAACTGCACAATTCTCTTATGTTTTTCTTTTTCTTAACTGAAATGTATTCATCACTTGTATAGGTTAAATAGCTAAACAATAACAAACCGATTAATCGATTAATCGAAAAAATAATCGACAGATTAATCAATTATTAAAGTAATCGTTAGTTGTAGCCCTAATATAGTGTCATCGTATGTGAAGTAAGTAGAGTTAGCTACCAGTCCTATCAGTTGTGCTGCGTCATCTGCTGTGAGGTTTGTTCTTTTGTGTAAAGTGTTGTCCTGTCTGATTCTGTTAACTACCATGTCTATGGTTTTTTGGGGTTGTGCTTTTGTAAACAGGGATGTGACATCACGTGAGATGAGTATGTCGTTATCTTCTATTGTGGTCTTTTTTAGTTCTTTTGCCAGTTCTATGCTATTTTTGCAGTGTTGACCTGTGTTACCTAATAACGGCCTGATGATTTAGCTGATTTCTTTTGCCATGTTGTATGTTGGTGTACCTATGCTGTCTACTGTTGGTCCAAGTGGGGTGTTTTGTTTGTGTATTTTTGGAGTTCCGTAGATTCTTGGTATTATGTTTGCTGTAGGAATTCAGTGTTTGTACATTTTTTCTGTTATTTAGCCTTTTTCTTGTAGTGGCTTCAGTAATTTTTTCATGTTTTTCTTCATGTTTTCTGTTGGGTCTTTTTAAAGTATTTTGTATGTATTTTTGTCTTCTAACATCTGTTTCATCTGTTGTTTATATTTTTCTTTGTCCATTACTACTGTGGTTCTTCCTTTGTCTGCCGGTAGAATAATTATCTGTTCGTTTTTGGATAATGCTGTCATGGCTGATTGTTCTTCTTTTGTAATGTTGCTGTGTTGAATTTTGCTGTTCTTTAATATCCCAACTACATTATTTCTGAGGTCTGCTTTCTTTCCCTCATCTGTGATCTGTTGACATTCAATTCAATTCAATTCAAAAATACTTTATTAATCCCAGAGGGAAATTGATTACATGCTAGTTTTGTTGCTACAATGAATTCATCATATGGTATTTTCTTTGGTGTTACTGCAAAATTTAAAACATTTTTAATATGCTTTCGTCTGCTTTTGTTAGTTTGTATTGTGAAATTTTACATACCCATGAGCTTTGTGTGGCGTTATCGTGTATTTCTTTATTCTTTTTCTTGTTGATGAGTTTGTTTAACTTCTTTGTGTGTCTTTCTTTTACTTTCATTAACTCTTTTTCCTGTTTTCCATCATGTGTCCTTTAATTAGTTCCTCCGTTTGTTCATCAAGTTTGTAATTCCTTTTTAAGTCCAGCTGTCTTCTTTCCAGTTCGTTTTCCACTTGCTTCTGTTTGGTTGCGACATTTCTTATCACATAATGCATTAACTTAACTTTACTTGTGAGTGCAAATGTTATGACCTCATCAAGTAAACATACTAACATATGTCATTAAACAAAGATCAATGAACATTTCATTGTTTATAGTTATAAATAACAAAAGTTCATTCAATGATTATTTTTAATTATAAAATCTTCATTCTTCTTCTTGCAATAAAGGAGTTTATTTAAAAGAGTTCCTCTGTGATGGACCTTGGAGGAGAAAATGCTATTGTTTATGCTTTATTATCTCTGCAGTCCAGCTGGTGTGAGGTAGTAGGCTCTGATTAAAAGAGACTACGTGTAGACTCCCAGTCTCCTGTTAGAGAAAAATATACTGTAGAATGTGTAATAGCCACAGTAAGTTGACCTGGCTGTGCATTTGACCTGCGGGATCTCAAAATCAGGCCATTCGTGATGTTACATCAACCCCCTTTTACAAGGTCATGGTGGTCCGAAAGAAACCACCTGGTGTTGTAACATCCCAGAGGCCCGAAGGACTCCGTCAAGGAATGGCAGATGTCATGTCCCAGTTGAAGGCAGAAGGAGTGAGGAAGCATTCCCCACGCCGGTGAACAGTCACGGATCATGTATTTAAGAAGTGATTAAGTCAACAATCTGTAGATCATTTGTATATCCCCGTGACGGGAAGAATTTCAACTGCAATTGATCATTTGTAATTCCTTGAAACGATTATTTCAGAAAGGATAAATGAGCTCAGTGTTCCCACACAGAGTAGTCCACAGGTAGAAAGAAGAAGAGCAGGGACCGGACCAGGCCCCAGGCAAACCGGACCCTCAGGCAGCAGGCAGCCGAATCAGGCGATGGTGTAGAGAGGTCCTCCCAGGAAGCGAAGACCAATGGCGAAGCTCTGGAGAGGAGAAGAACAGACACAGGGCACTTCAATGTAGACACACATAGATAGACGTCTGATGCAAAATAACAAAGAAAAATAAACCTAGCAATATATGTGCCTATGTGTGCTATGTGAAGCAAATTATTGGAACTCTGTGTGTGCTATGAGTAGCGAACGGAGTTCAGGTGAAGGAAATTAAATGCAGTAACTATGTGTACTGGAAAACTGTTGCAAAAAGAACAAAATCAATATAACCCTATAATATATGTAATGGAAAAATCAACTCTTTTGAGCAAAAATGTTATCAAAAGAGAAGGGCAAAATAATCTGTAGCCTATAACTGGCAAAAAAANGGTATTTTCTTTGGTGTTACTGCAAAATTTAAAACATTTTTAATATGCTTTCTTCTGCTTTTGTTAGTTTGTATTGTGAAATTTTACATACCCATGAGCTTTGTGTGGCGTTATCGTGTATTTCTTTATTCTTTTTCTTGTTGATGAGTTTGTTTAACTTCTTTGTGTGTCTTTCTTTTACTTTCATTAACTCTTTTTCCTGTTTTCCATCATGTGTCCTTTAATTAGTTCCTCCGTTTGTTCATCAAGTTTGTAATTCCTTTTTAAGTCCAGCTGTCTTCTTTCCAGTTCGTTTTCCACTTGCTTCTGTTTGGTTGCGACATTTCTTATCCTTTCTTTGAGTAGTGCTTTCTGTGTTCTTTCCATTATGTTCTGTGCTGTCTTGGTCTGGATCGGTGTTTTCAGCTGTAGGCTTGTTGGCGTCTGACGAACTTTTACTCCGTAATGTAACCTTTAACTCCTGCAGCATAGAGGAAACTTGTTAAAATACGTCAACACGGTGGATTTAATAGAAGCTTTAAAGAACAAACTCTGGACGGTGTGAGGTGAGTTTGTCTCACTGCAGAAATAAAAACACACACGGAGCGTCAGCAGTCAGACGCAGCCGCTCACCAACACTCGTGTGTGTGTGTGTGTGTGTGTGTGTGTGTGTGTGTGTGTGTGTGTGTGTGTGTGTGTGTGTATGAGCGAGCGTCAGAATAATTAAAGTCATCATGCTAGAGCAGCTTCTCTGTGGTGGACCACACCAGCTTCTGCCATAATAAATAATAATAATAATAATAATAGTAATAACAATAAATCACACACAAAGTTAAGAACATTTTAATTTCCTTTCTGAACTATTTCTGTTGCGAGTTTTAATGTTTAAAAACTGTTAGATTGTTACTGACAGCAGCTACGTTTAAGTTTCACTTTCTGTTCTGACTGAATGCTGCTGCAGCTTGGAGGTGTAGCTCTCAGTCATCCTGGACATGATCATCCTGAGAGTTTTAGCTGAAAACAGCTGGACGTTTCTGGATATGTTGGAGACATTTAGCCTCTCAGCCCAGAGGCTTCTTCCAGACTTTGGTTGTGGTCAGAAACAAACACACTGGTTGTGCTGCAAGTCTTTTTTCTTTTTTTCTCCAAAACATGTTTTTGTCTAAAAGAAGGTGATGTTACTGTTCATCGAATTAAAATTCATGTTCAAGTTAAGATTATTTCATCAAGTAGGACCTTTGGTTAGCTGGCTCATGTAATACATGTCATGTCTTGAAAGAATCAGAATCGGGAATCGATAGGAAATGGAATCGAAACTCGGAATCGGAATTGTTCTAAATCAAACGATGCCCAATCCTACATTTTCTTCAATAAATGAATGTGGCTCGTGAATTTGTGCTTAACACAATCATATTTTTTCTTTTTCTGCTCGATCTGCCAAAAGAATTTTTCTGTGAAGCCGTCACCAGTTGTGGAGACGATTGTTTGCAGGTTGACTAGATGTAGTAATTGATTGTGCTTAGGGCAGGACAATATAGAACAAACTTACATCGCGATATGTTTTAGCAGAATTCTGATATATGATTTCCCTGCTGTAAAATATATACAAGTTAACTCCCTTTAAGCTGTCTTGAGAAACTGTTTACAAAACTTCAGCAGATTTAATGCATAAAAAGGTATTGAGTCTTGTCCAACATTAAGCTGCAATTCTCTATCAGTCTGATATATCTGTCCGTCCATCCATCAATATCTATCCATCTATCTATCGATCTATCCATCTATCCATCCATCCATCCATCCATCCATCCATCCATCCAATCCAATGTCCCACAAGCACTTTTACTGTTATTATTGAGATAATCTTCTGACCCAGTCCTAATTGTGCTTCTAATAATAATTAGTTAATAGAATCAATGATCAAGTAATAATAAAGCATAACATTTCTATAACAAGTATAGGCTAGGGTCAGTGAACAAAGGCTGAACAAACTCAGTTTTACCATTTTTATTTAACTCACGTTGCCTATCAGCTGCTGGACGATCTGTTCCTGGATCTAAAAATATGTGAATAAAACTCTGTGACCCTTTATGACCATCTGCTAGTTACAGATTTAGGCCCTTAATACATTGTATTAAAACATTTTAGAGATAATTTTTTTCAGACATCTAACCTGACATGAATCATAGTTGGTCTGGGTATGCTATGCATTTTCTGGAATGAGAGAAGCAACTCATTCATCTTTAGACGTGCCTGCGTTAAATAGAGCATTGGTTCCTAACCTGTTTTCCTGTGTTCAAGACAAGCAGGGTCCCCCAACACCAACTCCTACTCTCATGCACACAATTAAAAGTGATTCATAGCAAACTACGTAGAGGCATAGTCTGATTACACTATTGCATGTGTTATTGGGATTTTATAAATGTCATATTTCCAAATATAAACTTAGTAACCTCATAACCTCAGCACAGACAAAATTGTGGGGACCCGCTGCAATCTTTTGGGGCCCCCGTTGGGGGGTCAGGAACCCAAGCTTGGGAACCTCTGAAATACAGTATAAATTTCACTTTTACCTTTTTATCTGATCAGTGAGAGGCAATCTTATCGCCCTATAAACAGTTTTATGAAGCGCAAAATACTGATAGACCTGCCATTTTACCCATGCTGATGTTGTTGGTCTTTTTCAGATCCAAATGGTCAAATGCATTCATTTCTATTTTCAGATCTTTCTAGCCATTAGGATGGCACAAAGAGCTGCATTTATTGGTCTCAAACAGCAGCAGCAAATGCCCGGTTTTCATGTTGCTGCTGGATGTTTTCCAACAAACTGTTTTGCATCGATATCCTGTAATCGGTCTGGCAGTGATTAGTCCTGCTGTCATTTGAACAGGAAACTACAGTTTTGTCGGCCTCTGTTCACATTTTCTAATGACAATTTCTTGAATCACTGAGAAAATGTCCCAACAACATTTTGGTTTTATCTTTGAGGCCACTTGATTATTTATTGATTTAGATTAGAAATTCGCTCTCAGTTCTGTTTTAGTCCCATTACTCCCTGTAAAAAAACATGTTCTGAGAGCAGTCTCAGTAAAATTAGCATATTATTTTTTATTAGATGTAAGTTTGTGGTTCTTGTAAGGTTTTGTTTTAGTCTTTTTTATTCCATTCTGTGGATTCAGTTCTGAACTAAAATGAAAATACAAATGGTCGTTTAGCCATTTTATACATTATCAGCACTTTTTGGATGGTTCAGTGTTACTCAGGTGACAGTGGGAGACAGAATATACATTCTTTAGTCTTTTGTCAAGGTTGTGTGAGCAATTACAACTCCTCTATCCGTGCACTGATTATACCCAATAAAGAAGATCACCCATTATTTAACAAATTATATGTTCAGCATTTTATTCTGTTATAATGAATCCTTTGTAACTTAAATTGCTTAGATAAAACTGCTATATGCCTATTTCTATATGTAAATGAACTTAGTCTCTATGGCTTCAGCTGCTCCTCCCCAAGTCAGAAAACTTGTGACTTCGAGGACATGCTGTTGTTCTGTGAGGTGAGCTGTTTGACCAGTTATTAGAGCTTCTCAAGTATGGTAAAAAAGGTGATAACGCCCCATTAGTCATCATCACACACTGGTGAAATTACTCCTCCACATTTGACCCATCCCCATGGGCAGAGGTGGAAAGAGTACTAAAGTTTCCTACTTAAGTACGAGTATGAATACTTTGATAATTATTTACTCAAGTACAAGTAAAAGTACTTGCCTAAATTTTTACTCAAGTAAAAGTAAAAGGTGTCGTAAATAAAATGTACTCAAAGTAAAAGTTACTTAGCTACATTTTTGTCAGCGTAAGGATGGCTACATCAGTGCAAAATCACAACACCAGTTCACAACACGCTCGTGTGTGCACGCGTGCGCACGCACACACACGCGTGCACACACACACACACACACACACACACACACACACACACACACACACACACACTGCAGCTTGTTAGAATCATTTGAATGCCTAATTTAACTACATTAAACTGCTTTTGTAATAATTTAATCTCTTCTTCCGGAGTAAAATAAAGAAACAAGCTAAATCATCACATATCTGTGGCATCAAGAAGCAACTTCTGAGTTCAAACAGGGATGGAGCACAACGTTTACAACTGAAACAGTATTAGGATGTTTTAACTCACAGAGACCTGCAGGTCTTCTGTTTATGAGAAGAGCGCTGAGAATCCACTTGTTATGAGTGCTAAATTTTATTTTGCCGCTTCTGTGCGGAGCGATAGGGAAACAAATTTCAAACACGGAGCCGAGTCTGGCTACCAAACCGAGCAGAATTCGGATGACGTAATACCGGTGCGCGAAGGTGCGGGTTCCAACCCACAGGAGAGGAGGTGAACAGCGAGTGGATCACAGAACTGATGTTTTTGAGCAAAACTGCGCAAATACCCCTGATTGCAGTACGCAGATCGGGGCGGGGCACAACGTGGGCAGAGTCAAACGTTTGACTGCCTACCGCGCAGGCGCCATGTTGAAAAAACCAATGAAGAGGCCGGCCGCCATTTTAGATAGGTCTCCTTCGCCTCCAGTGCATTCATTTCTACAGAGGAACGTGCTTACGCAACATAACAAAAAAAAATACACATTTTATTAATGTTTTTCACAAAATCAGATATGGTATGGTATGATAATTAAAATATAAATATAATTAAACTAAATAAATTAAAATGTAAATTTCTATCAGTTGCTCATTCTGCATTGCCTTTGGAGAGTGAGGAGACCTATCCGATATGGCCGCAATGCTCTCCAGCGCCCAATCGTCTATGGATTCATGTCTATGATGTCAGCGTAACAATGATAATCAAATAACCTGTTCGGTGGATTTCAATAAAATATATAGAAAGCACAGATGATTAAGTTAAATGAAATAGGTGCCATTTTTTATTCAAATCTGTTCTGATAATCTTATTATTCTTTATTCTACTCTTTTATATGGTATTTATAGTATGTTTTTTAACTATTTTGGTACCATAATTTATTATTGCACCTGACAACAAGACAAGTTCCTCGTGCTGTAAACTGATCTTTACTGCTATTGACAATAAGAACAGTTCTAAGCTTATAATTAAATTAAAAAAGCTTTTGTATGGGGCACCATTCATTATTATTTATATCATGATCAGGTCTGGTGCCAAAATGTGTTTATGTAAATACCACCAAATACTAAGGTTATATAATATAATAAAACAGTACTAAAACTATGGTAATACGTTTACATTTCCACAAGCCCTCACAACCTTTTACAGAGGTTCAGCTCCCACTGAACTAAAAAGGTATTACCTAGTCCACCTGAACAGGAACAGTGCAGCGAAATTGACACTTAATATTGGGCTTCTAACTATATTAAAGCAGAAATAGCAATGAAAAAGGTTCATGCATTTGATACACTTAAACATTCTTATTTATAACATGTCAAACATCTTCTTTTTAACTGCAAGATGGTAGCATTTTATCCATGCTACAATTATTTTATAAAAAAATTGTTTTATTAATTTTACAAGTGAGTGTGAAAACAGAGTAGATATAGACACATACAATTTTTTTTGTGCACTCAGTTATGTCAGCTACATTAAGGGGGACAGAGACTGAATTGTGCCATTGACACTTATTAAAACATGACAGGGTTTGAGGTGGGGTGGTGAGACAGTGGACCCAAGGATGCAGACTTAATATTTAAAAAAAGTAAATTTAAGAAAGCAATTAAAAGCCAACAGTAGAACACAGGTGTAAAAAAAAAATACAAACAAAAGAACCAAAAAGCACACAAAAATAAAAAAAAATCCTCTAAAAAACAACTTACTGAGGAAACTGAACACAGAAACGATTACCATAACACACACTCTAAACACATTCCTGCAGGGAAAAAGATTTTATGGGGTGTCAAATCCTGCAAACACCTGCATCTTCCACTTGTCACAAAGTTCAACACAGAACTCCTCGTAATCTTCCTGCAAACTAAAAGTGAACAGGAACGGTTCCCTGACATCTTTAAGCTCTTCATTATCGTCATCCAGGCCATCACACATGTGTAACATCTGTACCGCCCTCGAGGAAGCTTCCTTGTCTATGGTGAAGACCTGGGGAAGGGAAAGTTTTCTTTTGAAGGATCTGGTGCCACACCACCTTGCTGCCTCAAAGGTGTCCTTCAGCAGGGAATTCTCCTAATCAAAAGTAAGCACAATAAATATTAAAATACAAGTTGGAGAAGGCAGAAACAGTGAAATTAGAAAAGCCCACAACAGGTAACATACTCTGTTCCCTGTTCCCCGATCTGGCCTGTTCTCAGCCTCCGCTAGAAAGGAAACAGATTGTGCTTCTTAAAGGCATATTAAATATACAAAATGTTAAAAAGATCACCAGCTTATTTTAAGCATACTGGTTTAATGTAAACGGAGTAATGACAGCAAAATCCGCTTTGTTACATCCCATTTCTACAACCTTGGGGGTTGTGTGTAATAATACTGGTTTCTAACTAGTTAATTTGGTTTAACTTTATTCTTACTTTATTCTATATTTAGCATGTATAACAACAATAAAAACTGAGCATATTTTCCCCACGTAAAGTATAAAATTTCCCCCCAAAAATGATCACATAGCATTTTTCCCCAAAGCTATATCTTAGCAACAATACGTCTTGCCAGATATTATATTAATCTAGGACTCAGAATAAGACTTTTATAGTCTATCTTAATAATGCACAACTGAGAAAAATACTTTTTAAGTAAAGATGATACCATTACAATAATCTAAAACTCAGAAAAATACTTTTTAAGTTCAGGTTAATAACATTTTTGCCACATTATTGCTTAGTATCGTTAAAACTGAATGAAAATCCATGCCTACCTCCATTCTGCGTGCTACTTCTCTCTCTGTCACAGTCACACACACCCTCTTCAGCGGTTTCAGTCTATGGTTTCAGTGAGCGGGGTCAAACGTTTTACTCCGTCCACGTTGCATCTAACTTAAATTCTAACTGATAGATTTTTATATCTAGTTTTATTTAGTTTAATTATATTTTATTTTATTATCATGCCATACCATATCTGATTTTGTGAAAAAGCTTAAATAAAATGTGTTTTTAGTTAGCACGTTCCTCTGTAGAAATGAGTGCACTGAGGGCGAAGGAGACCTATCTAAAATGGCGGCCAGCCTCTACATGGGGTTTTTCAACATGGCGCCCGTGCGGTGACTCCACCCATGTTGTGCCCTGCCCCTATCTGCATACTGCAGTCAGGGGTATTTGCGCAGTTAGAGGAGCATGGGGCTGCCCCCGATGTCCATGTGATATTGCAGAGCCGCGTCAGCCAACACAGCTCCACAACATCCAGAGCCTTAAGGAACTCTGGGCGGATCTCATCCACCCCTGGAGCCTTGCCACAGAGGAGCTTTTTAACCACCTCAGTGACCTCAGCACCAGAGATTTGAGAGGCCAATCCAAAGTCCCCAGACTCTGCTTCCTCACTGGAAGATGTGTCGATGGGATTGAGGAGGTCTTCGAAGTATTCTGCCCACCGATCCACAACGTCCTGAGTAGAGTTCAGCAGCACACCGTCCCTACTATAGATAGTGTTTTAGTGCACTGCTTTTCCCCCTGAGGCGCCGGATGGTGTACCAGAATCTCCTCGAAGCCATACGAAAGTCTTGCTCCATGGTATCACCGAACTCTTCCTATGCCCGCGTTTTTGCCTTGTCGACCACCCGAGCTGCGTTCCGCTTAGACTGCCAGTACCCGTCAGCTGCCTCTGGAGTCCCACAGGCCAAAAAGACCTGATAGGACTCTTTCTTCAGCTTGACAGCATCCCTAACCGCTGGTCTACACCAGCAGGTTCGGGGGTTGCCACCACGACAGGCACCGACGATCCTGCGACTACAGCTCCAGTCGGCCGCCTCAACAATGGAGGCACGGAACAGGGTCCATTCAGACTCAATCTCCCCCGCCTCCCTAGGAACATTTTGGAAGTTCTGCTGGAGGTGGGAATTGAAGCTCCTTCTGACAGGAGACTGCCAGACATTCCCAGCAGACCCTCGCGATATGTTTGGGCCTGCCTGGTCTGACCGGCATCCTCCCCCACCATCTGAGCCAACTCACCACCAGTTAGTGGTCAGTTGACAGCTCCGCCCCTCTCTTCACCCGAGTGTCCAAGACATGCGGCCGCAGGTCAGATGAAACAACAACAAAGTTGATCATCAAGCTGCGGCCTAAGGTATCCTGGTGCAAAGAGCACATATGGACACCTTAATGTGTGAACATGGTGTTCATTATGGACAATCCATGACTGGTGCAGAAGTCCAATAACAAAACACCACTCAAATTCAGATTGGGGGGCCGTTCCTCCCAACCACAGCTCTCCAGGTCTCACTATCGTTGCCCACGTGAGCGTTAAAGTCCCCCAGCAGAACGAGGGAGTCACCGGAAGGAGCGCTTTCCAGCACCCCCTCCAAGGTCTTCAAAAAGGGTGGGTAGTCTGAACTGTAGTTTGATGCATAAGCACAGACCACAGTCAGAATCCGTCCCCCCACACATAGGCGGAGGGAGGCTACCCTCTCATTCACTGGGGTAAACCCCAACAAACAGGCACCAAGATGGGGGGCAACTAGTATGCCCACCGCTGCTCGGCGCCTCTCAGTGGGTGCAACTCCAGAGTGGTAGAAAGTCCAAACCCTCTCAAGGAAACTGGTTCCAGAGCCAGAGCCATGCACTGAGGTAAGTCTGACTATATCTAGTCGGAACTTCTCAACCTCACACACCAACTCAGGCTCCTTCCCCACCAGAGAGGTGACATTCCATGTGCCAAGAGCCAGCTTCTGTAGCTGAGGATCAGACCGCCAAGGTCCCCGCCCTCGACTACCACCCATCACACACTGCACCTGACCCCTTTGGCCCCTCCCACGAGTGGTGAGCCCATGGGAAGGGGGACCCACATTTCCTCTTCGGGCTTGTGCCCGGCCGGGCCCCATGGGTGAAAGCCCGGCCACCAGGCGCTCGCCAATGTGCCCCACCTCCAGGCCTGGCTCCAGAAGGGGGCCCCGGTGACCCACTGATCACAAAACATTTATTTACTTTCTATTTTCAGGGTTGCATGCACTGTCACGCTGCTGTCACACTCCACCCTCAACTCTCGCCTAAACATGGTTTTAATTGTTTTCTACGCCTTTTATTTTATTTTCCTTTTAATCTCTTTTTAAAGAAGACTGGTTTTAACCGATTTTAGCCCAAGCAAGATTTTAAGGACCTTCTTTTATCTGGCACATTTTAACTGGAGTTCGGACTGCTTTTTACCTCACAATGGCTCCACTCACCTGCAGTCCTGGGTGCGACGGATGTCACAAACGTTCTCAGAAGGTTTTTGAGCTCAAGCGGAGCATCTCCACGCTACATCAGATCCAGGACCACGAGTGGGACGTGGATATCATCTTTGGCCGTACACTCGCCGCCGGCGATAGCGCTCAATTGGCGGATACCATCCCATACCAGCCCGGCGGGGCTGAAGAGGGTGGACCTACCGCTGGTGGTCCAAGCAGCCCCGGGGCACCGGAGGCCCGTGAAAGAACAACTGCAGAGGAGGCAGAGGGGGCACGCTGGCTCCAGCAAGGAGCAAGCCAAAATTCCCCGTTTGCGCCACTCCAACGCTCCAGGGTTCCTGGTCGACGGTTGGCCGCGGCGGGGGGGGGGCCGGAGCTCCAGCCATCGATCTGCTCCACCTGGCCTCCCACTCACCAACCGTTTTGCGCTACTGGAGCAGGACTTCCCTCCGCTGACGGCCTCTGGGCCTCGTAGCTCCACTGTATCATCCTCCGATTCCATCGAGCCGCTGCGGGAGCAGTTGTCGGATGCCGACGGCCATCCACGTCCCGCCCAGCCCTAAGAACACAATTAATGAACAAATATACACTGAATTATTAAAATCATACATAAAAGCAGTTAGAAATTCCAGAAATAATTACTTTTCTAAAATCATCTCTGAACACAAAAATAATCCCAAAATTATTTCTACAATTACAAATATTTTGGGTCGTGAATTTAGTTATCTCCAGAAAACCCCCTCGGATGCTCTCTGTGAGGAGTTTGCAGCCCACTTCAGAGGGAAGGTAGACACCATCAGACGTAACATTTTATCCTCCCAATGTCATGTTGCTCCCGATCAATCTGAGAGTGTGTGTCTACCTGAGGAAACACTGGACAGTTTTGTCTTGGTTGAAGCTGAGATTATTGATAAAGTTTTCTCCTCAGTGAGGCCCACCGCATGTGTTCTGGACCCTATCCCCACAAGGTTTTTTAAACAATTTAATCACACTTTTAGAGATGAGATTTTAACTTTGATGAACTGTTCCCTTCAGACGGGGGTCTTTCCTGCTGCTTTTAAATGGGCGGTGGTCAGACCCCTGTTGAAGAAGAGCAATTTAGATTTCAATGACTAACAATTTTTGACTGGTATCCAACTCACCATTTTTAAGCAAAATTTTAGAGAAGCTTGTTTTAATACAACTTAATGATTTTATCAACCACCATGTCCTAGAGAAATTTCAGTCTGGTTTTAGGGTGAACCACAGCACTGAGATGGCCCTTCTGAAGATTTTAAATATTTTAGAACAAATTATGATGCTCAGAGGGCAACAGTGTTGGTTCTGCTAGATCTAAGCGCTGCCTTTGATACAGTAGACCACACTATTCTTTTAACCCGTTTAAAACAGATCTCCCTCTCAGGTGCTGTTCACAGTTGGTTCACTTCCTACCTCACAGACAGGACTTTTATGATGAGTTTGGATACCTGTTCCTCTGGGGTCCACAGCATCACATGCGGTGTGCCTCAGGGTTCAATTCTAGGCCCAGTGCTTTTTAACCTCTATATCCTCCCTCTGGGCAGCATCATCAGGAGACATGGGGTGAATTTCCACAGTTACGCTGACGATACACAGTTGTACATCTCTGTGTCTCCTGATGATGCACAGCCAATGGAAACACTTTTTAACTGCATTTTAGATATTAAATCATGGATGACTGAAAACTTTCTCCAGCTCAACCAAGGCAAAATTGAAGTTTTAGTCATCGGTCCTGAGACCCAGAGAGAGAAACTTTTACCTAAACTACAATCAATGTCTTTTTATCCATCACTACAAGTGAAGAATCTGGGTGTTATTTTCGACTCTGAGCTGAGTTTTATTCCCCACATTAAAAACATTACAAAAATAGGTTTTTACCATCTTAATATCGCCAGAGTCTGCCCCATTCTCTCTTGGGCCAATACGGAGACGCTGATGCATGCTTTTATAACCAGTAGAATTGATTATTGCAATGCCCTGCTTTCTGGTCTTCCCAAAAAGAGCATCTCAGGTTTACAACTTTTACAAAACTCAGCAGCACGTGTCCTGATGAAGACCAGGAAGTGGGAGCACATCGCTCCGGTTTTGAAATCACTGCACTGGCTCCCCGTATGTTTCAGGATCGATTTTAAGGTTCTTTTAATGGTTTTTAAGTGTCTTAATTGTCTTGGGCCTTCTTGTCTTTCAGAAATGCTTTTACTATATAAACCCTCGCGGTCTCTGCGCTCCTCTGGCAGCCGTCTCGTAGTTATCCCTAAAGTTAAGACACACACCCATGGCAAGGCGTCCTTCAAGTACTACGGCCCTCGCCTTTGGAACGGGCTGCCGGAGGACCTCAGGGCTGAAGGGAACGTCCAGGCTTTTAAGAATAGGCTCAAGACCTACCTTTTCAGCTTAGCTTTTAACTGATTCCTATTTATCTAGTCTAACTGTATCACTTATCACATTTGTTTATATATATATATATATATATATATATATATATACACATATACCTATTTATCTCTTTTAATTAATTTTATCATTTTATTTACATCTTAGTGTTTTACATGATTATGTTTTCTTTTACTATCTTTATAATCACTTTTTATCAGTTACTTTCTATCCACATTAGCTTTTGTTATTTTACAGTTATATATTTTAATCCTCCAGTGTTTCCTCTGCGGAGCCCTCTGCCTTGGGGCCGGTGGTCAGCGGCGGCGGCCGGGGCGCTCCTCGGGTAGTTCCCGGGCAGTGGTGGGGGTTTCCGCCCCCCCCCGGGCGTCATGGGCCGGTGTCTTGGCTGTTACCGTGGATCTGTTACTGTCAGGGCAGATGGCTCCGCTGATGATGTGTTGTTCATTACCTGACCCATCTGAACTCAGCCTATTGTTTACTCTGTTGTTCACGTGTGCGTGTGTGTGTGTGTGTGTGTGTGTGTGTGTGTGTGTGTGTGTGTGTGTGTGTGTGTGTGTGTGTGTGTGTGCGTGCTTGCGGGTGATTGTATGTCCACCTTGGAAGTTGGGTGCGGGAGGGGAACCGTAATTGTCAATTGTTTTATACTTGGTGAGGGGGGCTGGGATGGGAATATGGGATCTATGGGGCCATTTTAATCTGTGAAGCACTTTGAGTTGCATTTTTTTGCATGAAAATTGTTATATAAATAAAGTTGATTTGATCATAAGAGGTCTTCAGGCTGCTCTTTGTCTGATCCCTCACCTAGGACCTGTTTGCCGTGGGTGACCCTACCAGAGGCAGAAAGCCTCAGACAACTTAGCTCCTAGGATCATTGAGACACTCAAACCCCTCCACCACGTTAAAGTGGCAGCCCATAAACCCATTCCTTTAGATTAGCATTATTGTATTCTCTGATAGGGATGCACAATACATCGACATCAATATCGGTATTGGTCCGATAAGTCAAACTGGGCCGATATTAACAACTGATGTTTTTTTAAGTCTTGTTTCCATTTGTGTATCTGAGTACTTGTTTAGTCATGTGACAGTGAGTCACATGTTTCACCCTGAGTGATTGCAGTGATTAGTCTCAGAGGGAGTTAATATTTTTGTCAAAAGTTTTCTCACAAAGTAACTAACTGCCTGAATTTCAACATTTAGTAAAATTGCTAAATATTAAAGATAAAACATATTCTTTGCCTAACAAGCTAAGCTGTGAATATTCAACTTTATGAACACGGATGTGGGTTTTTGTCGCTTGTATTCAATTAGATTGATTTGAACCAATTTGTGTGTGTGTGTGTGTGTGTGTGTGTGTGTGTGTGTGTGTGTGTGTGTGTGTGTGTGTGTGTGTGTGTGTGTGTCTGTGTGTGTGTGTTGGGGGGGCTTCAATCAATTTTACTTTTTGTAGTACAGAAGAGGGGGCTTCTTCAATTCTGAATGCATAATTTATCTCCCATGTTAATTTGATCAAGCAGTTTTTGTTTCTTTTTATTATGGTGAAACAAAATGCAATCATCCAGCCAAGAAAGCAGCTTACATCTTTGCTTCTAAGAGGTTTTTAAAAGGCTACATCAAGTGTTAAAACACTGCTGGAAAGAGCAAAAAGCTCCATCAAATTCCAATCATCTTAGTTGTAGCTGCATGTGCTACAGTGCCTCAGTCAAGGCAATATTTAAAAAACAAGAATAAGAATAGTTAACTTTCTCCCTCAGTGGGGAAAATGCATTATTGCAACAGGTCAAGGACAGAGGATAGCAGCAGTAGCACACACATGAGAGTATAATTGTAAATTAAGATTAGGGCTGCAACAACGAATCGATAAATTCGATGAAAATCGATTACTAAAAGCGTTGGCAACGAATTGCGTCATCGATTCGTTGTGTCGCACAACTCTTCCAAAAGCGCC
>SSNQ01034581.1:720025-736066 GCA_006942095.1 Nothobranchius kuhntae | reverse complement strand
CCCAATAACTGGGCTCCCCAGAAGCCTCTGTGTAATTCATGCCCTCTCCAGTAGTGTTAGTTATATGGTGTTTATAAAAGCCCCTCAGACATTACTGACATGTTCTAATATTATCAGATGAAAAACTAAATTATCAGACATGCTGTCTCATCTGCTGCTTTTCTAAACTTGCAAAAAGTAACAAAATCATTTGAAAGCCACTATTTGTGGATTCTCTGAAAGTTTCCATGGAGTGTGGGACAACTTATTTTTTCATTGATCCTATCGTCTAATCTCACAGCTGAAACAAGCATCCTTAATAATCTGTGCACAGGAAGCTTACCGATGCTGTAGTAAAACAAAAGGTATAATAATTTATTATTAATAAAACCTTGTCGCAGCACTAAAGCAGAAAAATGAGATTTTGCATTAAATATGCAAAATATTTAGATATGAATTGTTTTAGAGCCCTTTAATTGGCAGAATCTGATATTAATTTAGTTCTTACAAAAAATGGGTCCCAACATGGTTTGTGTGGCGTTGCCATAGTGTGACGTCATAGGCACAGATCCCCTGTCCTCTTGTTTGGAAATGGAAATATGGTCACCCTACATTAAACAAACTGTCCACCCGGGCTTTTGCGCTGCACAGAGACGCTTCGCTGCCTACGACTGAATGTCAGTTGAGAGTCAGTCTCATGCAGACTGACCAATGAAGAGAGGGCCTCAAGTTAAGACCCTCTCCTCATTGGTCAGTCCACACGAGGTGGGTCAAAGGTTACTCTGGGCGGGTTACGTGTTGTCAGGCATTCAAGTATTGAGTATATTTACTGCATATTACAGTAATATCTTCTGTATGTGACCACATTATGGTGATCCTTGGGTCGTGATGATGGAGCCCTTGAATATTGTTGCCCAGGGTACAACAAAGTGTTAATCTGGCCCTGGTTCTGCCGTCACATTCCCGCAGAAACTGGTTGATCACACCGGGGCCAGACTACTAGCATGTGGTTTTACAACCACAATGTCCTCAGAAGCAAAAACGCTTTTAAAAGGGAGGGAGGAGTCCTAACTGTTGCTGCAGGCGTGTTGTGTGAGAGTGCAGTTATATACTGGTTAATATATTTTTGGGTTCAGTTGCTTTCATGTGGCCTAATGTGAGTCTATTTGGGATCATTGGAATGATCAGCAGCATTTCTTGATGTGACTTTATGGCAGTTGCCCAGGGCATCATCGCAAGGAGGATGGCATTCATTTACTTTTGTTTTATTTGGTATTTTTTCAGTCATTTTTGGAAATAGTGATCAATTTTGATTAATTCACAGCCTATGTTTAATTACATTTAAAATAAATGTCAACAGATGAGATCAAACAAAACAGATGAGAATTGCCCTTAAGCTGTTTAACTTGGACCAAGCATTTTAGGTCACAGATAGATGTAGCTTAGGGTCTCTGTCTATACACTTTATAAGACAATTTAGGTGATGGCATGTTGTTTTTCTGCTATTGAACTGTTTTCTAATAATGTTGTGTTAAATAAAGTGAAGGAAGGAGAGAAATAACGTTTCCCTAGCAGTTTTTAAAAATTTCCCCATGTAATCCGATTAATCGATTAATCGTGTCGAGACCCCATCCGATTAATCGATTATCCAAATAATCGTTTGTTGCAGCCCTAATTAAGATCATTTAGATAATCATTGCACATGATAATGACAATAGTAGTAATATTGCACAGGTCTGTGACAATAGTCCTAGAATGTTGTAGATGCATGGGTTCCTTATTAGCAGTTATTAGTTTAACAGCAGCACAAAGGAAAGATATGTCTCCACACAGTGAGGATGGATTAGCCTGTCACTGAAGCTGCTTTCCAGAGCAGACAGGGTATCCTGCAGGGGGTGTGACTCATGACCCAGCATTGATCGGAGTTTTGCCAGCACCCTCTTGCTCCCCACCTCTTGTACAGAGGTCAGCCCAGGACAGAGCTGGACTTCTTTATCAACCTGTCCAGCTTCATCCTTTATTGCTCATAATGTGTTTTCTTTGCTTTAACATCTGTTTCTGCTGATTCTGTTTGTTCAGCAAGTCTCTTGAGCTTCCTCAGAGCTTGTTGTCCCAGTTAAAGTGCAATATTCATTCATTATACAACATGCACTAATACACACTTTCACACAGTGATTGTGGACTTTTAACCTCCCTTTTACCCTGTGTTTGTTGGTAAAACTTTACAAAAGAGTGAAATAATTCAGCAAACAAAAAGCACTTTAAAATGCATAATAAATAATAAAAATGTTCACCTGGGTTTGTTGCATCTTGTTCTTTCATGGGAGGCAACTTTACATGATTTTTATCGGGTATTGTTGTTTAGGGGTGGAAGCTAAAATTTATAATTCAATGCAATGCCACTGACACATAAACCCAATTCTGAATAATTTTTCCAAATGTTTAAAAATCAGCTTTATTAATAACACAATGTGAAGAAAAGTACAAGGTGGAACTCTAAAATGTAGGAGTGCAGCACATGGAGTGTGTAATAAGAATGAAACCGGTCCAACGGCCGGAAAATGTACTTGCTGTTTAAGAAAGAAAGAAAATAAGAGCTTTGTCTTTGTCACTCTAAACTTCCCTTCGGTCTTCAGTGTCTATACCAATGTATTTATCAGGACACATGGTAATTCTGAGCAACAAACAAAAAAACAACATGTGGAGGAGCTGGAAATTACAGATATAAAACATTTTATGGTTTATTGAATAGAAGGCCACATGCAGAGGACTGTCTTTATCTTCTTTTGACCGAACAATGGGGGAGAATAGCTGCAAGCATTTTATGGAGAGTTTTTGTTTGTATTATAAAATGTGTGAAAGGGGATAATGATGATTGTGTTTTTTTTTATTGTTGATGTAATACGACTTATCCTAAAAACCCACGTCAGGGTTTTAAAACAGACACAGTGCAGCTAAAAGACAATGCATCAAGTAGAAACAAAGAAATTCATTTCGTCCTATTAAGTTTGTTGGTCTCAAGTTTTTAGTGACCAGCTCAGTAAATAAACCACTGAGAAGAATGAATTTCTGCATCTTAGTTTGACATGATGTAGCATTTTCTGTAATTCATTTTTATTTGAGAAAAGGAAAGATAGTTTTGTTCTATTTCATCTAGTCTTAGCCCTTAAGCTAGCTGCTATTGGAAGGATGATCTCAGCATCAGCCAATCATGAAGAGCTTATATGTATGCCCACTAATGGTGGGCACCCCTTGTGGGTATATAAGTGGTGTGACTCCACTGTTTGCCTCCGTTATCTCTTCAAGCCAAGCTTAAGAGCTTTCTTTAAAGAGCAAATTATCGAAGAAACTACATTTAACTCACCAGCCATGTCCAGCGACGCCAGGATCCGCCCGGCCTGCCAGACGGGCTCCATCTCCAGCGGCGACCTGCACGCCAAGTGTGAGGTCTGTCTCGGGGCTCATCACGCTGGCCTGGCCTTGACCCCCCAGGCCTCGTGCCCGTTCTGTGCCGCCCTGCCTGTGGCTGAAAAGGTCCACCGGGTCGAGTGCTTCACCCCCACCCCCTCCCGACTGGACAATGTCATCGACAGTGTGGAGTACGACGAGGCCGGCTGCCATAGCCACTTTTCCCTCCTGTACAACACGGAGGTCGACAAGCCTCGTGAAGAGTACGACGAGGCTGGCTGCCATAGCCCTTTTTCCCTCCTGTACAACATGGAGGTCGATGAGCCTCGCTCAGCGGGTCCTTCTGCCCCAGTGGCTTCTAACTCCTCCCTGCCAGCAGTTAGAGCACTGCTCCAGGAGCTGCCCACCATCATCTCCGCGGTCCGCAAGGGGCCAGCCATTCCAGAACAGGCTCCGCCTGAGGCAGATGATTTGGCAGGAATTTTCGGGTCAACACAGACACGCTGTCCTCATGGCTGCGTTTCCCCGCTGCCATGAGCTGCTGGACCGCCGCCTTCTCCGAGCCTGCTAAGCTTAAGGCACCAATTTCCACATATGCGCCCATTACCAAGGTCGAGGGCTTCTCCAACCTGGGCTGGCCATCCGTTCCTCCACTGGAGCCGGACTTGGCCTCGCTGTGTGGCGCCAAGAACCACCTCGCTGGCCCGCAAGCAGTTCCCGCTTCTAAGCATGACCAGCTGCTGACGCGGCTGACCGATCATGCACACCAGTGCACCTTCAAGACCGGCGCTGCAGGAAACAACATCGCCCTTCTTGCCTTTGGCGTTTCCAAAATGGTGGAAGAGCTTGATGTTCTTGACGAGTCAAAAACCATCATTTTTAAAACTGCTGGTGCCATTCTCAATCTGTGCGCTGCTGTACTCACCGGTTCTGCTCGCATTGCTGCCTGGCAGACCCTTAAGCCTGGTTTATGCTTCTCCGTCAGCTCCGCAAGGGACAGACACGCACGGATTGACGGAAGCGTTTTGCTCTTTTACTTCTCCGTCTCCTGGAGAGTGTTGCAAAGCAATTGCCCAGCAGGACAACAGAGGGCGTAGCGCTGTTCTGTGGTATCTTGTCATGTACCGGTCCAAGATAGTGTGTTTATATTGTGTTTTTTGTGTTTATAAGAGACTTTTAACACGGACATATTTGTCTCTCATTCTCCCACCGCTTCATGCGCTCCCCACCTCTAAACCCACGTTTCCTGTCATTTCCGTCCACAAATAAAATGCTTTCTGCTCATCTTTTCACTCCTCCAGTCACGGGAGAATTAAACGTTCATATTTTTAGAGTTTTTTCGCGAGTTATTCTTCAAGCTTCTCCGTTTCTGCCGCTAGTTATCCTCGGCTCTCTTTGCAATGGCGGCGCTGTAAACAACAGCGGCATCCTGACCAATCACAAGCTTGCGTAATCCGTCTCGTTCGACGGATGTTTAAAAAGGTGGGCTCGACTCCGTACGTACTTGCGTGCCCTATGCACGGACGGATAATGGCATTGCGTGTCTCCACACTGACGCAGACGGAGAAGCATAAATCAGGCTTTATCCAACGGGCCTTGTGGCTCAAGGCCCTGCCCTCCATTCCTGATCACCTGCACAGGGAGATGCTGGAAGGCCCCATCACCTCTGACGTTCTGTTTGGTCCCCATCTTACGAGCCTCATCGAGAGGGCTCAGAGGGCGGCTGAACTGTCAGCCACGGTGCAAGACCTGGTCCACCCCCGGTCCACTTCTCACTCCAGCCGTTCCGCCAGAGGATGGGACGAACGGCGCGGAATCTTCAGGTGCCCAGCTGCACCGCCCACCCCGCGGAGCCGGCCTCCTGCTTTGGCTCCACCTCAGCGGGACCAGGGAGTTGGCGGCCAACGGTTCCGAAGGAGCCAGCAGACGCCGTCTTGGCAGTCACAAGCGCAGGAACCTCGCCGAAAACAACCACGAAAACGACTCGTTGGGAGGAATGTGTGTGCTTATGACTGTAATGTTTACTCTGTGAATAATTTTGGTTTAGAAATAAAACCCAAAAAACGTCACATTGAGAGCACAATCCTACAGTCCTCTGCAGAATCCTCTGCCGAATCCTCACACATGTTCCCCACACCTAGCGCTGCGACACATCTGCATGTTCCCGCAGTCCGTCATGTTACATGGCCAGCTGTAAGGGTGCGCTCCACTTGCGCACCGGCCCCAGCCTCTGGCCAGGCCCAACTCATCCCGCTTCCCCCACAACGATGGGTGGGACGGGATGTCATGGTGCTGTCGCGACCATGCGCGGCGACATGGTGCGTGGCTTCATCCGCTGGCACTTTGTCGTCCCCGTGCATGGGCCCAGCTCCCACTCGTCCTTCATCCTTGGACTCCACACTCCGCGGTGAGGATCAGCCTCTTCCAGCTGTTTCACACTCGCCCTTTAGAGCACAGCCCTCCATGGGTCGCTCCCAGTTCTCTGGTGCAAGCGACGGCAGTAAGGGCGCAAACCCAGTCCTCAGATGTCGTTCACGTGACCTCGAACACGCGTCCGCTGTCGGAACGCGCGCAAGAATGGCGCCACCTTTGCCTCATGAGCAAATGGATATTGGACACCATTCATTACGGTCACACACTCCATTTTCAGTCCGCTCCTCCTCCCTTCAACGGGATCGTGGAGACGACGTTCATGTCACAGGAACAATCTCATGCCCTGGAGCTGCGGGAACTTCTGCCCAAGGATGCAATTTCCCAAGTCCCTCGCGGACGAGAGCTCTCAGGATTCTACTCCCGCTACTTCGTAGTACCGAAGAAGTCGGGAGGAATGAGACCAATTCTCGACCTTTCCCTGTTCAACTGCTCCATAGCAGTGATGCATTTCAGCATGTTAACAATGAGGCAAGTCCTGGAATATGTGCGCTCCAGGGACTGGTTCACGTCAATAGACCTGAAAGACGCATACTGCCACATCCCAGTAATTCCCAAGCACCGGAAGTTCCTGCGCTTCTCATTCAAGGGAGTTCAATACCAGTTCAATCGTCTCCCTTTCGGCTACTCGCTAGCCCAGCGCACCTTCTCCAAATGTCTGGAGACCGCGCTGCAGCCATTACGCACGGCAGGAATGAGGGTTTTATTTTACCTGGACGATCTGCTCCTATGTGCCCGGTCCAAGGACAAGGCGTCAGAGCAAACCAGGACGTTAATAGAGCATCTGTCAATCCTGGGGTTTTCCATAAACTGGGAGAAGAGCTCCATCCTTCCATCCCAGTCGATTGGGTTTCTCCGGGTGGATCTGAACGCCTCTCTACTGAGAGCACATTTGTCTCCGGCGAGTGCGGCAGATCTCACCACGGTGATCTCCCGCGTGCAACCCCGCGAGATCGTGAGAGCCCTGTTAGTCATTAAACTTCTGGGCATGATGGCTGCAGCCCACGCTGTAGTGCCGCTAGGTTTACTGCACACGAGGCACCTGCAGCGTTGGTTCATCAGCCTCCGGGTACACCCGATACGTCAGAAGAGATGTATGTTGAGGGTTCCCCCTTCAGTGGGCGGGGACCACGCTTACTGGGGGAATCCCTGCACCCTCTCACACGGGGTCCCCATCGGACATCCTACGTCACACGTACCTGTGTTTACGGATGCATCACTGTTGGGATGGGGTGGGCACGTGCTTGTCCCATACGGTGGCAGATCGCTGGCCCTCCCACACGCACAAGCACATAAATGTGTTGGAGCTTATGACAGTGAGGAATGTGATCAGACACTTCGCTGCCCTTCTCGAGGGCCGTCATGTCGAAGTTCACACAGACAACCAGGTGGTGGCAGTCTACATAAATCGCCAAGGGGGAGTTCGATCCCTCCCACTATTTTGTGTAGCCACGGATTTCCTGTGTTGGGCACATGTCCACCTGCTGTCCATCAAAGCCACCTACATTCCGGGGGTCCTGAATGTAGCAGCAGGCATCCTGTCGAGAAGGGGACCCCGCGACTCCGACTGGCGTCTGCATCCCGCACTGATATCACAGATCTGGATCAGGTTCGGGGAGTCATCTGTGGATCTGTTTGCGGCTCGCGAAAACGCTCTGTGTCGCCTGTGGTTTTCCCTGAGTCCCCGGGACCACCCCCCGCTCGGAGCGGACGCCTTCTGACACCAGCCCTGGCGTCTGGTAGCTCCCAGACGCTTGTCCGCGTCATGGTTTCCAGACCTGCAAGCGCTAGTGTCCAGCTCCCGTGGAGGCTCCCTTGGAGGGCGGACGCCCTTCTCCAGGCGGATGGGATGATCAAACATCCTCCAGAAATAGGCCAGCGGCTGTGGGTCTGGCCGCTAAGCGGTCACGCTTAGAGGCTTCTGGGCTGCCACATGATGTGGTCACCACGATTCAGAGAGCGTGGGCTCCCTCTACCATCACATCTTATGCTGCTAAATGGGCAGCTTTCCGGAACTGGTGCACGGAGCAAAATGTTCAAGCGCTCTCCTGCCAGCTGGTGGATGTCCTATCGTTTCTGCAGATACTGATGGACAGACGCCTCGCATTCAGCACTAAGACATATGCTGCAGCTATCTCATCCTGTCACCATGGTTTTGGAGATTGATCTGTTTTCAATCATCCCCTCACAAAACGTTTTCTAAAAGGTGTCAGAAGGAACAGGCCTGTGTCCCGCTCACTATTTCCCCAGTGGGACCTAACGGTGGTTCTGCGCGGCTTATCTGAAGCCCCATTTGAACCCTTGAACCCTTGGACCAGGTCTCACTCAAGTTCCTGTCACTCAAAACTACCTTGCTGCTGGCGCTGGCATCAGTAAAGAGAGTGAGCGACCTAACCGCCCTCTCAGTGGCTCCCGCATGCCTCAGGATCCGGGAAGATGGTGGGTCGGCTGTTCTATGCCCCAACCCAGCCTTTGTGCCCAAAAGCATTAATACTTCCTTCAAATCAGGTAAATTTCATTGGCTGTACTTTTTCCTCCTCCCCATAATTCTGATGAGGAGGCGGCTTCCCACCTTCTCTCCCCGGTGCGCGCGCTCGCACGATATGTGTCACGCACTTCAGGGATTCGCCCCTCACAAAGCCTGTTTGTGCACTACAGGGAGTCTTCCCTTGGGCAAGCGCTGTCGACCCAGCGTCTTTCACACTGGCTATGTGACGCCATTTCACTCGCTTACACATCATCAGGGCGGGATCCTCCTGAGACACTCAGGGCTCACTCAGCCAGAGGGATTTCCTCTTCTATGGCGCTCCACAGTGGTGTGTCGATGGAAGACATTTGTCAGGCTGCTTCATGGGCTTCACCCTGTTCCTTTACTCGTTACTATTTACGAGATGTGTCTTCAGGATCCATCACTCGTTCAGTGCTTGGACCTCAGCAGGTTGAGTGAACGCATTATGGCACCTCATCAGCCCTGCTTGAATGAATTTCATCCTCTTGTGGATGATATTTTTAGTGGGGGCCCCACTCTTCTCTCTGGTCGCCTCAGCCTTTTAAGCCCTGGGTTAAGGCTGAGCGTCCCTCACTGAAAGGAGACATGTTGGGTGTGTCCATTGGTTGAGCTAACCAGTGTGGCGTAAACCCATCCAGCTGCGCATTATTCCAATAGCAGCTAGCTTAAGGGCTAAGACTAGACGAAATAGAACGTCGGTTATGTATTGTAACCCCAGATTCTATGAGTCTAGTCGCAGCCCTTAAGCCAATGGCCCCACTGGTTCTGTTAGGACTAAGAGCCATCGGAGGCGAACAGTGGAGTCGCTCCACTTATATACCCACAAGGGGTGCCCACCATTGATGGGCGTACATTTAAGCTCTTCATGATTGGCTGATGCTGAGATCATCCTTCCAATAGCAGCTAGCTTAAGGGCTGCGACTAGACTCATAGAATCTGGGGTTACAATACGTAACCAACGTTCTTGGCCCTAATTGAAAATTGTGACAGGAAGTTAATTGATTAATTAAACTTCGTTAGTAACTGAGTTAATAATGACCTTGTAGTACTTTGTCATTTTATAATTTCACATGAAAAATTCACGTTCTTTTATGATTACTTTCAAAACATTGGACTTGTCATAACTGTATTAAATGCACAATCTGGGCTTAATAGGCTTTTTTTGTCAAGCAAACTAATCACTAAAGAAGCTCTTCTTAAAGGTAATCTATAAAATCCTGAAGAAAACTGAAGAATGGCTCAATGTAGGAATGGGCAATATGGCCTCCTATCTCTGTTGCGATATAATGTGGACCATGTGCGGTAACACTATTTGTGGTGATGATACAGTGGGATATGTTAATCTTCATGATTTTCCTGTATAAATTGTTTGTCTTTCAGTTAAAAATTATCACATTGATGACTCTCACTGGAAGCTATAGGAAACATTTAGAGGCTGTTATTTCTGCAAAAGGAGGATCTACTAAATATTGAGTTCATTTCTTTTTTGTGGTGCACAAAGTTATAAATCTGTCTAATTTTGTTTAGACAATTATTGCACACTTTCTGTAAATCCTATAAACTTTATTTCACATCTCAAATATTACTGTGTGTGTCTCCTATATGATATATTTAACTGAAATGTTTTATCGTAACAACCAACGATTTATACAGGAAATTCATGAAGGTTAACAAGGCTGCTCAAACCTTTGCCTCCCATTGAACATTCTTACATAAATTGCAATGTAATGTTTAATGAAAAAAACGTTATAAAACCCAAGACCTTCTAAGTAATTTTTAAGTTGTGTTATGAAACTTTATCCAAACAATGCAACTCAAAAATGATTATAACATCCATAAAGATGAAGATTTTTAAAATAAAATTCAAGTTGAATGTGATGAAAACACAAAATTCAAAATTGTTTGAACTAGGAGTAGACCGTAATATCGGTCGGCCGATATTTATCATTTTTTATACATCGGTATTGGCTGACTGTAGCACAACCAGCTACGTTACAGACACACACAGACACACGACACAACGCCGATCCAACAGTGCACACAGCTTTATTTTGCAGCTCCAATAGGCAGTGCCATTCCATAGGGCTTCTATAATGTCTGTGATACATTCATTCAAAGTGGTCACAGCTTGATGACATCATCAACATGCGCTCAGTGGACCTGTACATTCAAAATCTATAACCGTTGGCTAATTTTATATAATTTCTACTTTACATCATTTATGTTGCCCATTACTAGGCCAGCACCTATTCAGTATTTGCATGAATAAATTACAACATGGATGTAACAGGTGTTTTAATCCATTTTTGCAGGACAAAAAAGACTTGATCAAGCATTTTTAAAACCTTTGCTGGTCAAATTTTAGTTTGCTGTGTGTGCTAATATGAACTTCCAGTCTGAGTGCTGTATCCCCTGAAGGGTTATTACCAGAAATGTTCCAATTCTGGTTTTTGAGCCAATACTAATTTCAAATTCTTGTACAGTATCAACTTCATGCTTGCAAATTTGACCTTTTCAATTTATCTTAAAGTGCTGTGATTAGCAACATACATTTTTAACCCTCTCAGGCTCAAGATAAGTTTTGATAAAAGGACGAACAACTAAGCCCTTCAGGGGTACTTCTGAGTTAAAAAATGCTCATGAAATACATGTGTGAAGTAACCAGGTAGGTAGGTTTTAACTGTTGCAAATCTGCAACGCCTGCCTCCAGAGAGTTAAAAGGTTTTATTTGAGGTTAACTTGAATATTATGATTTTGAAAGTAAGAACTCCTCCACAGAAAATCGCTAGAGTACATTAATGTAGTGTACTTAGCTGATGGTTTATTGAATCAGATAGGGCTGGGCGATATGGCATAAAATCAGTATCACGATATATCGAGGATTTCACCTAGATAACGATAAATGGACGATAACTACAGGTTTGCTCAGTAACAAAAGTTGTCCACTAGATGGGGGTGTATTACGTTGAGTCACGTTGTCACCTGACTCAAGGTGGTACAGCTTCTTAAAGGGACATGAATATTGCCAACCTACACACATCTTTTTGTTTTCTATTTATCAAATTCATTAACATGACATAAACCATATAGATAAGAATCAGAATTTTTCAATTTTTTGCCCAGCCATAGGATTATCTGATCATGGAGATTAAAACTTGATTCCGATCACCAACGGATGTTTTCATGTTACCTTTACACCTGACAGCAATATTGAAATGTCAATGTCCTGTGGAAAAGAGGACACGTTTGTAAGTGCATCCTCTAAAACCTGCTGCAAATGAAATAACACTGTAGAAGAGTTGTGATATTGTACACAGCCACAAGCACTTTATTTAAGACCTCAGCAGAAGGTGTCCACCTGTGCAAGGATGCACAATATGGCATGCCATTAAACAAAAAGTCTATCAACACTTCAAGTGACTCTATAAAAGTACAGAGTTATACTACTGAAGGGTATTGTTTTAGGATAACACAATTATATACACAACTCTTTCAGGATGCCCTCTCCCTTTACCCTAATGGGTGTGACCCCGCGAGGAAAGCTGACCACTGAGCAGGGTTGATGGTTTATCTCTTCAGGTCCACGTGCTCACTCCTCACCCCTGCCACGTGGACCCAAGGGATTAACCATCAACCCTGCTCAGTGGTCAACTTTCCTTGCGGGGTCACACCCATTAGGACAGTGGAAGAGTTAAAGGGAGAGGGCATCCTGAAAGAGTTGTGTATATAATTGTGTTATCCTAAAACAATACCCTTCAGTAGTATAACTCTGTACTTTTATAGAGAGTCACTTGAAGTGTTGATAGACTGCAGCAGCGAGGCTGACTCAGCGCCTCATTGTGAAGAGCTGTTGTAAAACCATCACACACTGACAGAGGAAGGTGGAGATAGATGGTTTTAGTGAGTGAAACAGAAATGGGCCATTTGGAGTTGGGTTAAAGTTTCAGTGAAAGACAGTAGACTTTTAAAAATAAATATATTTTTAATGTTCATGTACATTCAAAATACGGATCCAAGTCAAAATCACATTTTAGATCTACCCATTCACAAATGTCCCACATTCGGAGCTCATCACAGAGCAGCAGCAGATTTAAAGTTTCTAATCACCACAGCATCTGTTTCTTATTTATTTTCCTGTTAAGATCTTAATCACTTTCCTGAATCATCTCCATCTGTTTCTTTGTCCTTCGTCTGCCATTAGTTCCTGTCTAATTCCAATGTAATCCTAACTTATTTGAGAGATTAATGTTTTGACTGATGACATATTATCTTGAGCTGAATGACTACCTGGAACCTTTTTTTTAGATTAGTCATCCAAAATGAATTAATCTAATTTCAACGTATACTTTTATAGACAGAAATAATAATAATAATTTTCTATGGGATTGAACCCAAGGCCTTCCATGTCTGAACAAATTAGATAACTCGTCTGCCTCCTTTTCTCATGCCTCTTCACATAAAACAGCTTATTAGCAAGGTTTTTTCTACTTCTTGAAAAATCTTTTCACATTTTGCTTCACATCGTAAATTCTGAATCTGTTCAGACATTAAAAAAGTAATTTTTTTTAACAGAATACACAGTTCCCTTCTGTGCTTAGGCACCATAATGTATTCTTGTAAATATATTTTCTTGTGAAACTTAAAAGTGCAATATGTACGAATAAAGTAAGAGTAATACCCTGTGGTCAACTTTTGTTACAGTATTCTGTTTTCCTGAACAAAAAGCAACTTTCTCACTCCAAGTCCTTGAGTTTCATGGCTGCTGCCGGTTACGGGTCAGTGCCAGAAGATTCTGGAGCACAACAAAGGCGAGTCATACACAGTAAGTTGATAAGTCAATAAATATATTATCATATCTGCTGAAAGATCTCTTGGGTGTGTTATGTAGGGAACACTTACTACACTTATTACAGTAATATTTCTCTACCATTAGAGGAAGCGTGGTTAATGTTTTTTTAATTTTACATGTATTTCTGTCCCTAACTGCTGCAACTTGTACATCTAACTGCTCTTCCTGGAGTCGATGTAATTCAACATATACATCAACAATAATATACCTTGAATAATTATACCAAAACAATCCAAAGAATATGGCGGGTGGTTGTTTGCCATCATGCTGTTGTAATTCTGAACAACCCATTAAAGGAAGTAAAATGCCACCACGATTGACTCATTATTCACTTCACACACATATCACTGTAATATTGAGTTGTTGGTAATTGAAAAAGTAGAAGCTGTGGCTTCATAGGGTTACAAAAATAACTTCTGGGGCACTCCTGTTTATTGTTCTTTAAACAACTTTGGAGCTTTTTGTCTGCCAATGTCAAATTACAAATGCAGGCACTGTACCGTTAGATTGACTCGACAGACTCTACAACCTCACAGGCTCACTGATTGTAAACTGCAACAAAATCTCTCTTTCTTTTTTTTCTAAAGGAGAAAAAATGACATCCCCCAGCTGGCTGAGAGTTAAATTTGTTTCAGCAAAACCTTCCTTCTGTCATGGTTGAGACATTAGACTGTGTGTCTAAGGAGAAGGGCCTGGAGTATAGGTCAGTCATCATGGACTTTGTGGACTGGGGTGAGCGTAATCGCCTTCGCTTGAACACCAGTAAGACAAAGGAAATAACTGACTTCCAGAGAAACACTCCTTCTCACTCACCAGAAAACATCCAGGGAGCAGCCATTGAGGTGGTGAATACCTTTAAGTACCTGGGTGTTCACTTCAACAGCAAACTGAACTGGTCCAACAACACAGATGCTCTGTATAAGAAGGGCCAAAGCCGCCTCCACCTCCTGAGGAGGCTGAGGTCCTTTGGAGTTAATTCCCAGCTGCAAAAATCCTTTCATCACTCTGTGCTTAGCTCTGTTATCCACTCTGCTGTGGTCTGTTGTGGTGCAGGCAGCTCTGACCGAGACAGGAAGAGACTGATCAAGCTAGTTCACAAAGTTAGTTCGATTCTGAGCTGCCCACTGGATTCAGTTGTGGAGACGTGTGAAATAAGGATCCTGGGGAAGATAAGTCTCATTAGTTGTCTCACACACACAGGTGTGTGTGCGAAATTTGTTCTCCGCATTTGACCCATCCCCTGGGGGACCGGTGAGCTGCAGACACAGCCGCGCCTGGGAACTATTTGGTGGTTTAACCCCCCAATCCAACCCCTTAATGCTGAGTGTCAAGCAGGGAGGCATTGGGTCCCATTTTTTCAAAGTCTTTGGTATGACCCGACCAGGAATCGAACCCCTGATCTCCCAGTCTCAGGGCGGACACTCTACCACTAGGCCACTGAGAAAGGTGGACAAAGTTAAATTCCCATTAGTCCCTTCTTCTTAAAAAAAAAAAAAAACTCCCGCCCACTGCATTCCACTGTGGAGACCATGGACAGCTCCCTCAAAGGCAGACTGAGACATCCCAGATGTAAAACAGAATGCTACCGTAGCTCATTCATCCCCTCTGCAGTAAGAGTGTATAACTCCTCAGTTTAAGCTGCACTGGCATTATCCTGTTACACAATACTATCAATACAATATTCATTATGTGTTCAATACTCGTTCAATACCAGATTTACATAGTGTGTCCTTGTCTATTGCAGTATGCTGCATAGTGTTGGAACCCAAGTTTTTTCCTTTTTTATTTGTGGCTTTTAGTGGTTGAAGGTTACAGTCCTAGACTACTGCGTATGTGTGTAAACATGTTCCTTGTTAGTATTTTTCTTCAAATTATTCTCTTAAGTGTTGGTGCTGCTGTAACAAGTGAATTTTCCCACTGAGGGATCAATGAAGTTTATTCTATTCTAATCTATTCTATTACATTGGGATTATTTCACAATATAATTCTTACATATTACTCCTTTAAGTAAAATGTTCTTCCGGCTCTTGGAGGGGGCAGACGCTTTTTTCCTCCTCTCCTCCATATCTTATCCTCAAGGCCTTTGTCTGTCTGTGTGTGCTGGGTGCACGGCTGCTTCTGCATTTTTCTGGAAACTGGAAACTGAAATTCACTAAAATGGATCTCGTCAGCTGGTCTCTCAACGTGACTGATAAAATTTTTTCAATGATGAGAACGGGAGAAGGGGCTCCCGGATGCCCCGCTGGGACAGACCCAGTTGGACACATCATGGACTCCTGGAAACAGTGGAACTTGATTTGTTTATCTCAGCTGTCTGTGGAGGACTCTGAAGACGTGTGGATATTCGTGGTGTTGGTGTCAGGTTTCCTGCTCATTGGCCTTGGAGGCTACCTGGCTTACGGAAAAATTAACGAGCTGTCGAGGAATATTGGCCTGATCCTGGAGCTCAGAGATGGTTTGCACCGCGCTGTGAATTCACAGACTCACATAATTGTTGAGATGAATCGTAAGCTTGGAACTTTGGCCGAGATTCATTCGTTGGCACAAAAGATGGATGCCATCATGGAGAGAGTGGACGAATCAGCACGGATTGGGATAGATTAATGTCCATTATTGGGATTTTGAGAGGTTGAGGACCAACAAACTGTAAGACAGAGAGGAAATTATCTCTGTCTGGCCCCAAAACAATTTCTGGCGTCCTTGAGCCTGCAAGGCACCAACGAAAACTCCCCCCTCAGAAGATATGTGGAATGTGCCGTCGCTATGGCAACTCAACTCCATCTCCTTTCCCAGCCTGGGCGGGACTGCGGGAAGGCCGCTGAAACGTTCCAGGGTCACTGCAACCCTCCAACCCTCAATGCCCCCC
>SSNQ01034581.1:702006-719998 GCA_006942095.1 Nothobranchius kuhntae | reverse complement strand
CCCCCCCCCCCCCCCCCCATCCACAATGAGGTGACATGTGCTGCTTATCGTGGCTGCAGGAACTGAAGTGGGGATAGTCCCAACTAGAGCCCTGCACGTGCCTAAAATCTGAGCCCGTGTTCGGGCCCGGCCCAAGGGGGTGGAGCCCCAGCCCGACCCGGTCCGCAAAGGTTTTCAGGATTCTCTGGCCCGACCCGAGCTGAGCCCGACTTTTTTTTTAACCAACTAAATGAAAACAAAGTGCGTCAATCCTGACCAATGTGTTAAGAGACGTGCAGGATCCGATCAATTTGTTTTTCCCTCATTTACCGTCACGGAGATGACGGCGCACTGGCTCTGGTGGTAATCAAGTTAAATTTGATCTCTTTCCAACAATTTTCACAAGAAAACAGAACAGTCAAAAGCAGGGCTTGTGTTGACTGGATAATTCCTGTGTTTGACCGTTTATTTTGACGGAGAAAGAATAGAAAAAATTACCCCGACGCATGCAGACGAACTGACATTTTATTCTACGCACATCGCAGATGTTGCTAAATCACCCAAAAAAAGATTCCCATCTGAAGATCTGAGCTGGACACTGCTCAGCACAGCTCGCTGTCAGCGCATATGTGCACAGCGAGCTGAAGTTGTGGAGAGGGGCTTGGAGAGCGTCGCAGAACCAGAGCGCATGCGGGAAGGTTCCTCCCACTGACACGAGCGACCGGTACTGGCTGCTGTCACCTGTTCTGAGCAGCTCTCTGCTGTCTGGGGTAGGCCCCGCCCACAACGCCGCGGCTGCTGTGGCTCCCAGTGTTTTCTTTACTGTGGGAAATGGGTAATAATGGCTGTTTGATGGGAACAGGTTGCCGACCCCTGGTTTAAGTGTTTCAATTTTTTTAAATGAATTCGATTAAAAATAAAGGCGCCCGGCCCGTGTCCAAGGTAATTACACAGTTGTTGGCCCAAAGCCCGGCCCGAGGGCCGTCGGGCCGGGCCGACCCGTGGGCCTAGGGCTTCAGTGCAGGGCTCTAGTCCCAACCCACCTAGTGGACACTTATGTTGTGTTGTCTGAAGTCTGTTGCATATCTGTCTGAGGTGGGGTTTTTTTGCAGAGCAAAGCTGCCCTCCTGGTGGAGGGTATCTCTGAAGTGCCTTTTTTCCCTCCACCTGAACCAATCCTCATACAACCCTCTTATCTCTATTAAGGTAGCGCGACTCAGGGTTGCGAATGACCACAGTCACCGATTCTTGTCATGTGTCTTGCCCTTGTGTGTCTGATCTCTGAATTGTGTGTACTGAAACTAATTTCCCTCTGGGATTAATAAAGTATCTTTGATTTGATTGATTGATTGATTGAAATTAGGACATCTTATCTAGTAGAAAAACAATCACTACATTATCATCATTAGGCTTACAAACATTTTCAGAACTACATATAGAGGCAGTTTTTGTATGTTTTGTAATAATACAGGGTAAATTGGGTTAAGTAAATTGCTTGAAAAGCTGTTTATATTATTACCACTACTTGTGACCAATACGTGTTGATACTCTATTTAACTAGAATATCACCTTGCCTGGTCTTTATTCATTTTAGTCAGAAGATTCTAAGATTCTCTTATTCATTAGGGGATTGTACACACTTTGCTTTGATTCAAGAAACAGTCAGGTTTATAAACAAAATAAGAATTTATTTTATAAACAATTAAGACTTGACAAATTAAACTATTATTTACTGTGAGTGGATGTGAACTAAAAGGTTGGTGTCTGGAACCTATGTGTGAATATAATGTATTCAGAATCAGAATCATTAGAAAGCTGAGTTCTGGATGGAGGGAATTTGGTTCGCAAATAAGCTAGAAAGTTGTTATTATCAGAACCACATTCAGACGCAATCTGTGTGTCTACATTACCTGGATTTGGAGACCCCCTTGTGGATCCGAAAGGGAGAGAGGTCGGATGACCACTGGCACCGGAGGGCTGTAGAGTACCGAGGTACCACCTTTCAGTCCAGAGATGTCTCCCGGGTCACAACAGATGGATGAAACCAATTGTCTTAAAAATAACTCTGAAGGAGTTTTGAGTCAGCTTTGTTCTGCAGGAAACTATCTGGTTGTTTCAGCTTCACAGGTGCGAAAAAGGTTTAAGAAGGTTTTGACAGACGTGTCAAAATCCTTGTGGTTCCAGAGGTTATGCAAAAGATGGCCGGTCTAAAGCTTTTCCTCTTAAACACTTGAACTGTTGAGCTGTTCGAACAGTTTTGTCTGAAGTTGAACTCAGGGAAAAACCAGAGTAAAACTAGTTTTAATGGATTGATGTTATCTTGGATAGCCAACCAGAAGTTGGCATGTTTGAGGATGTTACCAAGCATCTCAGAGACACACCCTTTGTGATGGAGACTCAGCATCGAGGCAAAACGTTAACTTATGTGTCATGCATTAACTTAACTTTACTTGTGAGTGCAAATGTTATGACCTCATCAAGTAAACATACTAACATATGTCATTAAACAAAGATCAATGAACATTTCATTGTTTATAGTTATAAATAACAAAAGTTCATTCAATGATTATTTGTAATTATAAAATCTTCTTTCTTCTTCTTGCAATAAAGGAGTTTATTTAAAAGAGTTCCTCTGTGATGGACCTTGGAGGAGAAAATGCTATTGTTTATGCTTTATTATCTCTGCAGTCCAGCTGGTGTGAGGTAGTAGGCTCTGATTAAAAGAGACTACGTGTAGACTCCCAGTCTCCTGTTAGAGAAAAATATACTGTAGGATGTGTAATAGCCACAGTAAGTTGACCTGGCTGTGCATTTGACCTGCGGGATCTCAAAATCAGGCCATTCGTGATGTTACATCAACCCCCTTTTACAAGGTCATGGTGGTCCGAAAGAAACCACCTGGTGTTGTAACATCCCAGAGGCCCGAAGGACTCCGTCAAGGAATGGCAGATGTCATGTCCCAGTTGAAGGCAGAAGGAGTGAGGAAGCATGCCCCACGCCGGTGAACAGTCACGGATCATGTCTTTAAGAAGTGATTAAGTCAACAATCTGTAGATCATTTGTATATCCCCGTGACGGGAAGAATTTCAACTGCAATTGATCATTTGTAATTCCTTGAAATGATTATTTCAGAAAGGATAAATGAGCTCAGTGTTCCCACACAGAGTAGTCCACAGGTAGAAAGAAGAAGAGCAGGGACCGGACCAGGCCCCAGGCAAACCGGACCCTCAGGCAGCAGGCAGCCGAATCAGGCGATGGTGTAGAGAGGTCCTCCCAGGAAGCGAAGACCAATGGCGAAGCTCTGGAGAGGAGAAGAACAGACACAGGGCACTTCAATGTAGACACACATAGATAGACGTCTGATGCAAAATAACAAAGAAAAATAAACCTAGCAATATATGTGCCTATGTGTGCTATGTGAAGCAAATTATTGGAACTCTGTGTGTGCTATGAGTAGCGAACGGAGTTCAGGTGAAGGAAATTAAATGCAGTAACTATGTGTACTGGAAAACTGTTGCAAAAAGAACAAAATCAATATAACCCTATAATATATGTAATGGAAAAATCAACTCTTTTGAGCAAAAATGTTATCAAAAGAGAAGGGCAAAATAATCTGTAGCCTATAACTGGCAAAAAAAATCAAAATAAAATTGATTATAATAGGAATGACGAAAGAAATCAGCTGCAATGAAATAAAGCGGAAATGTATATCTGTGAATATCTTTCTAACAGAATTAATAATATAATGACTAGTAATTTAAAGAAGAAACATTAAAAATGTAAATCAGTGTTGTTAGTAATCCAACCTATATGTGAATATACCCCATAAGGAATTATAGAGTAGTAGATAAAAATTAAAATGGAATTTGGATACATAACAGTTTGTGGAATACTCCCTTTACTGTTAGAACGTTGGTTACATATTGTAACCCCAGATTCTATGAGTCTAGTCGCAGCCCTTAAGCTAGCTGCTATTGGAAGGATGATCTCAGCATCAGCCAGTCATGAAGAGCTTAAATGTACGCCCACCAATGGTGGGCACCCCTGTGGGTATATAAGTGGAGTGACTCCACTGTTCGCCTCCGATGGCTCTTAGTCCTAACAGAACCAGTGGGGCCATTGGCTTAAGGGCTGCAACTAGACTCATAGAATCTGGGGGTTACAATACCTAACCAACGTTCTATTTCGTCTAGTCTTAGCCCTTAAGCTAGCTGCTATTGGAATAATGCACAGCTGGATGGGTTTATGCCACACTCAACCAAATGGACACACCCAACATGTCTCCTTGTAGTCTCCTTGTAGCGACGGTCGCTCAGCCTCAGCCCAGGGCTTAAAAGGCTGAGGCAGCCAGAGAGAAGAGTGGGGCCCACACTAAAAATATCATCCACAAGAGGGTGGAATTCATTCAAGTAAGGCTGATGTGATGCCATAATGCTTTCACTCCGCCTGCTGAGGTCCAAGCACTGAACGAGTGATGGAACCTGAAGACACATCTCGTACATAATGGGGAAGCCCATGAAGCAACCTGACAAATGTCTTCCATCGACACACCACTATGGAGCGCCATAGAAGAGGAAATCCCTCTGGCTGAGTGAGCCCTGAGTGTCTTAGGAGGATCCCGCCCTGAAGATGTGTAAGCGAGTGAAATGGCGTCACATAGCCAGTGTGAAAGACGCTGGGTCGACAGCGCTTGCCCAAGGGAAGAGTCTCTGTAGTGCACAAACAGGCTTTGTGAGCGGCGAATCCCTGAAGTGCGTGACACATATCGTGCGAGCGCGCGCACCGGGCAGAGAAGGTGGGAAGCCGCCTCCTCATCAGAATTATGGGGAGGAGGAAAAAGTCCAGCCAATGAAATTGACCTGGATTTGAAGGAAGTATTAATGCTTTTGGGCACAAAGGCTGGGTTGGGGCATAAAACAGCAGATCCGCCATCTTCCTAGATCCTGAGGCAGTGGGAGCCACTGAGAGGGCGGTTAGGTCGCTCACCCTCTTGACTGATGCCAGCGCCAGCAGCAAGGCAGTTTTGAGTGACAGGAACTTGAGTGAGACCTGGTCCAAGGGCTCAAATTGGGCTTCAGATAAGCCGCGCAGAACCACCGTTAGGTCCCACTGAGGAAATAGCGGGCGGGACACAGGTCTGTTCCTTCTGACATCTTTTAGAAAACGTTTTGTGAGGGGATTGAAAACAGATCTATCACCAAAACCTTGGTGACAGGATGAGATACCTGCAGTATATGTTTTAATAGTTCTGATTGCGAAGCCCCTGTCCATCAGTATCTGCAGAAATGATAGGACATCCGCCAGCTGGCAGGAGAGTGCTTGAACATTCCGCTCTATGCACCATTTTTGGAAAGCTGCCCATTTAGCAGCATAAGATGCGACGGTAGAAGGCGCCCGCGCACTCTGAATCATTGCGACCACATCATGCGGCAGCCCAGAAGCCTCTAAGCGTGACCGCTCAGCGGACAGACCCACAGCCGTTGGCCTAATTCTGGAGGACGTTTGATTATCCCATCTGCCTGGAGAAGGGCGTCCGCCCTCCACGGGGAGCCGGACACTAGCGCTTGCAGGTCCGGAAACCATGACACGGACAAGCGTCTGGGAGCTACCAGAATTACCGAGAGCTGTTCCGACCGAACTCGGTCCAGGAGACGGGGAATCAGTGGGACTGGCGAAAACGAATACAGGAGCGTCTGAGGCCAGGGCTGTTGTGAGAAGGCGTCCACTCCGAGCGAGGGTTGGTCCCGGGGACTCAGGGAAAACCACAGGCGACAATGAGCGTTTTCGCGAGCCGCGAACAGATCCACAGAGGGTTCCCCGAAGTTGATCCAGATCTGTGATATCAGTGCGGGATGCAGACGCCAGTCGGAGTCGCGGGTTCCCCCTCTCAACAGGATGTCTGCTGCCACATTCAGGACCCCCGGAATGTAGGTGGCTTTGATGGACAGCAGGTGGGCATGTGCCCAACACAGTAAATCTGTGGCTACGTGCAATAGTGGGAGGGATCGAACTCCCCCCTGGTAATTTATGTAGGCTGCCGCCACCTGGTTGTCTGTGTGAACTTTGACATGACGGCCCTCAAGAAGGGCAGCGAAGTGTCTGAACACATTTCTCACTGTCATAAGCTCCAACACATTTATGTGCTCGTGTGTGTGGGAGGGCCAGCGATCTGCCATCATATGGGACAAGCACGTGCGCCCCATCCCAACAGTGACGCATCCATAAAAACAGATACATGTGATGTAGGACGTTCGATGGGGACCCCGTGTGAGAGGATGCAGGGATTCCCCCAGTGAGCAAGGTCCCCGCCCACTGAAGGGGGAACTCTCAACATATGTCTCTTCTGACGTATCAGGTGTACCCGGAGGCGGATGAACCAACGCTGCAGGTGCCTCGTGTGCAGTAAACATAAAGGCACCACAGCGTGGGCTGCAGCCATCGTGCCCAGAAGTTTCATGACTAACAGGGCTCTCACGATTTTGCGGGGTTGCACGCGGGAGATCACCGTGGTGATATCTGCCACTCTCACCAGAGACAGACGTACTCTCATTAGGGAGGCGTTCAGCTCCACCCCGAGAAACACAATCAACTGGGATGGAAGGATGGAGCTCTTTTCCCAGTTTATGGAAAACCCCAGGGTTGACAGATGCTCTATTAACTTCCTGGTTTGCTCTGACGCCTCGTCCTTGGACCGTGCGCATAGGAGCAGATCGTCCAGATAAAAATAAAACCCTCATTCCCGCCGTGCGCAAATGGCTGCAGAGCGGCCTCCAGACATTTGGAGAAGGTGCGCGGGGCTAGAGAGTAGCCGAAAGGGAGACGATTGAACTGGTATTGAACTCCCTTGAATGAAAAGTGCTGGAACTTCTGGTGTTTGGGAATTACTGGGATGTGGAAGTATGCGTCTTTCAGGTCTATTGACGTGAACCAGTCTCCGGAGCGCAGGTATTCTAGAACTTGCCTCATTGTTAACATGCGGAAATGCATCACTGCTATGGAACAGTTGAACAGGGAAAGGTCGAGAATTGGTCTCACGCCTCCCGACATCTTCGGTACTACGAAGTAGCAGGAGTAGAAGCCTGAGAGCTCTTGCCTGCGAGGGACTTGGGAAATGGCGTCCTTGGACAGAAGTTCCCGTAGCTCCAGCTCCAGGGCCTGAGATTGTTCCTGTGACATGAACGTCGTCTCCACGATCCCGTTGAAGGGAGGAGGTGCAGACTGAAAATGGAGTGTGTGACCGCAATGAATGGTGTCCGATATCCATTTGCTCATAAGACAAAGGTGGCGCCATTCTTGCGCGCGTTCTGACAGCGGACGCGTGTTCGAGGTCACATGAACGACGTCTGAGGACTGGGTTCGAGCCCTTCCCGCCGTCGCTCGCACCAGAGAACTTGGAGCCACCCATGGAGGGCTGCGCTCGAAAGGGCGAGTGTGAACCAGCTGGAAGAGGCTGATCCGCATTGCGGAGTGTGGAGTCCAAAGTTAAAGGACGAGTAGGAGCCGGGCCCGTGCACAGGGACGACAAAGTGCCAGCGGATGGAGCCGCACACCATGTCGCCGCGCGTGGTCACGATAGCGCCATGACATCCCGTCCCACCCAACGGTGTGGGGGGAGCGGGATGTGTTGGGCCTGGCTGGAAGCTAGGGCCGGTGCGTAAATGGAGCTCACCCGTACAGCTGGCCGTGTAATATGACTAACTGCTTGAACGTGCAGGTGTGTCGCAGTGCTTGGTGTGGGGAACGTGTGAGGATTTGGCAGAGGATTCTGCAGAGGACTGTAGGATTGTGCTCTCAATGTGACGTGTTTTGGGTTTTATTTCAAAACCAAAATCATTCACAAAGTTATTACAGTCAGAAGCACACACATTCCCCCCAACAAGTCATTTTTGTGGTTGCTTTCAGCGAGGTTCCTGCGACTGTGACTGCCAAGACGGTGTCTGTTGGCTGTTTCGAAACCGTTGGCCGCCAACTCTCTGGTCCCACTGAGGTGGAACCTTAGCGGGAGGCCAGCTCCGTGGGGCGGGCGGTGCAGCTGGGCGTCTGAAGCTTCCGCGCCGTTTGTCCCATCCTCTGGAGGAACGGCCGGAGTGCGAGGCTGACTGAGGGTGGACCAGGTCTCGCACCGTGGCTGACAGTTCAGCTGTCTTCTGAGCCCTCTCGATGACACTCCTAAGATGGGGACCAAACAGAACATGAGAGGTGATGGGACATTCCAGCATCTCTCTGTGCAGGTGTTCAGGAATGGAGGGCAGGGTCTTGAGCCACAAGGCCCGCTGGATAAGGGTCTGCCAGGCAGCAATGCGAGCAGAACCGGTGAGTACAGCAGCACACAGATTGAGAATGGCATCAGCAGTTTTAGTAATGATGGTTTTTGACTCGTCAGGAGCATCAAGCTCTTCCACCATTTTGGAAACGCCAAAGGCAAGAAGGGCGATGTTATTTCCTGCAGCGCCAGTCTTGAAGGCGCACTGGTGTGCGCGATCGGTGAGCCGCTTCAGCAGCTGGCCCTGCTTTGAAGCGGGAACTGCTTGCGGGCCAGCAAGGTGGTTCTTGGCGCCAAACAGCGAGGCCAAGTCCGGCTCCAGTGGAGGAACGGATGGGCAGCCTTGGTCGGAGAAGCCCTCGACCTTGGTAATGGGCGCATAAGTGGAAATTGGCGCCTTGAGCTTAGCAGGTTCGGGCAAGGCGGCGGACCAGCAGCTCATGGCAGCGGGGAAGCGCAGCCAGATGGGGTCTGGACAGCGCGTTTGTGTTGCCCCAAAAATTCCCGCCAAATCATCTGCCTCAGGCGGAGCCGGTTCTGGCACGGCTAGCCCCTTGCGGACCGCAGCCGCGGAGATGATGGCAGGCAGCTCCTGGAGCGGTGCTCTGACTGCTGGCAGGGAGGAGCGAGAAGTCACTGGAGCAGAAGGACCCGCTGAGGGAGGCTCGTCGACCTCCGTGTTATCCAGGAGGGAAGAAGGGCTATGGCAGCCAGCCTCGTCGTACTCCTCACTGTCGATGACATCGTCCAGTCAGTTGGAGCCAGCCGGCTCCTGGCCGACGTTGAAGAACTGTAAGGCCTTGTCCAGCGAGTACGTGTCAGCCACCAGAAATTCCTCGGCGGCGGCGGGGGTGAAGTACTTGACCCGGCGGATCTTTTCAGCCATGGGCAGAGCAGCACAAAATGGGTACGAGCCTGGGGGGTCAAGGCCAGGCCAGCGTGATGAGCCCCGAGACAAACCTCACACTTGGCGTGCAGGTCGCTGCTGGAGATGGAGCCCATCTGGCAGGCCGGGCAGGTCCTGGCATTGCTGGTCATGGCTGGTGAGTTGAATGTTGTTTTTAGATAATTTGCTCTTTAAAGAAAGCTCTTAAGCTTGGCTTGAAGAGATAACAAAGGCGAACAGTGGAGTCACTCCACTTATATACCCACAGGGGTGCCCACCATTTTTGGGCGTACATTTAAGATTTTCATGATTGGCTGATGCTGAGATCATCCTTCCAATAGCAGCTAGCTTAAGGACTAAGACTAGACGAAATAGAACTTAACCATTATAGGACTCTAGGAACCCACTGCTTGACTATCCCAAGTCACTCCAAGTCTGCACGTCATGTATATACAGGAAATACAACCATGCATACACACAAACACAAACAAACTTGTGTAACCTGAAACAGAGAACTATGGAACAGGTGACAGGAAATTCACCCCCTTTCGGTTCAATGCTAGTTGGGTCATCAGAGCCTTGGGTTGTAATATCATCCAAATCAGTGGAACCCTTGTGCGGTTCGATTTGGTTCCTGTGGACCCACTTATAGATGGGGTCTTTGTTTCCTTCGGGGATCTTGATCTGATACACGACTGGAGGGAGTTATTCAGTTGTCCGATATGGACCTGACCATTTCAGTAAAAGTTTCTTAGCCAGTTTGCCAGAGGTTGTTTTTGTGTGACTGGAATTAGGAGCAAAGATGTAGAACCAGGCCTCATCACCCACGTTGAGTTCAGAATGTGAGGCCTTCTGATCATAATGAGCCTCCCTGCCCTCAGCTGATTTCTCCGGCTTTGTCTGTGCAAAAGAAAACACTGCAGGCAGATGGTTCTTCAGGCCCTGCAAATACTGCTCATTGGTGTAAGCCGGAGCGGCACTGGGTTGAACTGACTGATACAGCAGGTGAAGCGGCAGGGTCATTTGTCTACCCATCATCATTTCAAATGGGGAGACACCTGTAGACTCATGAGGAGTAGCTCGTATGGCCATAAGGACCAACGGAAGCTTCACATCCCAGTCTCTGTGACTAGAGAACACGTATTTCTTTAAAATGCTGACCACAGTCCAGTTCATCCTTTCCACCTGGCCGGAAGACTGGGGCCAGTTACCAATATGGAAATTGGCCTTGACACCCAACGTCCGCCAAAGGTGTTCCATCACTCCAGGGGTGAAGTGAGTTCCCCTATCCGAATTAACGTGTGCAGGGAGGCCGAACCAGGAGAAGATGATTCATCAAAAGGATAGTAGTTGCCTGAGCTGTGTCGTTAGGTGCCGGCAAACATTCTACCCATTTGGTGAATGCACAGGTCACGATCAAGAAGTATTTGTTACCTCTGCTGGACTTGGTCAGGTGCCCTACACAATCAAATTGCAGGTCCGACCACGGTGTGGACGGTCCCCTGCTCTGTAGCGATGGGTACCAAATTCGGTACTTTTTAAGGTACCGACCGAATTCCACAGTACCGACTGAGCACCGATTCACGTCATTTGAAACGGTGCCTCGTTTCAGTACCCGTCCTTCATGATGAGAACTTGCCTAGACAGCTGCACATGCGCAAGAGCGTTATGTCATCGGTCGCTGTGAGCCAGTTGTAAACAGAGCAGCATGGTAGAAAGAACACAAACTAAAGCTTGGGTCCACTTCACTAAATGTGATGGGTAACTGGGTGATGATGAAATCAGCGACAACGATCTAAGTGAGACATCCTCATCTTAATCTGCTCCAGTAGGTAAATAAAATGTTTAAGATAACGTTAGCTTGATATGTTAGCTTCCGTTCCACTAATGGTACGTTTGCTTTCTCCTCGGAACTCGATTTTCCAAATAGAAGAACATGAACGCGCTCTAAAGTTTGGCTTCACTTTACTAAGTGCGACGGTTGATTGGGTTAAGATGAAACCAGCGACAACGATCTAAGTGTGAGGCATCATCGTTTTAATCTGCTCCAGCAGCTAAATAAACTCTTTAAGATAACGTTAGCTTGATAAATTAGATTCCATTGCCACCATTGTTTTCAGCTAATGGTGCGTTCGCTTTCTCCTCGGAAATTCTAACTTCCCAATAGGAAAAATCAAATGAAAAAGGACGGCAAAAGGAATGAAGATACACGGTAAATATAGTTCACAGTAAAGATGTTTGCATCAGTTTAATTATCAGCTTATAAAACTACAAGAACAATGTTAAAATGCAAACAGTTGTGTGTTATTTATCGTGATATTTATCAAATATGGTTATAAATTGAGAAAAAAATATATTTAATTATAAAAGAGAATTAAAATATTAAACACTCAAAAGTATCTAAAATTGGTACAGTTAAGTACCGGTATCGATTCCTAGGTACCGGGAATTAGTACCGAATCGATTAAAATGTCAAAGGTACCAATCCCTACCTGTAGTAGAGCTTTGTGGATGGGGTTAGAAGGCTGAAATTGACCGCAAAACAGACAGCTCTGAACGTAGTCTGAGATGTCTCGACTCATCCCCAGCCAATAAGCAACCTGGCTGAGGGCACCGAACGTGGCCTTGACACCTTTTTGTCCGGCAGAAGGAGAGTCATGGGCTTGCGTGATCATGCCCCCCACTTAAGGGTGGTGGCGCCACAAGGACAGGCGATGACGGAGGCTTGGAGACGTGCATTAGCAACCCTTCAACTATCCTCAGCGTGACACAAACCCGAAAGAGAGCACGGAGCTCAGGAACGGAGTCAAGCTCGACAGAAGACGGCGGATGAGCTGTTGGATCAGAAAGGTACAGGATCATCCTTCTGATAGCAGGGTCCTGGGACTGGAGGCTGCCGAGGTCGTTTTCAGAAAAGACAGGGTGAACCGACACAAAGCCATCAGATGGTTGAGGAGCGGACGCGTTAGCAGCCTGAGCTCGGGTCACGACACCCATGCGGGGTGGGTCTGACCGAGAAGACACATCGTCAGGGAGCCACAAGGGGTTGAAGGACCATGGGGTACCAGCAGTTGCGCCTTGTTTGGCAAGAGAGTCTGCAAGATTGTTCAGATCCTTATCAGTTCCAGGTGCACGAGAATGACCTTTGACTTTACGCTAATTGATCTGCATGTCATGTGATGTCGCTAAGGCATCACAAGTCATGAAGAGGTCGTGATGTTTAACGGGCTTCTGGTTAGAGGTTAAGAACCTGTTGCTTTTCCAAGAAGGTAGATGACAAATCAAACTGAGACACGCGCAGTCCGAGCCCGTGCAGATCACCAGCTTGTGAACACCACGGTCAGCAGCGAGTTGTAGCACTATCAAGATCCCAGCCACTTCTGCAAACTGTGAGGTCTTAGGACCCAACTGGTAACATTCAGAGTTTTTCCGGTTAGTGCGTAACCAAACAACACCCACGCTTGAACGAGGTGCAGCGCCATGTCAAAAGGAACTGTCATCAACGTACACAGTTGGCAAGTCCACACAGAGCCTGGTCGAAGTAGTGGTGGTTGGGGTTCAGCAGGGTCTGGGGAGGGTTAGCCGGTAGGACCAACGCGACAGCGTCGTCCGAGCAATGCTGGCACACAGCCAGACCCATGTCAAGAGGACTACGGCAATTCTGCGTGTAACGTACTTCAATGTCGAAGCTCTGAAGAACAAGCAGCCATGATGCAATGCATTTGTTGGTCACTACACCATCTCTGATGCATTTGTTGACTGTTAAGGAAGGTCACTGGCTGATGTTGAGTTTCAAAGATGATTTTCTGTCCACCGATATAGCTAGAAAAGTGCTTAAGTGCGTTGGACATCAGACAGACTTACGCAACCAGCCAAAGATACTTTCAGTCCTGAAAACTGAAACAAAGAATGTTTAGGGCCGTAGACTGGTGTAGGTGCAGCTTTGTGAGGGATCGGCACAGGTGAGCGCTCTGGAGGGCCCTCGGTCGACGCACAGGTGCAGTCAGAGAGATCAGGGTCAGCCAGTAGTGGTGCAGGGCACCATTCAACCCCCTCTTTGGTAGGTGGGTCACCAACCTCAGGGCTAGAGGCCACCAGCGCCAGCTCTAGTGGAGCAGCGTCAGTGATGTCATCAGCGCCCCCCCCTCGGCAGGTGGTGTCCCCACCACAGGGTACTGGGCTTCAGCCGGAGTCTTAGCGCCACCATCAACTCCCCCATTGGCAGATGGTGTTCCCACTGCAGGGTTTGGAGTCTCAGGTGGAGGTGGAGTGTCACTGCAACTGTCGACCTCATCTGGAGCAGGTGGTTTTCCCACCACAGGTTGAAGCGATCCAGCTACAGCGACGACGCAGACTCTGCGGGTGTCACTGACCTTGGAGGCTGTGGAAGGACTGGTCACTCTTAATAAATCAGAGGATGGCTCTGATGGAGGCTTTGAACTCGGCTGTGAGCATACAATTTCCCCATGCTCAGAGTTACCCACCGCAAGGCAGTGAGAGTCGAGGTCAAGAGGTCAGGAGGCAAGATGAATGGCAGGGGTTCTTCGACACCCGCCCTTTTCCAGATCGATTAAAGCTTCAAAGTGCTTTAAAAGTTCCACGCCGAGGATCAAAGACATGGCACCGTGCTCACAGATGTACACGGGGTGCATCGAGGTCAGAGGACCGATCGTGAAGTGGAGCAGAGACCTGGAAGACAAGATCATGGTAGAAGGAGAGAAAACACGGACAGTTACTGCACAAGGACTCAGTTCTGGAGGTCGTACGCCTCCACCTGCACCCAGGCAGACGCGGTTGAAGACAGACTTGCACACAAGTGTGTAGTCTGAGCCAGTATCCAGAAGAGCGTTGCAGGGGTGCACCTGCTGCAGTGTCACAGATACCATGGGCTTAACCAGCTCTCCCCTGAGGCGGGAGATGTCCCAAGAACAGTTTGTCAGGCTCGACACCCGGGGGTGCCGGATGAGTTTATCATCAGTGTGGATGGAGCAGGATCAGATATTTGGTCTGTTTCCAGTAGGTCAGAGTCAATCTGTTCATCTGGTTGCAGCTTTTCCTCCATATCTGGAGGCAGATCAGCAGAAAAAAGGGTTAAACCCTTTTTAAAACAGGAAGCATTCTCAATAGTCTGGACTCTTTCATTCAGATTTGAATGAAGCTAGGTTTTAGTTGTGCTGCTCACCTGTAGAGCTCACTGAGGAAGATTACAGAAACACTGCTGCTCTTTGAGCTAATTTTGGAGTTGCTTTATCACGTTTCTCTCACTAAAAGAACCCAAAAAACCTCAGTTAGCATGAGTTAGCCGGTAGCTAATCTCCTGCTGATCCCAGACCCAGTCCGACTAAGGCGAAGCATGACTTCACGTAAGCGGCTAGGGTGCCCGGCTCCGATCGCAGCAGTCTGGGGCTCTGCTTGTATTTTAACAGTCCACAGGCAACCAGCATGATGACAGCTGCCATGCGTAGTGTCACCCAGAGACTTAGGCCAGCTCCCATGTATTTTAGACCTGATTTTTATAGTTAAAAGCCGCCCATATTTTTTAATAACTGGGTGTTATTTAATACATTTTCAACAACATATCAATGAATATTTAAAGAGATTAACAGTAAAAACTATACATTGTCTCTTTAAATGTCGTATTTGAGGGTGAACACAAATGTGCTTCTCAACAGGAAAACCAAATGTGTTTCAACTGAAGGCCTTTTATAGGATGTTTTCAGGAGTTTCCACTTCAGAGAGGTGATTTTATTCTCTTCTGACTCCTGCTGTGATCAGACAGAAGTCACTTTACTCCATCTGTGATTAGGATGACTGTGACATCCAGACTGCAACCTTTAATTGCCTCTTCACCAACCATTTTAGGACAATCCAAACTTGTGCATCATGTTGGCATGTTTGTGTGTGTGCGTGTGTGTGTGTGTGTGTGTGTAGGAATATTTGAGAGTATGTAGGACATTTGTGGGTGATGGTGGCAGTACGGGGCGTTAAAATCTCACAGCTCTGATGAAAGTGTTTCCCTTTGGCAGAGTACTTGTTTGATGTCACCCAGGGAGAGCAAACTGACAGATCCGCATTCGTGATCATGTGCATGAGCTTCTCTGTGTGCATATTTGTGTGCTCTGCAGTCCTGCAGTTTCTGTTCAAAGGCCATGCTGGCATTTCATCGCCTCCCCAGTTCAGATGCTTCTAGCTGGCAGCACGTTGACAGTCTGACACTTAAAGGAGAAAAAGACTTTTACTTGCAGTTTTTCTTGTTTCTGGTAACATTTTAAAGGAGGTACAAAATACTGTTGGAGAAGTGATTGGATGTAATTGTAAAAAGGTCATGTGACATATAAGAACAGTGGCTCAGGTTTCATTAGAGAATCATGTGATTATTGTTTATCTTGGGTGGCAAAACATTTCTCATTTTGTGTAATTTCTGCAGTTGATGTAGATAGTTATTGAAGAAACAAACAAACTCAGATATCAACTTGAAAGAGAATGGATTCAAAAGGTTTAAGTGGGAACCTAGACCACACGAATCCAGGGCATGCTAGTTTTTGTAGAAAGAAGAAAAATACCTGGTAGTTGGAATTGGTCCAGTATTCAACAAGATCTGCCAAACTGAAAGTCAAAAATCAGATGAGATTATAAACACAACGGTCCATAAACAAACCAATGGGACAACGTTCCTCATGCTATCACAGTACCAAGTCTTTTATGTGGAAAGTTCTACCTCCTGATTCATAATTTCCCAGTTAATCAGACCTTAGGCAGGTGTGTGTGTGTATCTGTCCTCAAAACTAGGGATGTCCCGATACAACTTTTTCACTTCCGATACGATACCTATATTGCAGCCTTCAGTACTGACTGATGCCGATATCAATCCGATACGATATCAGCACATATCATACATACTTTTACCTATTTCATAGTGTGGAATCTATGAAAGTCTTGATCAAGTGATATTACTCAGTTGGAAAACAAGTGCCAATAACAGTAAGTTTGGGAAAAAAAGACAATTTTTTCTTAACTGTTGGTTGCAACAATGTGAACCTTAACGGACTGCTTATATCAGAGATTTTAAATGCCGTTCGATTACTCGAATCAAATTACTTCTGATATCGATATCAGAACGGGACATCCTTACTCAAAACCAGAGTTGCTGCAACTGTACCACCTTCTCTAAACATTATTAGCTTTATTCTACAGAAATAGGTTATTAAGTAGAATTATAGTGGAAAACAAATACAAACTAGGCCATCTGAAGGCTTGAATAAGTTCAACAGCACCTCGTGTTATTTCATTTTTCAGTGGCTTGGTGGTAGTGTCCGCCCTGAGACTGGGAGATTGGGGTTCAAATCTGGTCCGATCATACCAAAGACTAAAAAGGGGACCGAAAGCCTCCCTGCTTCACTCAGCTTTAAGGGCTTGGATTGGAGGGTTAAACCACCAAATAGTTACCAAGTGCAGCCACAGCTGCACCTGCAGCTCACCTCTCCCCATAGAGATGGGTCAAACGCACAGATGTAATTTCACCAGTGGGTGAAGATGACTAATGGGACTTTAACTTTTTCAAATGTTTCATGAAAACACATGAAAACACATGAAAATAACCTTTCAGGTATCAATTATTCTAATGGTTCTAAAAAATAATCTGACCACATAATCCTACCTTGTGTGTTGTGTTTAAAGTGCTCTGGTCCACTTGGAATGATGTCAGGACTGTGTTGATTATAAATCTGGTCTTTCAACCATGTTTGTCTTGGTCTGATTTGGTCATGCTGCCCGATAGAGATGTTAATCTTCACTTGCCTCCTGATTTCATTCTATTACGATTATTGGGTCAACAATTCAATTTGATTCGATATCCCGATACATCACGAATATTTCATATTGATTTGTTTTCATCGATAAATAGAAGATGTCAGATAATTGCTTTTAATTTTTATTTTTTATTTTTTATCCAAAACATAACTGACACAACCTGCCATCCCTCAAAAGCTCTCAATTCACAACAGGTTAGGACAAAACAGTTTAAATATTTAAGAAGATTTAACAAAGTAAAACAATCTGTTTCCTCGTTCAACACCACGCCTCAGGCTGAGAAAAACACGCTTTGCAAAAACTCACAAAATCTAAAAAAGTACTGAAAACCTACAGGACACATAATGTAATAATAAAATACATAACATGTTCATATATGAGTGTTTAACATCTGTGAGCAGCTTTAGAGTTAGATGTTTATGCCACAGTTCAAGTCTGTCAGAAATGACACTAAATGAAATGTTTGACTTAATTTGTTATTTTATTTGAACCCAGTGGTTCATTTCTGAAATGTTGGAGAATGAATCAAGTTCTGTTTAATGCAGAAAATAATAAAACATAAAACAAATTCTACGCTTCCAATAATATTTAAGATGTGTGTTTTATTCTTTCTGATAATAACACCAGCAGAAGGCTGTGGGCTGGATTAGGATTAAATTACCCAGCTGATGGATCTCCTTCACTAACCAGCTAACTACAAACCTTTCCACTAACCTGTCCTGTGGGACCCTCACCATGTGACCCTCATGTCCATGCTGTCTCTGGAGGAGCAGATAGGAAACAAGACCTCCTGTAACTTAAAATGAACCAAAGCTTCCTCCCAGCTTCTCTTTAAGCTGAATTTAACATCAGTTTATCATCATGAAACAAAAGAATAAAATGGAACAAGAACTTCTATCTTCTATTTCTCTCTCTCTCCTTTTAACTTCTCCGTGTCCCTAAATAAAAGAGACAGATGTTCTATTTCGTCTAGTCTTAGCCCTTAAGCGAGCTGCTATTGGAAGGGTGATCTCAGCATCAGCCAATCATGAAGAGCTTAAATGTACGCCCACCAC
>SSNQ01034581.1:689568-701905 GCA_006942095.1 Nothobranchius kuhntae | reverse complement strand
TGTGCACCCCTTGTGGGTTATATAAGTGGAACGACCCCACTGTTCGCCTCCGTTTTCTCTTCACGCCAAGCTTAAGAGCTTCCTTTAAGAGCAATTATACAAGAAAAATCTACTCACCGACCATGTCCAGCGATGCCAGGACCTGCCCGGCCTGCCACACGGGCTCCATCTCCAGCGGCAACCTGCACGCCAAGTGTAAGGTCTGTCTCGGGGCTCACCACGCTGGCCTGGCCTTGACCCCCAGGCCTCGTGCCCGTTTCGTACCGCTCTGCCCGTGGCTGAAAAGGTCCGCCGGGTCGAGTACTTCACCCCCACCACCGACGAGGAAATTCCGGTGGCTGGCACGTACTCGCTGGACAAGGCGTTACAGTCTTCAACGTCGGCCAGGAGCCGGCTGGCTCCTAACGACTGGACGATGTCATCGACAGCGAGGAGTACGACGAAGCTGGCTGCCATAGTCCTTCTTCCCTCCTGTACAACACGGGGGTCGACCACGAGGCTGGCTGCCATAGCCCTTCTTCCCTCCTGTACAACACGGGGGTCGACCACGAGGCTGGCTGCCATAGCCCTTCTTCCCTCCTGTACAACACGGAGGTCGACCACGAGGCTGGCTGCCATAGCCCTTCTTCCCTCCTGTGCAACACGGAGGTCGACCACGAGGCCGGCTGCCATGGTCCTTTTCCCTCCTGTACAACATGGAGGTCGACGAGCCTCGCGAGGAGCATGACGAGGCTGGCTGCCGCAGCCATTATTCCCTCCTGTACAACATGGAGGTCGACGAGCCTCGCGAGGAGCACGACGAGGCTGGCTGCCATAGCCCTCTTTCCCTTCTGTACAACACGGAGGTCGACGAGCCTCGTGAGGAGTTCGACGAGGCTGGCTGCCGCAGCCATTATTCCCTCCTGTACAAAACGGAGTTCGACGAGCCTCGCGAGGAGCACGACGAGGCTGGCTGCCATAACCCTCTTTCCCTCCTGTACAACACGGAGGTCGACGAGCCTCGCTCAGCGGGCCCTTCTGCCCCAGTGGCTTCTCGCTCCTCCCTGCCAGCAGTTAGAGCACTGCTCCAGGAGCTGCCCGCCATCATCTCCGTGGCTGCGGCCCGCAAGGGGCTAGCCGTTCCAGAACCGGCTCCGCCTGAGGCAGATGAATTGGCGGGAATTTTCGGGGCAACACAGACGTGCTGTCCAGACCCTGTCTGGCCGCGCTTCCCCACTGCCATGAGCTGCTGGTCTGCCGCCTTCTCCGAGCCTGCCAGGCTCAAGGCGCCAATCTCCACATATGTGCCCATTACCAAGGTCGAGGGCTTCTCCGACCTGGGCTGGCCATCCGTTCCCTCACTGGAGCCGGACTTGGCCTCGCTGTGTGGCGTCAAGAACCACCTCGCTGGACCGCGAGCAGCTCTCGCTTCTAAGCATGACCAGCTGCTGAGGCGGCTCGCCGATCGCGCACACCAGTGCGCCTTCCAGACCAGCGCTGCAGGAAATAACATCCCCTTCTCGCCTTTGGCGTTTCCAAAATGGTGTAGGAGCTTGACGCTTCCTGTCGAGTCAAAAACCATCATTACTAAAACTGCTGATGCCATCCTCAATCTGTGCGTTGCTGTACTCACCGGTTCTGCTTGCATTGCTGCCTGGCAGACCCTTATCCAGCGGGCCTTGTGGCTCAAGGCCCTGCCGTCCTTTTCTGAATGCCTGCACAGAGAGATGCTGGAAGGCCCCATCACCTCTGACGTTCGGTTTGGTCCCCATCTTACGAGCGTCATCGAGAGGGCTCAGACAGCGGCTGAACTTTCAGCCACGGTGCGAGACCTAATCCACTCTCGGTCAGCCTCGCACTCCGGCCGTTCCCCCAGAGGATGGGACGAATGGCGAGGAAACTCCAGGCACCCAGCTGCACGGCCCACCCCGCGGAGCCGGCCTCCCGCTGAGGCGGGACCAGGGAGTTGGCGGCCAACGGTTCCGAATGAGCCAGCAGACACAGCCTGGGCAGTCTCAGTCACAGGAACCTCGCCGAAAACAACCACGAAAACGACTCGTTGGGGGGGATTGTGTGTGTTTATGGCTGTAATGTTAACTATGAATAACATTGGTTTTGAAGTAAAACCCAAAAAACGTCACATAGAGAGCACAATCCTACAGTCCTCTGCAGAACCTTCTGCCGAATCCTCACTCATGATGTTCCCCGCACCAAGCACTGCAGCACATCTGCATGTTCACAGAGTCGGACTCGGTCATGTTACACGGCTAGCTGTAAGGGTGCGCTCCATTTGCGCCCCCAGCCTACGGCCAGGCCCGACTCATCCCGCTCCCCCCACAGTGTTGGGTGGGACGGGATGTCATGGCGCTGTCGAGACCACGCGCCAAGCGCGCACATTGCGCGGCTCCATCCGCTGGCACTTTGTCATTCCTGTGCACGGGCCCGGCTCCCACTCGTCCTTCATCCTTGGACTCCACGCTCTGCGGTGCGGATCAGCCTCTTCCGGCTGTTTCACACTCGCCCTTTTGAGCACAGCCCTCCAAGGGTCGCTCCCAGTTCTCTGGTACGAGCGACGGCGGTGAGGGCGCAAACCCAATCCTCAGACGTTGCTCACGTGACCTCGGGCACACGTCAGCTGTCGGAACGCGCTCACGAATGCCTCCCTTTCGGCTACTCGCGAGCCCAGCGCACTTTCTCCAAATGTCTGGAGACCGCGCTGCAGCCACTGCGCACGGCGGGAATGAGGGTTTTATTTTACCTGGACGATCTGCTCCGATGCGCCCAGTCCGAGGACGGGGCGTCAGAGCAAACCAGGAGGTTAACAGAGCATCTGTCAACCCTGGGGTTTTCTATAAACTGGGGGAAGAACTCCATCCTTCCATCCCAGTCGATTGTGTTTCTCGGGGTGGAGCTGAACGCCTCCCTAATGAGAGCATGTTCGTCGCCGGTGAGAGCGGCAGATCTCACCACGGTGATCTCCCGCGTGCAACCCCGCAAGATCGTGAGAGCCCTGTTAGTCATGAGACTTCTGGGCATGATGGCTGCAGCCCACGCTGTGGTGCTGCTAGGGTTGTTGCACTCCAGGCACCTGCAACTTTGATTCATCCGCCTCCGGGTACACCCGGTACATCAGAAGAGACGTATGTTGAGGGTTCCCCCCTCAGTGGGCGGGGACCTCGCTCACTGGGGGAATCCCTGCATCCTCTCACACGGGATTCCCATCGGACGTCCTGCGTCACACGTATCTGTGTTTGCGTCACTGTCTGCGGTGGAGGGCACGTGCTTGGCCCATACGGCGGCAGATCACTGGCCCTCCCACACGCACGAGCACATAAATGTGTTGGAGCTTATGACAGTGAGGAATGTGTTCAGATATTTCGCTGCCCTTCTTGAGGGCCGTCATGTCGAAGTTCACACAGACAGCCGGGTGGCGGCAGCCTACATAAATCGCCAAGTGGGAGTTCGATCCCTCCCACTATTGCGCGTAGCCACAGATTTACTGTGTTGGGCACATGTCCACCTGCTGTGCCACCTACATTCCGGGAATCCTGAATGTAGCGGCAGACATCCTGTCGAGAGGGGGTCCCCGCGACTCCGACTGGCGTCTGCATCCCGCACTGATCTCACAGATCTGGATAAGGTTCGGGGAACCGTCTGTGGATCTGTTCACGGCTTGCGAAAACGCTCAGTGTCGCCTGTGGTTTTCCCTGAGTCTCTGGGACCAACTCCCGCTCGGGGCGGACGCCTTCTCACACCAGCCCGGGCCTCGAATGCTCCTTTATGCGTTTCCACCAGTCCTTCTGATTCCCCGTCTCCTGGACCGAGTTCGGTCAGAACAGCTCTCGGTAATTCTGGTGGCTCCCAGACGCCTGTCCGCGTCATGGTTTCCGGACCTGCAAGCGCTAGTGTCCGGCTCCCTGTGGAGACTCCCGCGAAGGGAGGACGCCCCTCCCCAGGCGGATGGGATAATCAAACATCCTCCAGAAATAGGCCATCGGCTGTGGGTCTGGCCTCTGAGCGGTCACGCTTAGGGGTTTCTGGGCTGCCGCATGATGTGGTCACCACGATTCAGAGTGCGCGGGCGCCCTCTACCGTTGCATCTTACGCTGCTAAATGGGCAGCTTTCCAGAACTGGTGCACGGAGCGGAATGTTCAAGCGCTTTCCTGCCAGCTGGCGGATGTCCTATCGTTTCTGCGGATACGGACGGACAGGGGCCTCGCAATCAGCACTATTAAAACATATGCTGCAGTTATCTCATCCTGTCACCAGGATTTTGGTGATAGGTCTGTTTTCAATCATCCCCTCACAAAACATTTTGTAAAAGGTGTCAGAAGGAACGGACCTGTGTCCCGCCCGCTAATTCCCCAGTGGGACCTAACGGTGGTTCTGCGTAGCTTATCTGAAGCCCCATTTGAACCCTTGGACCAGGTCTCACTCAAGTTCCTGTCACTTACAACTGCCTTGCTGCTGGCACTGGCATCAGTCAAGAGAGTGAGCGACCTAACTAACCGCCCTCTCAGTGGCTCCCGCATAACTCAGGATCCGGGAAGATGGCGGGGCTGCTGTTTTATGCCCCAACCCAGCCTTTGTGCCCAAAAACATTAATGCTTCCTTCAAATCCACGTCAATTTCATTGGCTGGACTTTTTCCTCCTCCCATAATTCTGAGGAGGAGGTGGCTTCCCATCTTCTCTGCCCGGCGCGCGCGCTCGCACGATATGTGTCACGCACTTCAGGGATTCGCCGCTCACAAAACATGTTTGTGCACTACAGGGAGTCTTCCCTTGGGCAAGCGCTGTTGGCCCAGCGCCTTTGACTCTGGCTATGTGACGCCATTTCACTCGCTTACACATCATTAGGGCGGGACCCCCCTGAGATACTCAGGGCTCACTCAGCCAGAGGGATTTCCTCTTCTGTGGCGCTCCACAGTGGTGTGTCAATGGAAGTCATTTGTCAGGCTGCTTCATGGGCTTCACCCTGTTCCTTTACTCGTTATTATTTACGAGATGTGTCTTCAGGATCCATCACTCGTTCAGTGCTTGGACCTCAGCAGGTTGAGTGAACGCATTATGGCACCTCATCAGCCCTGCTTGAATGAATTTCATCCTCTTGTGGATGATATTTTTGGTGGGGGCCTCACTCTTATCTCTGGCTGCCTCAGCCTTTTAAGCCCTGGGCTGAGGCTGAGCGACCCTCACTAAAAAGGGGACTTGTTGGGTGTGTCCGTTGGTTGAGCTAACCAGTGTGGGGTAAACCCATCCAGCTGCGCATTATTCCAATAGCAGCTCGCTTAAGGGCTAAGACTAGACGAAATAGAACGTTGGTTACGTATTGTAACCTCAGATTCTATGAGTTTAGTCACAGCCCTTAAGCCACTGGCCCCACTGGTTCTGTTAGGACTAAGAGCCATTGGAGGCAAACAGTGGGGTCGTTCCACTTATATAACCCACAAGGGGTGCCCACGTGGTGGGAGTACATTTAAGCTCTTCATGATTGGCTGATGCTGAGATCACCCTTCCAACAGCAGCTCGCTTAAGGGCTGCGACTAGACTCATAGAATCTGGGGTTACAATACGTAACCCACGATCACGCTGCAGCCGCCGTCATTGAACCCGCCCCCTGCCCAAGACCGGATCTCCCGTCATCACAACACTCGGTCTGCCTGAGCGCTTCGAGGAGGAATAATAATTCAATTATGAAAATAACGCGTGTTGGAGGAGCGTCCTCTGATCCTCTCTTGTGTGAGCAGACAATCTCTCTCTCTCTCTCTTTCTCAGCTGTGCGAGCGAGCGGAGTGCACCGCGGGACAACCCACTCAATTAACATCATTCACAGCCCAAATCCAACAGAACCGGTCGGGCTGATTCGGTTCCGGTTCGGTCTCAGGTTTTAACTCTAGCGAGTAACTTCACACTGTGCAACATTAATTGATAATATACTAACAAATAACATAGAGAATAATATAAGTGGTCTCTTAGTTAATGATATTACTGACCACTTACCAATTTTTATAATTTTTGATGATAATATAGGAATAATAATCCAGATAATAGTATAAGGTACAGACGTATACGAACAGTTAATAAAACCAATGCCTTGAAGAACGAATTGATAAGACAGACATGGGAGGAAGTGTACCAGCAAACTGATGTTGACAAGGCTTATGAGATCTTTGTAAGAATATTTATTTCATTGTATAAGAATTGTCCCTTAACAAAATTTAGTAGCTCAAAAAAAAAAGGGATTATCAACCATGGATGACAAAGGGGATAAAGTGTGCCTGCAAAAAGAAAAACAATTTGTACAGGTAGTTTATAAATAAAAAAAACTCCAGAAGCTGAACATAAATATAAAATATATAAGAATAAGCTTACCAATATATTAAGAATATGTAAAAGAGTATTATTATAAAAGTTTGAATAATGCTAAACATGACATTAGAAAAGTGTGGAAAATATTAAATAATGTAGTTCGACCAAATTTAGGTAATGATACATTTCTGAAACATTTTGTTGAAAACAGTATTGTAAAGCATGATTAAGGTGATGTGGCTGATAGCTTTAATAAATTCTTTGTAAATAAAGGGCCGGCATTGGCCGAAAACATATCTAGCTCTTCAACATCACATACACCATTCTTAAAAAAAAAATCAAGCCTAATCCTCATTCCATGTTTCTTTCAGCTGTAGAGGAACAAGAAATAATACAAATTGTAAAAACATGTAAAGGTAAAACATCAACTGACAGTCATGGCATTGATATGATGACAGTAAAAAAGGTGATAGAAGGAATTTCAAAACCACTTGCATATATTTTTAATTTGTCTTTTCAATCAGGTGTACTCCCAAAATTAATGAAAGTTGCAAAAGTTATACCAATATATAAAACTGGGGATAAGCATCAATTTACGAACTATAGGCCAATTTCATTGCTTCCACAATTTTCCAAGATTTTTGAAAAAGTGTTTAATAACCGACTCGAAATACTTTTGAATAAATACAAGATAATATCAGACTGTCATTATGGATTTAGATCGAATAGTTCAACATCACTAGCTCTGGTGCATTCTGTGGAAGAAATTACAACGTCAATTGATCAGAAGAAACATGTTCTAGGGATATTTATTGAATTAAAAAAGGCTTTTGATACTGTTAATTATAAAATATTACTTGGAAAGGTAGAGAGGTATGGGATTAGGGGTGTAGTGTTGAGCTGGTTGACAAGCTATCTACAACAGAGGAGACAGTTTGTGAAGTTTGGAGAATGTTCATCTTCATGGTTGGACATTGTTTGTGGAGTACCACACGGGTCTGTGTTAGGTCCAAAATTATTTTTATTATATATTAATGATTTGAGTAATGCAACAAATACACTGAAATTTGTTTTGTTTGCTGATGATACCACTATTTTCTGTGCAGGAGATAATATTAGCGACCTAGAAAGGATGGTCCAAATTGAAATGTGCGTCATTAAAGAGTGGTTTATTGAAAAGAAGCTTACATTAAATATAGCAAAAACAAAATGTATGCTGTTTGGTATGGCTAATAAAACTGAGGTTAAGCTGCAAATATGGATGTGAAATTGAGCAAGTAACAGAACATAAGTTCCTTGAAATAGTAATTGATAATAAATTAAGTTGGAAACCACAAATTAAACATGTATATAATAAGGTTGCGAGAAGCATCTACATTATGAGTAAAGCTAGACAGTACATGGATTATAAATCACTCCATGTCCTTTATTATTCATTGATTTATCCCTATCTTATTTACTGTGTAGAGGTATGGGGTAACACTTATAAAACATCTATTGTACCCTTGTCTATCATACAGAAAAGAGCCCCGAGAGTCGTTCACAATGTTAGATTTACAGAACATACTAATCCGTTATTTATATATTCAAAAATACTAAAATTTAAAGATTTACTTCAACTATATACAGCAACGTGCATGTATAAAGTGCATAGGAAATTAGTACCAAACAAATTATTAATGCTATTTATAAAACCAGATAACGTATATGATTTCAGATACAAACTTAACTTTAGGCATGCATGCTTTAGAACAACATTAAAGTCATTTTGTATTTCTGTTACGGGTGTAAGAGTTTGGAATAAGCTAAGTGAGGATCTAAAGCAAAGTCCCTCATTGCATAAGTTTAAAGATAAGTATAAAAAAATTATACAAATTAATTACATGGAGGAGGAGGAAAAGTTGTAAGGGTGTTGCATTTGATTGTAATTGTCTATTGTTGGTGAACTGGGAGCTGTGAATATGGGGGGGGGGGGCATAAAAAGAAAGAAAAGGCACAGAAAATGGCTATGACACCCAGTGTAGGGAAAATCTTTTTTTTTTTCATCTTCCTTGAAATTTGATTTGGGGGGGATTATATAAGCTGCCAGAGCTTCGTTGCCTTCCTATTGAACATGTTCTACATATATATATGCATATACATATGTATGGGATTCTTTTTGAATACTTTGTGAATACTTTAATTTGTCTTTTGATTTACATGTTCAATAAAGAAATAAATGAGAAAAAGTGCTCAGCCCTGCAGTACCACATTAAGGCGGAACCACCTAGTAAATGTGGAGGACACTCACTCGGACAGAAAACTACATTCCACTATAATCGATTATGGCGTACTCTTCTACGATGCAGAACAATTTATGTCCGCATCCCGATGCATCGATTATTTGATTATTTTCCTCAGCTTTACTGCCCAATGGTGCCTAGCCATTTAGAAAACAACGTGAAGGAAGTGCTCTGCACATTCTTCCTCTGCAGTGTTTGTTTCCTCCACAGTAATATTTAATCTCTTGGAATTTCCGTATCTGACTGTCATGGAATATCTGTTTGAAAATCATGTACGTCACTGTTTTCATTTATTTAGATTAGCTGAACCTTGTAGGGCTACTCTTCCTGGAGTCAATATGTTGTCAGTGTGGAATAAGTCAAAATCATTTCAAGTTTTTAGAACAGTTAATTTTAGGAAAAATGTGAGTCAGTTTTAAAAGGAAAAAGAGAGTGATCCTTCAAATCATTGTCAGTGTTTTTGATGTGTGCCCTTTTTCAGGACATGATGGTTAACAAATTGCACATTATCAGTATTTTTTATATATCTGTTGTTTTGTAATTGCTGTATTCTACCACCTATTTTGACAGAAATGTATTGAAAGACGTCTGCATGATTAAATAATTAATTGGATTTAAAAGTGAAACCCAACTTGACTAGCAGTGTTAGCGTTGTTAAATTTAAGAAATCCCATCTTTGTTGAGAGTAAAACGCTTTTGTCTGATCTGTTTAATTAGTGTGTCATCACAAAGTGTACAACAAAACAACAAACTGTCCAACAATGGAATGGGAGTACAGCAGATTAAATGTTTTTGATGGGTTTTCATCACACTGTGATCCACAGTTGAGGCCATTTCACTGCAGTTCATGATGTTTCCTCTGATCATGATGTGTTTCTGAAACAAACATTTCTAGGCATTTTCTGCAGGTATTAGAGGACTGGGTTTTTCCTCAAACCACTGGTTTTCTAGTTTTACAGCATTTACTGCTAGCCATGGGAGGTAAATTAGTCTAAATTAGGGCTGCACGATATTAGGAAAACCTATTCGATAAGAGTGATTAATATTGCGATGACGATATTACTTGCGATAAATAAAAACTTAACTCAGGAAAAAAAATAATCAAAAACACAATTAAAAAATATCATCAAAATGAGAAAAGCAAAAGAAGTGAGGAAAGGGAAAAGAAACTGAACAAGAAAAGGCAATCAGTGGATCCCGGGAAAAGAAGAATCAGCAAAAAGAGCAGAACAAAGCTAACTCAGGTGTTTGCTAACCATCTTATGGGCCATTCCCATCTGTACCGGGTCAGCCCGGGCCTGGTAGCCCCAGTCGGCCCCAGCCTGGCCCGGTTGATTCCACACATCCTTGCCTTAAGCCCATGTGGGCTGATTCTATCCACCAATCAGAGGCTTGCTCTAATGGAAGGTGTGAATTTGGTGTCAGCAGTGGGTGTGTTGGCCCTGGTCGGCCTGAAGCAGACCCCTTCCAGAAGAGGGCTGAGAATGAGCCTTGGTTGGCCCGGAAAAATACCAGGCCACCCAGATATGTAAACAACCCACGCTACCCGGCCCGGGCCGACCCGGTACAGATGGGAATGGCCCATAAATGAAGTGCCGTCCACCTCAGGGGCGGGAATCTAACCTATGAGAACCCACCCATTTGAGAGCTCTATTTTATTTGTAAAAAAATCATCATGCTTCCGTTTGATTGACAGAATGCATTATGTGTAGCAAACATTTGAGCTGACCATTGCGATATTTTTCTGTTCTTTGCGATGTGCATTTGTGCATGCTGATATCGCGATGACGATATATTTACAATATATTACGCAGCCCTAGTCTAAATCAAATAGTGAAAATATATTTACCACAAAACAGTGGTCTATTTATCACAGAGGGAAAGGTCTCTCGTGGGAAATCTAAAATAGGAAGTCAACTTTACTGATCGTATTTACTTAAAAATTTTGAAACCTTTTACCCTAATTTAATATAATTTTACTTTATAATATTCATTACATCTGGGTTGTAAGTTTTTGAAATTTTGTTTCCTGACATAAAAAGCTTTTTAAAGCAGTAAATCTGAAGTACTTTATTTTAGTGTATTTAAGTGTTTAAAAAAATTATTTCATGGACAAAGGAGGTGAAATTTAGACAAATTTGAACATTTGTAAAATAAAGATTTATTAGATATTTTTTTCGCAGACATTGTCGCCTATGTAAGCTTAATGTGAGAGTGGGGGGTGTTAAATCTTCAGCGTGAGAAATTGGAGGTGTGGCATGAGAGCGTGTGAAAAGGGTCAGCTATGTGTGTTGCACGCTTAAAGGCACAGTCTGCAACATTTAAATATAGAATAACTTTAAAAATGTTTGATTTTGACCATCTGACCCAATTTTATTTAAAAAAGTAAATAATCTTTAATATTTCAATTTTCTCCTAAGTCCCTCCCCTGCCCTGTAGAGCTCAGCCAATATTTCTGCAAGCCTAACGCGTTGACCAATAGCGCTGCGTTACCACCAGGGGGCAGCTGTCAATCATCGAGCACGAGCAGGTCTCAGCGTGCACAACAGTGTCACGCGCCTCACTCGGCTTACTGCAGAAACATGGAGCAACAAAACCCCAAATTTCCGATTCCTCGACTGCCTTCCACATCTCAAAAACATTTAAAAAGTTTGAAGCCCTTCTTCAAAGGTGGCTGTAAGACGTTTGAGAAAGTCAAGTAGAATTTACATTGGAGATTGTTTTAAATGATGGAGTGATTTTCGTGATCTACACGGCCTGAAAACGGATGAAGAGTTGGCAAAGTATCTTTTGGACAGGTAAGTTATTTATTGTTTTTCGGATACATTTACTTCAAATCTTTCTTTCACTGAAAGAAGTAATAGAGCAAACAAGCTTTGTATGCTTGGTGTCCTATTGGCTATTGTAGCATTAGCTTGAATGCTAAGTCGACATGAATCGATGCTAGTCGAACTATTTATGCTATATTTGGAAGAAGTTTGAGTAACGAAAAGGGATTTTATTTTTTTTTTATATGGGAGCTAATGATTAGTGTGGCGTTTAACTATAGGCCATATCAGTGTATTGTTTTAAGCTCTTGTTTATAACTTCCCCGTTAGCGGGGTTCAGTTAGCATCTTGAAAGCTGAATTAGGTGTTTACACTTTCCTGAGCTGCGTGTTTGATTAAAATGAGTGATCAGCAGCTCATGTAGTACTTGTAGAAGTCTGAGGAGATGATTCAGCAGTTAGAATTAGGTGTGATTGATCAGGAACGTATCCGAAACCTTACGTTTCCATTAGCACTGAAAGACATATTGTGCTAACCTGGGTGGGCCACGTGTACAGATTACTGTCTGAGTTTGTGGTCTTACCTACGTGAAAACTCCATATTAAATTAAAGGAATGATAATCAGCTCGTGCAAAAATCTGTGAAGGCTGGGGAGACATGTTTAGCTTGTGATCACTAATTTTTGGGCTTTGTTTTTTACAGTCATTAGTCCAAATATGAAGCATCAACATCTACACTGTAATGTTACTGGAAGTATGCACCAAGTTTCAGGTTCTTCACAAAAGATGTTTATTGTGTTCCTTCTCCAGCTGTACATCATCCTCTCATCAGTGCTCACCTCTACCCTTAAATAGATCATCTAATACTGCCCCCTTGTGGGCAGAGCCACCATAGGTATCACTACATACACCATTGAAACGCCAACAGTTCATTTCTCCAACACCAATGTCTAGCATTCATGGAGAGTCATCTGAAAGGTAAATAGCTGCGTAAAAAC
>SSNQ01034581.1:666177-689439 GCA_006942095.1 Nothobranchius kuhntae | reverse complement strand
AACACCTACGGACTCGTGGTGATGGTAAAATAAAACATTATCTGCCTTGCATCTTCCACACAATAGTCCATTGCTAATTGAGTTTATTTTTTATTTACAGGTAAAACTTTGCCACAGACATAGGTGTTGGGGGAGGCAAGAGAAAACCCAAAACCTTCTTTATTTTTGTTTCCTGTGTTTTTTTTTTTAAATAAAGATATTTTGGGGAAATAAGGACTAATAATTTAAAAATGTATGTAAAATGCTGGAGGTAGACATAAGTTTTTGTTGTTGTGCAGAAGTTTTAAAATTTATGGTATTTTTACAAATGCAACAGAGAGTTATGCTTTAGAACACTTTATTAGAGCATCAAACAAAAATATATAAAAAACAAACTTATGTAAAATATCAAATATATACATTTATTTACAATCGTCTTGGAATAAAACCAGTGTAGTTACTATTGGGGTCAGGGAATTTTTCCCTTATCCTCCAGACAACGCAGCTTGGGATTACTACTCTGCATCCTCCACCAAGTTTTCCATGCTGCCATGCTACAAATTGTTTGTAAGCTGCATGGCGGAACTGTCTGTTGTCCTCACCAGGGTCCGGGTCATCATAAACTGCTCGAAACTCATTCCACAATGTTCTGGCCAGGCGAAGAACACCATTTTGCAGAATAAACTCCTCCATGTGTGGTACAGTTGAAATACATGTCTGGGGAGGCTGTTGGCAGCATTTCTTTTCCAAATCAGTTGACATATCTCTGCAGTGGGAGCATACACACCATGAAGGTTGATTGGATGTTGGAGGTGTTGTGGCATTTGGACCAGAGAGGGCAAGTACATCAAAGAGAACACCAGGGTCTCTGTCCAGCACCATGGTAAGGACGTCAATAGCCTGCTGAGGGTTCAGGTTCTGTATGTGTTGCTACAAAAGTGGAAAGAGATGCTACAGCAACAGTTTTTAGGATAATTTAGTGTAATTTTGTTATGCTTACACGTTCAAAGTCTATTCGCTCGGAACGAAGATTCCGAACTCGAGAGAGATCTTCATCTCCAAGGTCCACAGCTGAGTGTCTCGCACTTCTTCGGCCTCTGGATGCACCGCGGCCTTTAGATGCATCACGGCTTTGAGATGATGGTGGGCATCTCCTTTTTGCACCACGTCTTGAGGATGCAATGGGAGGTTCAAACTCTTCCTCAGAGGATTCCTCAATCACTGAACTCTAAATTGTATTAGAATAAAAAAATTATACTATTATAAAAAGTACTCTTGCATATTAATCAATTTTGACACAGATCAGGTTTACATCTAGTCAAAATTTGGGCTAAACCAACAATAAACAGAAACCCTATGAAAACAACCATGATTATAGGAGGACTACACAGAGTGCAGTGTTTATTCATGATTTCTACATAAATTATATGCTTTGATATATTCATCCCATCTTGAATGGCAAAGCAATTAAAAATAAGCTCGTAATAAATGCTAACAATTTGATAGGATTAATTTTATTTACAATATAGATTGTCAACTGTTACTGGTATTTTAAAATATATTTATAGATATTCTTTATAAAATGCCTTTTGTAAACAGTGTGTTTAACTTGCTGATTAAATACAACTTTCTTACCTCAGATAACTCCATTGCTAACACTAGCTCAGCTCTATTATGAAGAAGCAATGCTGCTCTGGTGTTGACTCGGCTTTTCCTGCGCGTGCACATTAGGAGGTGTGGCTTTCGTATCGCGTCAGACCCGTGCCACAACCCGTGCACGCGCATTGGGTCCACAGCGCGCGTGTGAACGGGACTCGCGAGCGAAAATATACATGGCAGCGCGCGCGTGAACGGGACTCGCGAGCGAAAATATACATGGCGAGAGGTCATTTGTGCACTGAGAGGGAGCAAACTGTGTCTGTGAGCGCACAAGGATGTGCACAAGTGACAAACCTGCGTGCGCGCGTTGCCAACGAGCACACGGCAGAGGAAAACGTGCGCGCGCGGCAACCTCTCTGCGCGCTCGGCAGCCTCTGCGCGCTCGGTTTCTAATTCCGCTCGCTCGGCTGTGAGGGCTTTTGGCACTCTGGAGGCGTGTACTGTGGCAGATCTTCCCTGTCCTCTGATTGGTTAGTTTACCCCGCACTTTACTCTCTACCTATCTATATAAAAAAATCTGAGTTTCAGCAGTTGCTGTCATAGCTTAGCTGGGAGAGCGGGTGACTCTCACTCTGGAGGATCCAGGTTCGAGTCCGGCCAAAGAACATAGAGTTGATGTCATATTATTCTTTCCTAATTCCTGTGATATTATTTTACAGTTGTGACTGTTCAACTGTCATTAAACGTCCGAATGTTTGCTGGGCAGTGTTTTAAAAAGTGCACATAAGCTAGATGGTTTTAACCAGGTAAAAACAGACTTGTGGGTGTAGGTTTGTTCAAGTTTAAAAAGTTCTTGCCTCATTAATGTATTGTTTATTTTTTTCAGCATTTAATTGACAAATTATCCTTTCAAATAATTAATTGATGAGTTACATAATTGTCCATTTAGAACTGTTGAATGGACTGAGTCCAGTTTGGTGCCCTTTATATATTTCAAAACATGTTTTTTTTATTTTAATTATGCATATAAATAATTTTAATGTTAATTTATTGAAATATTTCTATTTTTTCATTACCTCACCCTTGTTTTGACAAAAACAAGACCTTGCTGGATAATATCACGGAGAAACTATTTGTTCACAGTACTTGGCTCAGTGAGGATCTGTGTACCAAAGGAGGAGATACTCAGAAATCTGTCTGCAGATTGTTACAACCCAGACTGGAAGTGGTGGGCTGTAGTGGGGGCATCACAACACGTTCAGGACTACCCAAACACCAGTAATTCTTGACTGCACTGATCTGAGGTGTCAATGGCCATATTCCCCTCTCTTCCAGAGTCATATATTTTCCTCAAGTTCAACTGCACTCTGAAGAGGCTCATTTGGATTGTGCCACATAGGCCAGTGACCTTTGTCTCAGCACTGTATGCTGGAACTATCAGCGACCAACCTGGGAATCTGGTGTGTTGAAAATGCTACAACTAGAGATGGTCATCATGGTAGACAGGGGTTTCTGCATTGGTGACATTGTGCCCTGCAAAGTGTACAGGCCATCTTTTCTTTCTGGCAAACCTCAAATGTCTGCATGTGAAGTTATAGAAACAGAAGCCATAACATCTCTGAGTGCATGTGGAGCGCTCCATTCATCTGGTCCAAGAACACAAGCATTTTGATTGTTATTCCCCTCCTTGCATTTGTAAACAATCAGCTATATGCTGTGGTTTTTCTCCTTACCAACTTTTAAAATAGCCCACTAGTGAAGGCCTGGGCAAAGAAGCCTGATGTATGAGAACCTCAACATATGTACGGCAACCACACTGTATATTTACACACTTTCATAAAGAAGCTGCATATCAAGCTTTCATTCAGATGACCTTCAACAGTGCTGCACCCTGCTGAGGGACATCCGAGTACCTTGAGATGGCCATTTTCTGTTCACTAACTTGCTTTAGTAAACCCTTACTTTTGTTAAATAAATCAGTTGTTGAACCCCCACTCCTCTGTTTGGTCTCCTTTCTTATTACAGCCACAGGCCACGCGTCCAGAGTGCCAAAAGCCCTCACAGCCGAGCGAGAGGAATTAGAAACCGAGCGCGCAGAAGCTGCCGAGCACGCACGTTTTCCTCTGCCGTGTGCTCGTTGGCAACGCGCGCACGCAGGTTTGTCACTTGTGCACATCCTTATGCGCTCACAGACACAGTTTGCTCCCTCTCAGTGCACAAATGACCTCTCGCCATGTATATTTTCGCTCGCGAGTCCCGTTCACGCGCGCGCTGCCATGTATATTTTCGCTCGCGAGTCCCGTTCACACACGCGCTGTGGACCCAATGCGCGTGCACGGGTTGTGGCACGGGTCTGACGCGATACTTTCGGCTCTTTCAGGAAGGGCGGGGGAGTGAGCAACAGCCGTTCGAATTTAAAAATCTCCTCCTCCTCACCCTGACGGCGTCATTTTACGGATCATGCCTTTAATGCATGAGAGTTAGCATCTATTCATCCTAGCACCCACAGAGCACCATACATGTCCTCAAAAAATTAGCATATTGTGATAAAGTTCATTATTTTCTGTAATGTACTGATAAACATTAAACTTTCGTATATATTAGACTCATTACACACAACTGAAGTAGTTCAATCCTTTTATTGTTTCTAATATTGATGATTTCAGCATACAGCTCATGAAAACCCCAAATTCCTATCTCAAAAAATTAGCATATTTCATCTGACCAATAAAAGAAGTGTTTTAATACAAAAAAAGTCAGCCTTCAAGTAATTATGTTCAGTTATGCACTCAATACTTGGTCGGGAATCCTTTTGCAGAAATGACTGCTTCAATGCGGCGTGGCATGGAGGCCCAGGATGCTTCGATAGCGGCCTTAAGCTCATCCACCCCTATGGGGTTCATGTCAGGAGAGTTGGCAGGCCAATTGAGCACAGTAATACCATGGTCAGCAAACCATTTACCTTTGGTTTTGGCACTGTGAGCAGGTGCCAGGTCGTGCTAAAAAAATGAAATCTTCATCTCCATAAAGCTTTTCAGCAGATGGAAGCATGTAGTGCTCCAAAATCTCCTGATAGCTAGCTGCATTGACCCTGCCCTTGATAAAACACAGTGGACCAACACCAGCAGCTGACATGGCACCCCAGATCATCACTGACTGTGGGTACTTGACACTGGACTTCAGGCATTTTGGCATTTCCCTCTACCCAGTCTTCCTCCACACTCTGGCACCTTGATTTCCGAATGACATGCAAAATTTGCTTTCATCTGAAGAAAGTACTTTGGACCACTGAGCAACAGTCCAGTGCTGCTTCTCTGTAGCCCAGGTCAGGCGTTTCTGCCGCTGTTTCTGGTTCAAAAGTGGCTTGACCTGGGGAGTGTAGCACCTGTAGCCCATTTCCTGCACACGCCCGTACACAGTGGCTCTGGATGTTTCTACTCCAGACTCAGTCCACTGCTTCTGCAGGTCCCCCAAGGTCTGGAATCAGTCCTTCTCCACATTCTTCCTCAGGGTCCGGTCACCTCTTCCCGTTGTGCAGCGTTTTCTGCCACACTTTTTCCTTCCCACAGACTTCCCACTGAGGTGCCTTGATACAGCACTCTGGGAACAGCCTATTCGTTCATAAATTTCTTTCTGTGTCGTACCGTCTTGCTTGAGGGTGTCATTGATGGCCTTCTGGACAGCAGTCAGGTCGGCAGTCTTACCCATGATTGCGGTTTTGAGTAATGAACCAGGCTGGGAGTTTTTAAAAGCCTCAGGAATCTTTTGCAGGTGTTTAGAGTTAATTAGTTGATTCAGATGATTAGGTTAATAGCTCGTTTAGAGAACCTGGGGGTAAACGATTATTTTTAAAATGATTATTCTGGTGATTATTTTATCAAATAGGCAACTATTCTAATGACTATTTAGACAATTAATCTAGTGTTTATTTTTCTATTGCACAGTTAATAAAAACCAAAAAATCTGTAATAAATTCCTCAAAAACATTGATAAATTGTTACTGTAAGAGAATAAACACTACAGGCCTTCCATTTTGTATAAAACTGCTTTTATTGTGTTGATTGGTTATGTTCTGGTGACATGTAGAACTTGGGAGTGCAGGCTGCTGAGGTGGTTGGAGACGGAGTGTCTCTATGCTGCTTTGTTTTGGTCACTTATATGCATGAGGCGAGTGGTGTTACAACCCTTCCTGGGGAGTTTGGCTCGTGTGCAAAAAGGAAGGGTCAATAACGTGGGATTTAAAAGTTAAAATGATGATCAGGTTTATTTACAACTACAAAAAAACCATTAACCTTTCCATCCACAGGTTGGGAATAATAAAACTAATTCTGCCTGTGGGGAATTAAAACAAAAGTACAAATAGCTAGGGATGTCCCACTGGGCAAAGATCACAGGGCTCTGGACCAAAATAAGGATCTCCAAAGGTCCAAACTCTAAACTGGGCGGTTAAACCAAACTCAAGGTGATATTTTAAACTAAACCGAAAACCCACAGCACTCTAAATGTAATAAAAGGGAGATATGCACCACATAAAAGATGAACTCTAAACCAAAACGTAACAGCTTATCCAAACGCAAGAAGCTGTTAGCGAAAACGCTAACAGTAGCTTTACCAACATTAAGTTCAAGTTACCAAGTTTAAATAAACCAAAAGTACCCAGCAAACAGACCAGCATGGAGGAGAGACTGCTACCACCAAAACAGCTCTCCTCATGTCTGAAAGAAGCTCCTTTATGAAGGGAGAAACGCTCCCGGTGATTTTCTACATCTGCGATAGAGACGGAGCAGCGCATCTGACTCCGGAAGTTGTTGTCTGTTGCCAGTAGACGAAGGCGGGCAAAACAGGAAAGGAATCTTGTAGCAGACGGACATTGTTCCGGGTCTTCGGTATTTGGCGGAGATGTTAGTGAAAGCGGAGAAGAGGGCGAACTAGAGAAAAAACAGGCAGATTCCTCCTCCATTTACAAACTCCTGGGGATGCAACAAGTGGGCGTGGTGCGTCGACTACTGGATCTGACGTCGACAAATTTTTCAAATATAGCCGTCGACGTCATGGAGGCTTCGCTACAGCCCTAGGTTTTCATGAGCTGTATGCCAAAATCATCAATATTAGAAAACAATAAAAGGCTTGAACTACTTCAGTTGTGTGTAATGACTCTAATATGAAAATCTATGTTTATCAGTACATTACAGAAAATAATGAACTGTATCACAATATGCAAATTTTTGAGAAGGACCTGTATATATTTTGTGAAATCAGATTTGAAAGTCCATCAATAACAGTTGATTATTTGAAATGACTTGATTTTATACCTATATCATCATCATTATGCATTTCTTATCTCTCCTGTGACTGGCGGTATTATCTGTGCCTTGCCTATCAATCTAAATATGCATTTAGATCTGAGTATGAAAACAACTTCTGAGATGAAATTCTTCATTAGATGTTCCAAATTGCTTGTGAAGAACAAAGATGGAATTATTAATTGTTTGACTCAGTCAACACCTACAACCCCAACAGCGATATCAACAAACATTTCACAGTAAATGAGGAGATTTATTTCAAACAGAGTTACAACCTTCATTATACTGTAGTCATGCCAACTTTCGTCTAAGCAACAGCCTGAAATGACTGTTAAAGCAAGTCGGTTTCTATATAAAGCTCTTAGCAAATGATGCAGAAGCTTACAGCTAAGATTGTTTCATGCGTGCTCTTGGTTGTAGCAGGAAATTGAGACATGGCAGCATCTTTGATGGCTGTTTCAACTTTCTGATAGAACATATGAGTCAGATCAGACAAGATTAGTTCATCAAATAGTTACACAGCTCCATTTATTGAGATATTTGGAGAAAAAGGAGAGCATGAGCAGCAGGGTGAGATTAAGTGTCTGATTGCTATGTTTCCACTTTTATGTGAAGCTCAGCTAGCTGCAGCAGTTTTTACTGAGTGCTTCAGTGACAAATCTTACTGATCATGATAAAAGCTAGCCTCAGCATGACGCTGCAACTCATCTTCTTCACATAATGATTAATTATGCTGCAGTAAGAGTCCTGTGATCTCTCATTAGTTGATGTATGCATGCGTATGCTTTTAAACAGAGCCGTGGAGATTTTAATAGCAAAATAATCTGTGGATAATTGCACGAGCTGTCAGGGTCATTAGTAGTCCTCCAGCCAGACTCTCTAATAGCTTACAAAACTCTTGCCTGTATTATCATAATCTCTCTCTCACTCAGCATGGGTTAGTTTCACCTTATTGGCTATTTAATTAGATGGATATTTACAGGAAACAGTTAAAGGTACTCTACAATATTCAGAACTATGCATAAACAACCTGTAGGGCAACATATGTGGTATAATGTCTGATGTGGTAATTGCTACATATTTTAGTAATACATTATTAGAGATGAAACTTTTCACTTTGACTAAATGTTTAGTAATTAATTAAAACTAAACTAATACATGAATAAAAAAATGAAGATTTTATTTAGTTGCGTCTGACTTCCAGTGAATGAGTAAGCTGTTTAAATCAACTGAAATGTGTTTCACCAGAACGGAAGTGCTGTGGTAAGCAAGAACACAAATTAGGGATGTTCATAGTTAACCGGTTTACCGCTTAATTGCTGTTAAGTTGTAACCGGGTAAAATAGTTTAGCATTTTTGTTTTAAAATAGTTTAGAACATTTGTTTATTTTTAAGTTCCACCTGTTCCTGCACATCACCAAAGGTGTTAAATGAACAGGCCCCATAATTAAGGGGGGAAATTGAAGCCAGCATGGAAGTGGCAAAATTTGCTGTCCCACTCTCATCCACTAGGGGCTGGCACCAGAAGTGAGCAAATCCTCATTGACTGTCATGATAAAAATGCCAATTTCACAGCAGAAATAAAGACGTTTGCAGCCTGGTTCAAAACCATTTTAAGTTTATTAGATCTACATTCATGATACGTAACTCGGGGGTGGGGGTTGGGTGGGTTGTGTAACTTTACTGTTTAAGTGGAATTTAATGCTTAAAATCCTGAATAATTAATGAGCATCAGAGCCACGTGACTTCAGAGCTAGCTCCGGGGAAAGGCCTCAGCCTCATGTTAATAGATGTTTGGCCATTTCCACTCTCTGAACTTTAGTTGTGTCCTCTGTGTGTGTGTGTGTTTGTGTTGGGATGTTAATCATGGAATTATTTCGACACAGAGGGCAAGCTCTGCTTACTGACTGCACTAACATATCATCCAAGCAGTTTCTGCTTCTTTATGTCAGTAAGTAAAATTATAGTTCTGTATATGATTTTGCAGTGGGGTGAAATGCTTTGTTAGGTTAAATAACTGCTTGGTCAAACATGTTAGTGGGGCTGCTGGCTGGATAAGAAACTTGAACAGGTGCCCAGCTTCTCCTGTCTCCAGACCGGGAACAGTTGCTAGAGCAGGCGGATCACTCCTATGTGAGGCTGGTCACCTGTGGATCTCTGAGGAGGACCACAGAAACACGGGCAGCTCTTTTAGTTCACTTTAGAGTCACTCAAATGCATTTTTCTCGCTAATAGTTTGTTGGTTGAATGGGGAACATTCTATGCATTTACCAAAACACCGGTTGGTTATGTGTCGACACGGAGCCGGGAGCCGAATGACCAACCGTACGACCAAAGCTCCCTGTCGTCTCCCAGAGCTGGGACCGTTGACAACGGCGGACTCACAGATCTTTGACCGTAGTGGAGCAGCAAAGCCCAATATCCTCAGTCAGCTTACATAGTTATGATGTTACTAAACAGGCCAGAGGTGCCTTCACTTTGGAGTTAGTTTGTTGGTTGAATGGGGAACATTCTATGCATTTACCAAAACACCGGTTGGTTATGTGTCGACACGGAGCCGGGAGCCGAATGAACAACCGTACGACCANAAGCTCCCTGTCGGCTCCCAGAGCTGGGACCGTTGACAACGGCGGACTCACAGATCTTTGACCGTAGTGGAGCAGCAAAGCCCGATATCCTCAGTCAGCTTACATAGTTATGATGTTACTAAACAGGCCAGAGGTGCCTTCACTTTGGAGTTGATCTAGCGTATTTGTCTAGCTAAAATGCCCAGAAAACCTCTGTTAGCTTCAGGTTAGCATGTAGCTAATGTCCCACTGATCTCCGACTGTGGAGCATGAGCTGATGTAAAAGGCCACGGTGCCTGGCTACAATCTCAGAGGTTTGAGGCTCTGCTTGTAACTTAACAGTACCGGTCCATATTAGATCTCCACAGGCGACCAGCATGACCACAGCCTCGCACGGAAGCCAGTCAGCCATGCAGGTGGGCTACCCTGGTCCCCGGAGCTTCTTGGGTTAGCTAAGTTAGCTAATAGCTACACTGGTTCATTTGTTCCAACCCTGTTCCAAACGTAACAGCCCCACCCTCAGCTCCACCTCTTTTCCCGTTTTTAGGTTGTTTGGGTGTGACGAGACATGCGACACGGTCAAAATGATGGTGGTGGGAACCTCCCATTTGGAAACAAAACCTCATAATTTGAGCCTATATGCATTAAATGTCCAATATATATGTTGATGTAAATGAAGAAGCTATTGACGTCACAACAAGCAGTGTGAAAACAGTCAGCAAATAAATCGTCTCTCCCCCTGGGAGATGACTGTGTTCAATCACTTCTATCATCAGTTCATTCAGTGGATCCTTGATTTGAATCATATCACAATGGTTTTGTGACTGAATTTGAGAGATTGGCAAATATCGAACTGCAGTTTAATATCGGTAAAGTATTGTATCGTAATAGAACTAGTCTTTTACACCCCTAGTGTAGGCGGTGTCTCACTCCTGGGGTCTCATTTATCAAACACTTGTAGAATAATTCCTATATTCCTTCCTATGAACAAAATTTTAAATGTTCATAAGAACAGTCAAAATCCTGATATATGAAACATGGCTTTCATGGCCTTTTTGTACGCACAATCTTCCACACTTGTCTGATGATAAACCGCACCTGTGCGTACCCAGGTGTTCGTGTCTGTTCTCAGTCATTTACATACAGGAACACCCTCATTTAACCATATTTGGTCACGCTACGTCCTCAGCACGTGAGGGGAATCCCTGCATTCTAACCAGAAAAAAATTAAAGCTTTGTTGCAAGATCGAGACACTGGCTGCCGCCGAGGTGCAAAATAATCAAACAAGTTGCAGAGGTTATAAAAGCAGTCGGGAAAGAGGAGAGGTTCCCGTCAGGAACAAATAAAAACTTTAATCTGATAAATCATAGAGTAACGGGTTCTCATTTTGATTTTACATTTAAGGAGTCGTTCTGTTTGGAGTTAGTTTTATTTGGAAATGTTGAGAGTACAGCCTCTTCTAAGCTGTCATTCAGTCTGGTTACCTTGACAACACAGTGTGTGTGATTGGGGAGCAAAGGGGGTTCTGGGGGGGTTCTCGTAGTTGTAAAATAGAATATGGACTGAAAACAATTTCAAGCAGTTTGTCTGTCGCTCCACAAAGGGCCCCAAATCACAGCACAGCTCCAGACGGACCTCCTGTCAGTGCGCTCACGGAAATGTGTTTACTCTAGAGAGCACGCTCTGACAAACCCTTAATAAGAATCTTTAATCTAGCTCATCTCAAGCAAAATCACGAGGAGTTTCACAAGGAAAAATGTATAATTAAATCAAATAAAATTAAAAATAATATTAATTAATAAAAAATAATTAAGAACAGAATGGGAAGAGTAAAAATTGGGATTACAAAAAACACAATATCCATTCTACAATGTCAGATTCCCGTCGGGTGTTGTAGCACCAATATGTGACTCAGCAGTTTTTTCACCGAAATATTTATTTATTGGGTATAGCGATGGGTACCGAATTCGGTACTTTTAAGGTACCGACCGAATTCCACAGTACCGACTGAGCACCGATTCACGTCATTTGAAACGGTGCCTCGTTTCGGTACCTGTCCTTCATAACGAGAACTTGCCTAGACAGCTGCGCATGCGCAAGAGCGTTATGTCGTCGGTCGCTGCGAGCCAGTTGTAAACAGAGCAGCATGGTAGAAAGAACACACTCTAAAGCTTGGGTCCACTTCACTAAATGTGATGGGTAACTGGGTGATGATGAAACCAGCGACAACGATCTAAGTGAGACATCCTTATCTTAATCTGCTCCGGTAGGTAAATAAAATGTTTAAGATAACGTTAGCTTGATATGTTAGCTTCCGTTCCGCTAATGGTGCATTCGCTTTCTCCTCAGAACTCCGAATTTCCAAATAGAAGAACATGAATGCGCTCTAAAGTTTGGCTTCACTTTACTAAATGCGATATCGTTTTAATCTGCTCCAGCAGTTAAATAAACTGTTTAAGATAACGTTAGCTTGATATGTTAGCTTCCATTGCCACCATTGTTATCAGCTAATGGTGTGTTCGCTTTCTCCTGGGAAATTCTAACTTCCCAGTAGGAAAAATCAAATGAAAAAGGACGGCAAAAGGAATGAAGATTCACAGTAAATTTAGATCAAAGTCGACATGTTTGCTTCAGTTTAATTATCAGCTTATAAAACTACAAGGACGATGTTAAAATACAAACAGTTGTGTGTTATTTATCATGATATTTATCAAATATGGTTATATATTGAGAAAAAATATTTAATTATAAAAGAGAATTAAAATATTAAACACTCAAAAGTATCGAAAATTGGTACCGTTAAGTACCGGTATCGATTCCTAGGTACCGGGAATTAGTACCGAATTGATTCAAATGTCAAAGGTACCCATCCCTAATTGGGTAAAATAGTTTGTGGATGAGAGACGTGTGGACCACTGAGACCTTCAGTGTTGCTGTTCCCCCGTTCTACCACTAGATGATATTCCTACGCATGGTCTGAAGTTTTCTTTTATTTAAGAACATTTTCACGCACAGGTACAAGATGATGAATACCACACAATGTGTAAATTGGTTCCTACGCAGGATATACGCACAGATCTGTGTGTATGTACAGTTGATAAAGGTCCCAGAAGTCTTTGGGCAGGAGGCATGGAGACACCCTGGACAGGTCTTCAGTCCATCACAGTTTTTATCCACAAAATAAAAATGCACATTGACAAACCTTCTATATTGAAACATATAGCTCCTTCACTAAGAAATTAGATTTTGGCATTAGATGCTATGAACATGAACAAGAATTTGAAAGAAAGAATGTGTAAATGTTTTTATTTACTTTTCATCTGTCACCCTGCCTCTCTAATAAAAGTGATTGCTGTAACATTATTTTGTTTTTCACAGCATCAGGCGGCAATTGTTTTCATTTTGGTTTGTTAAATTAAGCTCACAATTTCCTCCACCAGCACCTCAGGGCATTCATCACCACAAAATAATTGTGCAACACAAGTGTACGTTTGTAATGTTTGCAGTGTAAGTTTATTTTTGTTCTTTTGAATCAGAATTATGAAGGTTTAAAATGCCCCCAAAATGCACTAGGAATAGAAATAGATGATTACAGTGGAGTGTGAATGTTTGAGCAGCATTGTTAATCTTCATAAATTTCCTGTATAAATCGTTGGTTGTTATGATAAAACAATTCTGTGAAATATTTCATGGAGACACACACAGTGATGTTTGAGAAGTAAAACAAAGTTTATAGGATTTACAGAAAGTGTGCAAAATTATGTAACATAAAAGGAACATTTTTAACTCCATTTAAGTATTTTATGTATTTTCTTTAGAGTTCAGGTATACATATGGGCTGTAGCAAAAAGGCAGCTGTGTTTTTTGGATATCCAGTGGTATAAGTAACAGTATTAGTATCCATGTGCAAAGCAATGCTCAAGTAGTAACACACTACTTACAACATTCGTACATAGGTTTTAGTGCTGCAAAAGAACTCACGGCGACTGAACAAATTACTAAAGTAGTTTTAAAAGATTTAATAGAATTTGATCCTTTGATGTTTGGTTATAAAGCCCTAGTTTTAGACCCATCTTCCAAACTCCTGTTTCACTGGAGATTAGTGATGGCGACTGTATATTTATTACTGTTGGGACTGTGAACACGTCCGAACTGTAAACACATTCAAGGGAAGCATGTGTCTGGGGGATTTTCAATGCATCACTGCTTCTCAGAGCCAGGAGACTCAGAAGAGATGTGGTTAGATCTAAATGTCTCTCGGGCTTTAGTGGCATTGTTGAATCAGCAGTACGCTTCATATCCGGGTCCCCCGGCCTGCCAAAAGTGTCTGCACACCTAAATCTAGACTTCAAATCCAGATCTCAGGGGCCTTAGTGCAGCAGGAGGCCCGATTTCTTCCTGTTTACTGAGTGAAAGGATTTAGTGTTTGTTTTCTGAAAGTTATGAACCTAGAAAAATCTTCTGGTGCACCAAAGACAATCACAGCCGATAGATCATCCTCAGTTATCCCACATGCATTTAATTCATCAGTCTCCACTCTGATCAACCTTCATGATCCTTTAAATGAAATACTTTAAGAAGAAATGCAGCATCCTTGAAAGTTTACTTTTTTAGATTAAATCAGCTGAGTTATCTGCTTACTACGCGTTTGATAAGTTATGTTATGTAGCAAATGCTGCCTTCAGTGACCTGCGCTTGACCACACAACAGCTGACATAATGTGTCACAGCTTTTTAATGCTAATGGAGGTAAACAGTGGAGCATTTCTTCTTAAATCACTTCATTCTCATTTAAGCGCTTCCCGATGAAGCACTTGGATGATAGATCTATAGATTTTGACCTTTTTAGGTGAATTTGTCATCTTCATTTTATTAAAGCTTATTAAATCTAATGCAGAACTTTAGTCTCAACTGAACGTTCTACTTTTCTTCTGATCCCACTTGTTCTACTATTACATAAAGCCTGACCTTCCTAAAGTATTTAAGTTTAAAGAAAAAATTGTTATTAATGCCAACATATATTAATTGGATTAACAATGCCATTTGAGAAGGATTGCTAAATTGTACTCAGTTCTGTCGGAATCTGATGCAGAAATCCTTATGCATGCGTTTGTCACATCTTATAGATTACTGCGCTAAACAATCTAGCTCCGCTCTATGTTGCTGAACTTCTGAAGCCATATGCTCCAAATAGGCCATTACGCTGGTGAACTGCGGGGCTCCTATGTGTTCCAAAGATAAAGCGCAAGACAATTGGTGGTCGTGCTTTTTGCTTGTTGTGCACGTTTAAATAATGTCTATGCTCATTTTTATCCTATCCTTAGTGTTTTTTTACTGAATGTATTGATCTTGTTTTGTTCTTCTGCAGCGATTTGACTGACGACGCTATACAAATAAATGTATTATTGTTATTATTATGATAAATACAGCATATTGGGTACTCTGGTTTTGTTTTTTAAATTGGAATTATAGGTTAGAAGTTAGAACCCTTTTAGAAGTTTTGTCTGTTGTTCTTAGTGAATTTTCTTTCTGTGATGAGTGCTATATATATATATATATATATATATATATATATATATATATATATATATATATATATATATATATATATATTTACAGTATATATAAACTTTACTTACTTTACTAGTAAGTTATACATTTATTTCTTAAAATCTGAAATGTCAATGTTTTCGGTACCACGGCAGAAAAGTGCAAAAGATCAAGGGCTTTGTCATGTACACGCACACACACACGCACGCACGCACGCACGCAAGCACACACACACACACACACGTTGAATTTTGCAGCAGGTTTCCCTTCCCTTTCCCTTTTAATGCTCAAGGTCAACAAATCAATTCATGGTCTTGCATGGAAAGAAGTTATGCCAGGCTGCCTGAGCAACATTTATGCCTGATCAGACTTACAAGGTCAGAAAATCTTAATTTAGGTAGTGAAAATGTCTGCCTTTAATTACAAAGAAATTCTTAGTTTTCTCTAGCTAATTTATTTCAGGAAAATACATAAAATTATTCTCGGAATTGAGAGTTTTAGCTTGCAATTTTGTCACATTCTGCAGGCTCCTGCCGTGTGAAAGGGCCTTTATTAGAGGCGCAGTTTCCTCCATTTCCTCTCACCCCCCTCATGGCCGGGCCCCTCCCAAGCCGGGGCTGGGGGGGCAGTAAACCAGGGCTGGGGGGGGGGGGAGCCAGGGCTGGGGGCCCACTGCCCCCCAAGCCCCCCCTGTAGCTCCGTCCCTGGAGTGTGTCTCCTTTTCCTTCCACTGTTAGTCCTTCAGGTGAAGTCATAACCAGATGACATGAGTTATCAGGTGATCAGTCACGCCAATGATGAGATGCAGAAAGAAAAATCCAGGACAGTGTACAATAATAATCTGTGGTGTTGCTCACCTCATGTGCTCTTATAGAATATTGACGCATGCCTGCCTCATGATGTAGCGTCCATATTTTGCTGAGTGTCCTGCAATAATGCAGGTTATTAAATTTACTTTTGATAGCAAAAAACAAAAAAAAAATTATGGAAACGTTATTTACCAGGTGAATCAGCTCACACATCACCAAGTGTCACAGGACCAGAATCAGTAGTCTCCCTCATGATGTCATGATGTAATCTAGCTCCAAGCTCACAGCAGCAACACACGTGTAGCGATAAGCTATGAAACAAAAACACAGATTATGTTAAAACTCAAAGGTTGTAATGAAGGTTACATGATGATTAAAAACAACTCACCTTTACTACACCTGCAAGTCTTCGTGTTAGTCTGGAGCATTTGTAGCTGCAACAATCAGTCTGACAGCAGATTTCTTGGGTTCATTTAGCCTGAAAAAATAAAATTATATATAACATCACAGTGTTGTGGGAGGTCGCTTCCAGAGATGATGAGAAACATGTGGAAAGCAGAGCAATGATGGAGCTAAAGGTCTTTCTGTTAGATCAGGAGGCCCTGAGGTAAAATGAGATGTTAGTGTGAGTCTGGGAAGATACTCCTCTCCAGTGGTGACCTGCCAGGCTGTGATGTAAGGAAATAAACAGAATACAGAGTACAATACTGTTATTTAGAAAGTTTTTACCTGGATCAGTTCATAGAGCTTATACTGTCGTTCAGATGGAAGCTGCTCAGAAGCTCTCCACCACACCTGGGTCTGTTCAGGAGTGTAGAAGCTGCTCTGGGTGGAATTCCCATCATGGTCCCAGTGTCAGACACACTGCTGCTGGGAGGTTATGTGAAAAATAAAGAAACAGCAAGTATATTTATAGTTATTTTAAAGAGCAGCAACACACATGTGTAACAATAAGCTAAAATAATTCCTTGACATTACTGTCCCGGTTAAAACCCCATCAAGTTGGTGAAAGAGTAACATGTAAAAATCACTTAACTACAATATTAACAGCCAAGCTACTAGAACTAAATAACTATTATACTAGAAGTTTTGCTGGGACTCTGACTCAATGCTAATGCTAACTACAGCACAACTCACTTGCAGCTAATCCGAGCCTGACTGCTACAAGACTGGTTGAGACCGGTTGAGACCGCGATGCTTTTATAACCTACAGCCACAGAGCTGCTACGTAGTACTTTTCTGAAATATGTAGAATTGTTCTCGTTAGCCATTGGCTAAAACCGACTCAAAATAAACGTGTTCTATACTTTTGAGCTGAAGATGGTGCTAGACTGACGTTTTTAGACAGAATTTAGATTTTTCAAAGAAAATGCATCAAAATGCAAAAATAATAACTACGCATGTCTACAACACTATTAGACGCTCATTTATCAGCTAAAAAAAGTTGATTTTGGTGTGACTTGCTCTTTAAGGCAGACCCAGGTGGTCTGATAATATGCGGTGAAACATAACATAAAGTTGATTTAAAATAATAATTGAAAAAGATTATTGAAATCATTTTTTTACAACCATGAACTTTGTTTTAAACATATTTTGCTGTTGATTTTTTTTAATCTGAAGGTTGACAATGATATACTGCAGGCCTAAATTTTTAGGCCTATAGAGCTCCGGACCCCACGTGACTCTCAGTTAGTAGACGCCATTTTGGCAGGAAAAAAAGGTAAACAAACACGGATGTAACCATGAACGTGAACGGGATCCGCTTGGATTTTACTTCGTCGGAGTTTACTTCACACTTTAAGACCGAAGAAATCGTTTTATATAGTCAGAAATTAAATAGACTAAACATCTCCGACCCTTGCCGTGCCCCTGGAATACTTTTTAAAAACGCCAGAAGCTGTCGGAGCGGACTTCTTACCGGACCTGGCCGGGGAACCCCTTGGGATTCCCCCGGCCGGAGGAGCTGGGGAGAGGTCTGGGACTCGACGCTACTGCCCGCTCCGACGCCAGAAGCTGTCGGAGCGGACTTCTTACTGGACCTGGCCAGGGAACCCCTTGGGATTTACCCAGAGGAGCTGGCTCCGGCGGCTGGGGAGAGGGAAGTCTGGGCCTCTCGACTTAGGCTATTGCCCCCGCAACCCGACTCCGGATAAGCGGATGAAAATGGATGGATGGACAAATAACAGATTTACACGTAAGTAGTTTAAATAGAGCGCTGTGCTGTTTGAATGTATAAACTGAACACCAAGAGAAATCACTAGTTAGATTTTTTTTTCGTGAATAAAATAAACATGTCAGGCAGGAGCGTCTCAGGATCTGTTTCGGTGAGACGATAATAGCAATCCAAAGTGCTTTTTATGTGCGATCTGACAATTGATCAACCATTGCTTAAAAATTAAATACAGCTTAGCCGGTTAATTGCTGTGATCATAAGACACGTGAACGGCAGCATGCAGAAATCACGAGGCACCGTTTTACGTGATGTTTACTTATTGCTATGAGTAATAAGACAGAAAAAGCCACGCCAAAATAAGTTTAGGAAGCCCACTAAGAATCATAATGAAAGTATTTAAAATAAATACCATACACAGTTGAGGAAACGTTGGTTTAAGTACCTGATATGAAGCGGTTGCTGCATAAGCGAAATCCTTTACTCTCGGGATCCCACAGCTTCATTTTAGCCCGGTCACTAGCACGTTTTATTACAATGATCCAACGTTTGCGGCGCTCCGGGTCTTGGGGAATCCTGTAGATGGCTCATTCCTTATGACGTCCGTGTCTGTTCTGCATCCTGGGGCACAACAGGAATCTACCATATTTCCTGTCTGATTGAGTTTTCTGACAATAACAAATAGTCCGGCTGCCGGCTTCTGCCTGCCTAATGGCGCCGTTTCGATTTGAACTGTTGCATGCCGGGAAACGTGACGTCAACTCCCGGAGCTCTATAGGCCTACTGATGTACGGATTTTTAAAATTAAAAATAGCCCATCAATTGTATTGTCTATTACTGAAAATTGCTTTTTTATGGTATTTACTGGTTGTATTATTACGGTGGACCCTATTTTTAATATCTTGCTTCTGTGAAAATTAATGTTTTTGTTTGCGTAAAAATCTACAGATTTATACTGTGAATTCCAATGTGCACAACCCCAAAAGATGTAGTTTTACTTGAATGATACCGTAAAATTTAAGGTTTTCAGACATTTTCAACGTTAAAAAATTTAATTGTAAAATGTATGTATATTTATTTATTTTCACAGAAAATAATCATAATTTCAACATTTTATTACAGTAAAAAGCAGTTTTATCCAGTCTCACAATTAACGGTTATTGAATCTATGTAATATGGTGTTTTACTGTATATTTGACCGACTTTTTTTACAGTGTAGATTATTATAAATGTAAGCTTTTAATTGCCTTGTCTAGGCAGGTTGTTTAGCTGCTGTTTGACATCAGTAGGAAGTAATTAAAGCTTTAACTAAAGTGTCATCCAATTATGTTTAGCTGGAGTGTTGCATGTGTCGTTCTTTGATGAAGCACTTCTCTGTCAAAGTTACGTTCTGGTGTTTCTTCTTCTTCTTCTTCTTCTTCTTCTTCTTCTTCTTCTTCTTCTTCTTCTTCTGTTGTTTATTTAATTATCATTTATAACCACAAAGAACCAATAATATTAAATCCCTTCCTGAGTTTCCTTCAGCAGCCACGTCATGCTCAGACTAGTTTCTTAAAGTAAAAGGTGGGATTTGGTATAATGGAACTATTAAAGGTTGTGCTCTACTAGATTAATCTTGTTTTATAGGATTAACAAAGGCCAGTGAAAGCCCTGTCGGCTGTCCGTTTGGCACGCACCTGTCAGCTGTTATTACCTTCTGGGTGCATCATCTGCATCCCCTTCCTCCGTTCCCTCTATTACTACTCTCCTCTGTTTTTGCTCCTAGAAGATTGTGGGAATGAACAAAACACCCCTCTGACAGAAACCGTCTAGAGTTTGTGTATCTTCTGGCAAAATTCATTACCCAGAGAAAACAGATCCATGCCCATTTCCACAAACTGCCTTGCTCTGGGATTTAGCCGCAGTCTTTCTGTTCTCCATCCAGTATTGACAGAAGTTGCCAGTTTGCCCCAAGTAAAACAAATTTGTTGTAAAACAATTTAGGTGCAGACGGCTTTATTAAGGCAGCAGATACTCAGTCTGACACCAAATTGGGTTTCAACTTTCCAGCAGATGTGTCTCTATCCCAAGATGCAGCAGCTGTGCTTTAATTACACCTCGCAGTTCAAATCAGCCATCGTTATCTTTTTCACAGATCAGAACGGAGGCAGTTCATATGAAACTCCTAAATGAATCTTTGAGATTATAATCTTCCACTTTAGCTGTAGACTACCTGCTTAAATAGGCTTGGATTAGACGTTAACAGAGATAAAACTTTTGCATCATTCATAAATCTGAGGAGTTCTCACTTGAAAGCTGCTCCTTTGTCCAGCTGATTAGTAGAGATAAAGACTGGAAATCAGTCGCATGACTGTGTCATTACTAGACAAGAATGACTGAGCTTAATTTAATCACAGCAAAGAAAGATCAAATTAAATTCTGATAGAGATCCAAAATGTTTCCTTTAAAACTCTAGAGTATAAAGTACTGGTCTTGGCAGAGAAGAAACTCCTGGTTTGAGGTTAAATGATGTCCTGTTAAATCGGAACCATGCTATACAGCCTGGCGTGCTACATCACACTTCTCATCATCTGGCCGTCTGCTGAAGGAGGTCTGGAGTAAATGTAGCAGCTGATGAGGTGCTAAATGTGAGAGTGATTGCCGGTGCACTTACAGTCACATTTATTTTGCACCTTTAACTCACTGCACATAAACATTTAGCTGATGTTGAAAAAATGAACTCAAAATGAGAGTTTTCTCAACAACGTGTTAAAGAGAAGACGATGGAGGAGGTTGTATAATGTTTAATAATGATCAAATTAAGACAAAAGAAAGGACATTTACATGATTATATTTCCACCTGGGTGTTTAAAAGAATGATTATGAGAGAATGTGTGTTTGTGAAGGAGAAACGTGCTGCAGGTTTGGTATTTTGCATATCGTGAGCTCCTTTTGCAGCAGCGCTCGCCTGCGGCTGTAAAAAACGAAGAGCCTTGGCAGAGATGTGAAGGAAGATGATATCTGCTATTTAAACCCATCAGGTGGCACAACATACCTACAATTAAACACAATGCTTTCAGTCCCTTTAAAAGCAACTTCATAGAGTTTTGGAGTTAATAGCGAGAGTAAAACTATAACAAAGACAAAAAAAAAACAAAAAAAAGAATTCAGTTGAGGTTATCAGATGGCCGGGTCACAAAACGTCTGGAGATGCTTTGTCAGCTGTGAGCTGCTGATGGACAAGTAAATACACTTGTGGGCCATTCCCATCTGTACCGGGTCGGCCCGGGCCGGGTAGCCCCAGTCGGCCCCAGCCTGGCCTGGTTGATTCCACACATCCTTGCCTTAAGCCCATGTGGGCTGATTCTACCCACCAATCAGAGGCTTGCTCTAATGGAAGGTGTGAATGGGCTGATTCTACCCACCAATCAGAGGCTTGCTCTAATGGAAGGTGTGAATTTGCTGTCAGCAGTGGGCGTGTTGGCCCTGGTCGGCCTGAAGCAGACCCCTCAGGAAGAGGGCCGAGAATGAGCCTTGGTTGGCCCGGGAAAATTCCAGGCCACCCAGATATGTAAACAACCTACGCTACCCGGCCCGGGCCGACCCGGTACAGGTGGGAATGGCCCATTAGTGACAGGTAAAACTGGCACAGGCAGGAGGTAGGGATGCTGCTGAGTGTGGGACAAAAATCAAAAGGCGGGAATGACAGGAAACATCAGACCAGATAGCTGGGGTGAAAGTGGAAAAGCAATAAAAAATAGATGCAGGTTTACCTTTCACCACTGCCTAAACTGATGAACTTTATTAGAAAATGTTGCATTCATGACACTGATCATCTGTAGGTACCTTTGTGTCTAACCAGTTAAAACTGAAGGGCCACCAAGGTGATGGACAGCAATATAACTTTATCACGGTGAAGATGTAAGGGTTTGCTTTTGCTTAGTGTTTATTTATTTTTCGTTTGATGGGTTTATTTCTGTTGCAGAGCCAGTGTGAAACAAAAATCTTTTTTCAGACTGATAGGTGCAACAATGGAAATATTTTACCTCAGATGAGCAGTGAAGGGAATTGTATCTTAGACGAAGCTCTCGGTAGAAGATTCAGAACCACTGAGAGCAACTTTCTTTGTGTGTATTACGGATCTGCAGGTGTTCCTGTCTCAGCTCAGCCCCTTCTGACCCGTCAGCTTCAATAAAGGTGGTTCTAATATGATTGAGCAGGACCGCAGACACATGAGACTCTGAGGGGGGTGGGATTGGTTGGAGGCTCTGGTAGACCATTCCAGAAAGGAATTATGGGAAAAGGGAGGAACACTTGGTCTAGCTGTAAGGTGAATATGGCTTTTCAAAGGGAGGATTAGAGATGACACTGATGTTGACTGAAATGGTCAGAAATCAGCAAGGAGCTGGGATTTCATCTAGAGACTATTTTAGTTACATGTTTAAATGCAGCATTATAGAGCTCCGGGAGTTGACGTCACTTCTCCCGGCATGCAACAGTTCAAATCGAAACGGTGCCATATTGGCAGGTAGAAGCCGGCAGCTGGACTATTTGTTATTGTCAGAAAACTCGATCAGACAGGAAATATGGTAGATTCCTGCTGTGCCCCAGGATGCAGAACAGACACGGATGACATAAGGAATGAGTCATCTACAGGATTCCCCAAGATCCGGAGCACCGCAAACGTTGGATCATTGTAATAAAACGCACTAGTGACCGGGCTAAAATGAAGCTGTGGGACCCCGAGAGTAAAGGTTTTCACTTATGCAGCGACCGCTTCATATCAGGTACTTAAACCAACGTTTCCTCAACTGTGTATGGTATTTATTTTAAATGCTTTTATTACGATTCTTAGTGGGCTTCCTAAACTTATTTTGGCGTGGCTTTTTCTGTCTTATTACTCATAGCAGCAAGTAAACATCACATAAAACGTTGCCTCGTGAGTTCTGCGTGCTGCCGTTTACGTGTTTTATGATCACAGCAATTAACCGGCTAAGCTGTATTTAATTTTTAAGCAATGGTTGATCAATTGCCAGATCACACATAAAAAGCACTTTGGATTGCTATTATCTGTCTCACCAAGTCAGATCTCAGACAGATCCTGAGACGTTCCTGCCTGACATATTTATTTTATTCACGGAAAAAAAAATCAAACTAGTGATTTCTCTTGGTGTTCAGTTTATACATTCAAACAGCACAGCACTCTATTTAAACTACTTACGTGTAAATCTGTTATTTGTCCATCCATCCAACCATTTTCATCCGCGTATCCGGAGTCGGGTTACGGGGGCAGTAGCGTTGAGAGG